>CM052717.1:21138282-21160559 GCA_028551405.1 Uromys caudimaculatus | reverse complement strand
TCTTCAGAGAATGGTTTCCACAAATCAAACTAGAGAGGTCTCAGAAGTATTGACTTTCAGAGAAAAATCACACACATGGAAACGGTATGCAAATTAGCAGAGGCAGTGGCCCTGGGAGACTTGCTTAATTGAAAACTAAGTGTTGGTGGCAGAGGCATTAATGTGCTGACTGTGGTATTCTCAGACCACCCCTCCCCATGAGCTCAAAGGCTTCGAGAAACGATATGGCGTTGCACTTGCCAAAGTGCAGTTAAAATACTCAGGCACCCAGGATTTCCCCCATGGCTACCCCTGTGTCATCTGGGGTACTTAAAGCTGTGTCTGGTAGGTGTGAACATCAGAGCAGAATATAAGGTTCTATGCTGGCTTCTTCCATGTGAGGCCTCTCTACATGTCTGCCCTCTTCCCAAAGGGACAAATTACTCTTTGGGTATAGTCTGGGAGGATTTCGAAAACTTCTTTTTTCACAAGTCAGCCTTTGCTCTGCCTTGTACTGGCCAGCTTTCTCATTCCTAATATTTAAGTAAAGCTTACTGGCACTCTCTCTGTCTGACATATATCTTTTTAATATGGGCATGATTTTTTTATGTATGTGGATGAACTTTTACCTGTATGTATATATGAGTACAGTATGCATGTCTGGTACCCACAGGTTATCTCTGAGATTGGAGCCCTAAAACTGGATTTACAGACGGTTGTGAGCTGCCGCGTAGGTACTGAGAACCAAACCCGGGTCCTCTGCAAAGTAGCAAGTGCTTTTAGTTACTGAGCCATCCCTCCAGCCCCATAAATTTGTTTTGAGATAATAAGATCTGACTCTACCCCTCAGCGTTCAGCTTGGTTGGTGGGGACTCATCAGACCTAGTTGCTGTTACATAGAAACAGGGCATTTGCTATTCATCAAAAGAAAGCAGGGAGCTGAGCCAAGGGCAGTGTCCTTGATCTTTGCTGAGTAGGTGTAACTCCCTCAATAGTCTGAACCACAGAAGCCTAAGCATCCTGGGTGGTTTCACACCCAGAGTGTCCCTGGACATCCAGGAACCAGAATCTAATAAGGCCTTTCCCGTGTACCCCGCGTCCCTCCTCTTAGGGACAGAGCCCCTCCCTCGCATTTCTCACTGCCCACCCTGTATACTTGTGTTTTGTGTGATGCTGGGTAGATGCCAGGGCCTCATACGTAACTGTCCTTTTGGCAGGTCCACGCTAGGCTGCTCATCCTGCCCACTGTGAGTCACCCATCATTAAGAAGCATGTTGCCCGTGACTTCTGGGTTTCATTCTCCGAAGCCTGGCCAGACTCACACACATACACCCACACCTGCATGAACACACACACACACACACACACACACACACACACACACACACACACCACCATAGTGCCTTTTTGTATATATGCTATATACTGTTTGCTTGTTTTAATTTTGGAGTCTGCACTATTGAATACAACATTGGTTTGTACTGATGGCTAAGCTGGCTGCCTTCCAAACTCCCATGTAGCTATGATGGAAGTGTGGAATGATGGATATGTTAAAAACTGAATTTTCTAATTCCTCATCAATCTCAGAGAAGGAAGTGGACTCTTGGTCCTTCTCCCCTTAGCCAGCGGGCAGGAAGGGTTCCCTTTCCCCCCAGGCATATGGCTAGATGTGGCATCTGAGTCACAGAGCCTTGGGGAGAGGCAGAGCCAGCCACAGAATCTGCTTGTATGTGCGCAGCATCTCCCATAGCATTGGCTGCCTGATAACCTTAGTGTTAGGATACCATTCACCACCCACAGCAGGGGCCGTAGGTTCCAGCACGTTCCACTAAGTTCATTTTGGCCAAGGTGTCAGGGTGCCTGCCTGGTGGCCGGAGTGTAAGGTCCTGAGTGCAGGTTGACTCGCAGTTCTCATCAGCCTAGACCTGCTGTTCTCTCCTTACTGGCATAAAGACTTGATCTGGTTTCGGGCTTGCCTTTCCTGCATGCAACGCTTCTGCCAAAATTACTCTCCATACAGAATGGCTTCTCTGCCATCACGGTAGTCTACACAGCATTGCCTCGGACCAAGGAAGTCACTTCACAGCCAGAGAACTGTGACAGTAGACCCTCGCTCATGATACCCGCTGGTCTTACCATGCCTCCCACCACCCTGAAGCTGCTGGCATGACAGAAAGATAGAATGGCCCTTTGAAGACACAGTGACAGAGCCAGGGAATATTTGAACGCTGTTCCTACAGAGAACCCTGACTCACTGACGTAGCATCCTGTCCGCCTGTGGTATGAGTTGCCTGGGAATGAACACGCGGCCCTCACTCTCCCTGACGTGATCTAGTATGTTGACATGAAGTGTGTGCAGTAAACATACCTGAAGAGACTATGAAGAGAGGAGTGAGGCTTTGTATTGTCTTATACACAGAGCCTGTGTATAATGATCAGCCTAGAGAACATGATAGGACACAGTAGAGGGCAGGGGTGCCCTGTACCTTAGCAGAAGCCTCACACGTATGCAAAGCGCTATTTGACACTTTAACCCACGGAGGCAAACACATGGAAGTCCTAGGGTATGAAAGCTAAAGGCTGGGAAATCTGTGTGTGGGGGAGAAGGAAGCAGGCCACATGAACAACAGCTACATCCTAGGTGGGTAGCAGCACCCACCCTGGACACTGAGTCACCTCCCAACACAGCAGGAATCTGCTGTCTTCAATGTGCCTTGGAGCAGAAAGGACTCAGTGATTAGCTTTGTGCAGTTTGACACAAGCCGGGGCCATTGTCCAAGGGTTTTCTAGAACATATAGTAATTAAGCTAATTTGTATTGCACCCCGCTGTTGAACAGTTTGCTCCCCAGCAATGCTCATCGGTGAGATAGTCAGCTTTCAATAAGATTCAACTCCATTACTGTCAGTGTTGAGAGCCTTGACTGGTGTAACTTCTTATCCCCTCTGTCTCTGGAGGTCTCCCCTCCTACCTAGAAATCTTTGAACCCTGTCCCCCACGCCTCCCTGCTCTAAGAAATAGAGAATCTACTTCCAGGAATCTGAGACTCTGGCTCTCCCAAGGGCTTGGGAGAAATCCGTAGTCTGAGTCTAGTGTGTTTGGGTCTCATCTCTCCCACTTCCTTCCCTTCCTCTCTCCCTCTGTTCCCCACCCCCTTCCCTCCTTGTCTCCTCCCCCTACTTCCTACCAGGAAATCAGGATGCTAGGCGTAATTGTTCATGTCTCTAATAGCAAAGTACAGCAGCACCTGCCTGGTTTAATGCAGAAACCCACAAGGCCAGCAAAAGAATTACTTCAAGTCATGTCCTGTAAGGAATAACATGTAAGGTTGTGATGGAAGACGGCTTTTTCCATACCCCAAATTACAGGAAAGTCTACCTAGAGCAGCCCTCTCACATAAGCCCTTAGGCCTTGCAAATTCTGACCCACTGAGACTACACATTTTAATTTTTTAATATAAGTTTTATTTATTCTTTGAATATTTTATATCTACATATATTTTAATCATACTCACCACCAAAAGCATTTTCTTTATTGGCGGTTGAGTTCTTAAGAGCCTCCAAAGATTTTTAATATTTTGACAATTAAAAAAAGAAAATATTATTAAAAATAAGCACTATTTTTCATAATGCTTTATTTTTAATGCTTTATAGTGCTTATTTTTAATAATATTTTTTCTACCACAGAAATAAGCTGTGATTCAGTTACACTATGAGAAAGCGCATAGGCACAGAAATCACACTCATACCTTTGGCCAGTGAGCATGAGGAATTATTTTTAGGGCATGTTCTCCCAGTCAGGAATTAAAAATGTGTGTGTGAAACAGAACTGAAGCATCTTGACCATACTTTGGATCCTGAATTTTTTTTTTTTAAGTATTTTCCATATCCTTCACAAATACTTACTGAAGAGTTGCTAGGTGCTATGCTGGATTCTAGACCCAGGGGTTACATACACCTCTGAACCAAGCAGACAAACTCATTGTCCTGCACTGCTTTCTGGGAAGAGTCCAATAACAAGCAAGTCAGGAGAGATGGCACGCCATGCAGGGGCTAGCACTATGATAATTGGAAGCCTATAAAGGGTTGGGGTGCGTGGATGTGATCAGAGCAGGACTGGGGTTTTAGGTTTTACCGTTTTATGTAGCAGTGTGGTCATGGCTGGAAGAGATTCTGGATGCATGGTTGTCTGGGAAAACGGAGGACTAGGCTGAGAAAAAGCACATCTGCTGTAGCTCAAAAATCTGAAGGAGATAAAGAACATAGCAAGCGGGCAAGGGGGTGGAGGAGAGGATGCAGTCAATGGGACGGTAGGAATCCGACAGCTGTGTGGCCTCTGAGAGCCCCTGAATCTGAGGTATGCGCCATCTTACAGCAGCCCTCCTGGGAAGATCATACAGGCAGGACGCAGGCCCAGACACCACTGGGGCAGGCAGATTCAGGAGGGCCAGGCTCCAAGTATGAGAACATGCTGGTTTCATTTGGTGGTTGATGTATGTATAACAGCAGTAAGTGATTTTTAAACTGTTGTCTTGATAAAGGTAACCTAGCTCTCTCAGGCAGTGTAAAATAAAATCCCCAAGTGATGGCCACATTGTGACATTTTCCCTTGATGAAGCATCTTAAAGCTTGCGGGGTATCAGGATTGATGAGACACAGAAGCAGAGCAGAGCTAAGGCCCCTCCCCCCACGGAGATGCCAAAATGGAAGCAGAGCAATGCCAGTGTGCTTTTCAATATCAGACAGGGTTAGAGACAACCAAGCCTTAGAATTTAGCCTAGCACAAGAAAAAAAATTCCAACGGTCTACATCGGTCAGGCTGGGCCCTGCATGGGAAGGTCTCCCTAGCACAGGGCACCAGCCTGTTACCATGCTGCCAATCCTTACACTGCCAGGGCACACTGAGAATGAGGTGGTGGGGGCACTGTCCCCAATTAGTTCAGCACCCCTGTGTGATCTGGAAGGACAGAACTGTAGTAAAGGGTGTATGGTGTACAGGGCCTAAGCAGCCCTGTTATGTCATTAAAGGGCCAGTTCATGACTGGATGCACAAGCACACATGCACACACTGGCTTTCAGGCTGGGCTGATGGCTCAGTGGTTAAAGCATTGACCATATAGGTGAGAGGACCAGAGTTCAAATCCCAGTACCTACAGAAATGTTGGATGGACATGGTGGCCTTCCTGTAATTCTGGCCTTTGAAGGCAGAGACCAGGGATTCCCATCACAAGCTGGCTAGTGAGGCTAGGCATATGAGTCTAGCCATACCAGGGAGCTCTAGGCTTGAGAGACACCACCCCACACCCCAACTCAATGAATCAGGTAGAAGAGTGAGCCAGGATAATTCCAACATCAACCTTGGGCCTTCACATGCTTGAGCCCACACATGCATTTACACACACATATACACATGTATGGTGAGCCCATGTACAAACAATCATGCCTATACATACACGCACACACCACACAGATAAAAAAAAAAATGCCTTTGATTCCTGTAATTCACATACTACCCAGAAGCCTCTGGATTCCTAGAATTTTTAAATGCAAGTCAAAATTACTTGACAAAAATATTTAAATACCACAATTTTCCCTAACAAGCCCTCACCATTTTTAACAGCAGGTGGATAAATTGGGCGTCTACACAGACTAGGAACTAAAGCATCAAAGACCAAGGTTTGCTATCTATAAGTAGATCTTTCTGGGTGTTTGGGAGGCCCAAGTGAGGAATAACAGCCCCTCTTCTGCATGTGTGGAAGGTGTGCAGATACAGGGCTGAGAGAGCTCCTCCCCACTTCCCACAGGCGTCCTGAGACTGTGAGGGTGAGTCTGTCCCCACCAGACGCTGCACAGGAAGAAGGCCACAGGAGCAGGGTTTGAGTTGGCCCCATTTAAACTCTGCATCTCCAGTTGTTGGTGACTTTCTCTCGTTGATGAGGAGGCCTTAACCTTTTCTTACCCTGAAATTGACAGTTCTCAAAAAATAAAAAATAAAAAGGACACAGAAGGAGCCTGTGATGCGGACTGGTATGCTTCGGTAGGTCTGGGGAGTCCCTGGGTAGCCCACACAGGGCTGCATGGGGTTCATCGCCACCCTCCTCTCTGGCTTTGAGCTTTCTCTTTTGTCCCCTGGGTCCCCTGATTTAAACGCCCTCCTTTGGCAGCCATTCTTCTGGACGTCTGAAATAGTCAACCTAGCTCCTGAGAGTGGATCTGTCCCAGCACTGGCATCTTAGAGAAAGGTTGGAACTTTATAAAATTATCTCCTGGGGACTTGGGAGTTGGCTCAGTTTGTAAAGTATTTCCCTCACAATAATGATTTCCAACATCCACATGAAAGTCAGCCACTCTCTGCCTGCTTGTTATCCTAGCATTAGGGGTGTGGCAGAGATCAGAGGATTCCTAGGGCTCACTGGACAGCCAATCTAGCCAACCAGTGAGCTTCAAATTCAATAGAAGACCCCATGCCTTAGTCAGGGTTTTATTGCTGTGAAGAGACACCATGACCAAGGCAACTCTTATAAAAGAAAACTTAGTTGGGGCTGGCTTACAGTTTCAGAGGTTCAGTCCATTATCATCATGGCGGGGAGCATGGTGGCATATCAGCAGACATGGTGCTGGAGGAGCAGAGAGTTCAACATCTTGATCTGAAGGCAGCAGAAGGAGACTGGATTCCACACTGGGTGGAGCTTGAGCATAGGAGACCTCAAAGCCTGCCCCTACAGTGACACACTTCCTCCAACAAAGCCCCACCTACTCCAACAAGGCCACACCTACTCCAACAAGGCCACACCTCCTAATAGCCACTACCCATGGGCCAAGCATTCCAACGTGTTAGTCTGTGGGGCCAAACCTAGTCAAACCTCCATACCCGGCTTCAAAAATAAGGTTGTGAGCCATTGAGAAAGATACTATGTCAACCCCTGGTCTCCGCATGTACATATATGCACATGCATGAGCGTGCGTGTGCATGCAAATCTACTTGCACATACAGAAATACAATACACACGCGCGCGCAGCAGAAGCAGTTATTTGTTTCTTCTGTTCTAAAGCAGAGTGGATGTTCCTTCTGGATCCTCTTTTCTCTATTTGTCTCTCAGTAATGTGCCTATTTGGCCTGATGGTGGTAAGTGCATTTCTAAGTCTGATGATTAAACAGCAAACCACAAAACAAGCCACGCTTGTGTCCCTGCCTGTGAGGGGGAGAAAAAGCCATTTGTTGCACAGTGACTCATACGGAAAGGAGAAAAGATCATTTTTATTATATCCCTCCAAACCTCCAGCCTCGTCTGATGCCGCTCTGTTATTATTTCAGACACGTGAGTCATTGGTTCAGATTATTGTATTCTGTGTGTTGTTTGTCTTAACTACTTATTATTGAAGTGCATCGTGATTGAAGAGCAGAGGTTTGAAATAATAAGTTACTCTGTGATTTTTAAACCTGGAAGCTCACTGAGTTTCAGTGAACCAAGGCCACTTTCTCTTCCTGCGTAATAGTAAGCGCACACCCCTTGTCTGTACCCAAAAGGTTCTTATTCTTATACTGATGCTTTGTCTGAACAGAAGAAACAGAGATAGCAAGTGAAGTCCGTTTCTTGTTAGTTAGGAGTGGCAGACTCTTATAAATAGGAACTTTTGGTACGTGTATCTGCAGACAAAAAATTAAAAGGTGAATTGTTTTACCGTGGAAAGGATGCTCGTGGCTGTAACATTTGCTCCACCTTGCTAATATTGTCTTGTTGCATTTTGTTTCTCTTAAGCAAAGGAAATCTTCTCTCAAAAACTGACTTGTGGAAAAACAGGGACCTCGTTGCTCAATAACGAAATCCAGTTTTTATATTTGAAAGGTCGAAGAAACTAGTCTCAAGGAGGTCACTCAAGGAATTACCTTTATGTCAGATTCTACCCCATGGAGCCGATCTCTCAACAGAAATGTAAGAGTCAGTGATTCTAGGATATCGGTAGCCAATGGCAAAAATAAATTTACATCTGGTTATAAAGAGAATCATTTTATCTCTATGGGAATGATGCATATGTGTGTATGCATAGATGTGTAAATATTGGCAATCTAGACAGGATCATTTCATCGTGTGTGTGTATAAGGTGTGTATATGAATGCAGTCACGCATGCTATCCATGGGACGCATTCAGAGGTCAGAGGACAGTCTCAAGCACTGGTCCTCGCCCTCTCTCTTGCTTGAGACAGGGTCTTGTATATGCCAGTATAGCTGGCCTGTGAGCCTCAAGGATGGGTTCCTTCTGTCTCTGCCTCCCTGTTACCTTAGGATCACCGGAATTACAGCTGTGTGCTACAGTGACTCAGCTATATCTGGTTTGGGGAGATCCAAGCTCAGGTCTTCACATACAGGAGCTATTTCCCCAGCCCCTGGCTATGTACTTTTAATGGCAAAAATCCTCTGATTTCATGGTCTCAGATAATATCACACCCAGGAGCTGGTTCCACTTTTCATGTATAAACATCAAAACACACACAAATATTTTCCCCTGACTAGTTAGTAAAATTGCCATTAGAGGTTTGGAGACACATCTCAGCCATTAAAGGCTAGGCTCACAACCAAAAATTCAAAATCACTGCTAGAGCAGAAGAAAGAGCTGTATAAGACCATAGCAATGCCACACCCTTTCACCTGTTCCCGACGGCCTTTCCTTCCCTGCAGTGTACACGGTGACACTCTGTATACAAGTATTTGTATGCCTCTATCATGTCAGGAGTCAGACAGCTCTCACTGCTATTCATGACTGGAGTGAAGGCATCTCATTATTTTAGCATTTGTTTTGTCTGGTGCCAAATTAGCTAATATCTTTTATGTTCCAAAATAACCCTGAATGCTTTCAGAGTCTTATTTCTCCTCTCCCGCCCTTCTCCTGTCACTTTCCAATTGGGCTTTATGAAGACGAAGATGCCTGTCTCCTGTTTTCTGTGCTGCCCTGGGCTGTATGTAGGTCACAATTCCGGAGACAGAAATAGGACTCCAAATGGTGTTTATGTCTCTGGCAGCTGTATCATCATCTTGTATGAAATCCAGGCCCTCGGGGGCGGAGGCTGCACACACCGCAGATGGTGCTCAGTGGAGCCCAGGGTACTGTTGCTCAGAATGTGAAGGAGCTGTTTGTTTCCAAGGGGTCTGAGCTTGGACTGAGAATTTTGAAGCTGCTCATAGTTGTTTGGCTGTTGAACCAGTGCTGCCAGCTGCTGTGGGTTGGCAAGCGGCCCACCCAGCCTCATTCCTCCTGGAGTTCCATATTCACAGTCACAATCAAAGGCACAGTCTGCTTACTGCTATTCATCACCAGGACTATAGATGCTCTCGGCTTCTTCTGAACTTCAGTCTGAAGCTCTCTCTCTGGCACAGACGCCATTGTTTAGCTACAGCTTTGATGAAGGGGTTACGGGGACTTCCCACGAGAGCTTACCACTGTCCTTGGTCATGCAGAGGTGAAAGAGGACAGCTGTTACCAGGTGCCCGCTATTTCATAAATCTGAGCTGACTTAAAGACCTTATCTCCTAGAATGTCAGAGTGTGGGGGATCCCAAAGGGCCTGGCAGATGATTACAGAGTGTGTACCTGACACACAGTAGTTCAGTGAGCTACAGAATATTCTCTCCTTGTCTTCTCTGAGGAAGCCACACAGAAGGGCAGCTCCACAGCTCCTGCATGAAGGGGGTTACAGGCCTCAGCACATAAAAATTGCAATAATAAGAATAATAGCATATATCCATTTTTTTACCCAAATTCACCTATAAATATTCATTCCATCTTATCTTCCTTTGCCATACTTTTCCTAAACTATTTAAAAGAAGACTGCATGCCTCGGGATACCTTATTCCTGAATACTTCAGTGTACATTTCCTAAGAGCAAGGACTTCTCACATAATGGCCATATGCAGTCAACCTTGCAAGTTTAACACTAGTCTGCTTTGGTTGGATTTACCATGGATGGTTTATTTCTGGTGGCCATACACTGGCACATTTTCAAGGCTTAACACAACACAGAGTTTCTTTTTAAATGACAATAAAGCCAACCTCTGCATGATATAAAACATGCTTTTAATGAGCTCCAAGATCTGAGTCCCTTTCTTATCACTCCCAAGCTGTTGTCACAGTCCAAGGTCTAGCCTTGAAGTAATTGGATTTAGGTGCCTCATGGATATGCTAAACATGCCCCCTGTGGTGGCTGGTTTTGATTGCCAACTTGACACAATGTAGAATCTATTGGAAAGAGAGTCTCAAAGAGACATTGTCTAGATTAAGTTGGCCTGTGGGCATGCCTGTTCCCTAGAAGGGATTTCTTAATTGTATTAATTGAAGTGGGAAGACCTGCCCTAAATGTAGGCATGCTTCCTGTCAGCAGCTTGCACTAATTCATTTCTGTCTGCTCTTGACTATGAATGTATTATGACTAATTGTTTCAAGTTCCTGCCACCTTCATTGCCCCATCACAGTTGACTGTAACCTGCAGTTGTGAGCCGAATAAACCCTTTTTTTGTTTAGGTTGCTTGTGTTGGGGTCTTTTTATCACAACAGCACGAAGCAAAACTAATACACCCCCAAAAGGTGTCATCCACCAGACCCTCTCACACATGTGGGCTCAGATTATGTTGGTTGTTTCATAGTCAATCTCTAATGAGAAAACAGTCATTTTGGATGAGACATCTTCATGTCTCAAGTTGAAATTTAAGTTCCATGCTAGACCCTGGACCCTAGGCCCACACACCATGGAAGGGATGGGGGGCATCTCTGTAGATCTGCATATCAGGAAAACAAATTCTTTCTGCATTCTCAGGAGTATAAGAGAACTGCTATCTGCTTGGTTATAGAGTCCCTCTGTCCTTAAGTATTTAATTTGAAGCTAGTCTCTGCTTACTATCATAAAATCAAATGTTTTGGGGAAAGTGGAAGTTCACCAATAAGTAATAATGATGCCAACTTTTGCCTAAACCCTCAGGAGAGAAGCAAAGACCCCCTTCACACACAGCAAATAACAACCAAATTGGAGATGCATTTCTGTGATGCGAATGAATTTTTTGTTCCCTAAGGGGATATTCTCAAGTTCATGATGCTATTACAGAATGTCAGAGACTGAGTAATTTGAAAAGAGCATTGATTCATTTCTGACAGTTCTGGAGGCCAGAAAAGCCAAGGTCGGGGGGGGGGGTCCTTGTATTAAATGCTGCATCTCCCCGTGGCAGAAGAGAAGAGGCGAGAGAAAGGGCAATCAACAGAGGGTTGAACTCAGTTTCACAGTAAACACATTCTTGAAGCTTGGGACTTCTGCTGGCAACATCAATCTGTTTGTAAGAACGTTTCCTTGGACTGACTTGTTAATCAAAGCCCCCAAGTCGCAGGACAGTCACTTTGGAGATTATGTTTCTGACACGCTAACTTTGGGGGCACAGTCACCCCATTCAGGAGCTCCTCAAGGTCAGAGTTTCTTAGATTTTTTTTTCCCCTGAGCAAAGTCCTTTGTATCCTCACACTCTCCCTGCCAAGTTCACTTTCTATGAGACTCTCTGAGGATGCTCATAGCTGCCCGGAGTTGGTACAAGAATAACAATGGTCTGTTTTTGATTGTTTTGAATCCTGTGAAGAAACATCACAACTGGATGTCAACCAAGCTGGACATGACATAGCACTGTTTGGGGCTGTGGTTTTGCTTTGCTCTGTTTCTGCATCAGAGTTGGTAGGGGTGGTTACAGAGGTTCTGGAAATGCTCCAGATCTTGTGTCTAGTCAGGTGGCTTTCCTAAAGACAAGTCCACGTGACCAGCAGGGAATCAGCCTCCATTACTACATCTGGGACCATCCCAACACCTTCTTAAAGGCATGGGGTGTCTCTGGGCTTCTTCAGGGCAAAAGATTCTGAAAAGCTTTTGCTCCTTCAGCAAAGGGGTTCCTGTCGTGTGGCCCTAAGAGCCAACTCTTAGCAGTATCCCTTGGGAATCCCATCAGAGGCCCGCACATAGTGGGGTGCTAGTACCCAGATGGAAGCCACCCCACCCCCATCCACGTCTTGTTCCCAGCAGAGCTTGCTTCCTTCTTCTCTGGTTAAATCTGCTTCTGAGGACCAGCTAGGACACCTCTCCCACCAGGGACTGCGATCCATGGTGCCGTTTGTGTTTCTTCCACACCCATGACAACATTTACCACAGCCACAAGAGACCAATGGTAGCCACAGCAGACCTTGTCTTTTACCAGATTCCTGGCACTGAGCTAACTCTTCCTCTTCAGTTCATCACCTTTGTAATGCTAAGGCTCCATGTCAGCAGGCCAAGGACCCAGCGCTTACCCAGCCACACCACACCACACCACAGTAAGAGGTCAAGGGTCAGCTACTGGGTCTCAGGAACAAAGTTTAGTCTGCCCAAGTCACCCCTCCTCTGCTGCCACCGTCCCTGTAGCATATGCTCTACTGTCCAACAGCGAGCAGGATTTCACAGAATCAAGGGCTGAGCATCTGTTGTTCCAGCTACCTGAAACAGGAGGATGAATGTGACCCAGGGTGTGGAGCCCAGATTGGGGAACCAAGAAAGACTCCCTCCGCCCCATCTTTTAAAGACAAGCAAAACAGAAATAACAGGAGCTGGACTACACTCATGAATTGATCATTCAGATGCTTTCTGGGAAAGCCTGGGATTGGTGTGGCTCAGCCAATGATTCTCCTTCCCCGCCCTTCAGAAACGCCCATGCACGTTCATTTCCGTGGTGTAGCGCCCTCTTTTGGACAAACGAATCCTTAGTTTTTGCAAGTGAGTGTTATGCTGCGCTAAAGCTCCTGAGTCGTTTGACCCTGGTAGGTCAGATAGAAGTGTCTCTAAATCAGCATCATCTTCTGTGGTTCCAGAGAGGGTCGGGGTCACGGACTATGAGTGTTTACAATGCAAAGGGCTCGTGTATATTTATTCAAACTCCAGACATTCTAAATCGATTATACAAGCAGGATTTTTTCCTAGTCAGCTAGCATCTCTCTTATGGGGGCTCTCTTATTGGGCTGTCATGGTCAATGGGAGGGGGAGGTTGTCACAGAAAGCACTACAGACCACCCCCAATCGACATTTTCTTCTTTAAAATTCGAATTCATCTCTTCTGTGGGTATATATGTGTGTGCAAGCGTGGGTGTGTACATGCCACAGAGCACACACACACGTGGAGACCTCACAAGGATGGCCTGGGATTTTGTTTCACTCTGTTCACCTTATTTGAGACAGGGTCTCTTTATTAGTTCAGGGCTGACTATGCCAGGCTAGCTGGCCATTGAGCTTCTGGGAAGTCTGTCTCAGTCTCCCTTCTCTCTATTGGAGTTCTGGGATCACAAGCATGTGCTACTGCATAGATTCTGGGGATCTGAACTCAAATCCTCACATTTATCAGGCAAGTCCCTCACCCTGAGCCTCATTCCCCTGGCCAGAAGTTCTCAGCACAGATGAGTTTAAATAGAACTCGTCTCCCTCGTCTGACTGTGGATCCTAACATTGAAATTCATTTCTCCTTTCTCTCTGCACCCTGCTGGCAGCTGTCGGTACCTCGCAGAGAAAATCACCCCTGCCATCCCCGTGGTCGGCGGCATCCTGTTCTTCTTTGTGATGGGGACACTGCTTCGGACCAGCTTCAGTGACCCGGGAGTCCTCCCTCGCGCCACTCCTGATGAAGCCGCTGATCTGGAAAGGCAAATAGGTAAACGCTGAAGCTCTGCTTTTAGCCTTCGGCCACTCCCCACCAGTGCCAGCTCCAGAGTCAGGAACAGGCTGGGGTGCTTGTGCAGAGGGCAGGGTGCTAGCTGGCATGAAGAGTGGCTGGGAAGGAAGGAGCCATAAGAGATGACCTGAGTAGAAGGTTGGGATGTGAAGTGGTTGAGGTAAGACTGGGGACGGTGCAGTGCTGAGGCAGGGGCTGTGCCACCATGCAAGAAGGCCCCCAGCCAGCCAGGTTTCTAGATGTTTCTCTGAAACTCCAGCATCCAATTCTGCTCTGCTCCAGAACCTAAGTAGTCACGGCTTCTCTGCGGGTCATGGTAACTTCCCTAGTTCCCGTGATAAAAGTAACATTGGTTACTTTGCAACAAAATATCCGTTGAAGGAATGTAAAGAAGGAGGGGTTTGCTTTGACTCACTGTTTGAGGGTTGTTTTAGAGTTTCTACGGTTGCAGCTCAACACCATGACCAAAAACCAAGTTGGGGAGGAAAGGGTTTATTCAGCTACACTGCCACACTGCTTGCTGTTCATCATCAAAGGAAGCCAGGACAGGGACTGAAATAGGGCAGGAACCTGGAGGCAGGAGCTGATGCAGAGGCCACAGGGAAAGGATGCTGCTTACTGGCTTGCTCCTCATGGCTTACTCAGTCTGCTTTCTCATAGAACCTAGGATTACAGCCCAGGGAGGGCTCCCCCATTGATCACTAATTTTTAAAATGTCCTACGGTTGGATCTTAAGGAGGCATTTTCTCAATTAATATTTCCTTCTTTCAGATACCTCAAGTTTGTGTGTCAAATTGACCTAAGACTAGCCAGCACAAGGGTACATCCATCCTAGTGGCAGGAACCTGAGGCAACTGGTCATAGGTCATATTGTATCTGTGATTGGGAAACAGAGAGATGAATGAATGCTGGTGTTCACCTTGATTTCCCTAATTCATTCAGTCCTAAGCCCCAGCCCACAGAACAGCACCATAGTAGTGTTAGGGGGGTCTTTCTACCACAATTAATCCACCCACGAAGATTCCTTACAGACAGACCCAAAGACTCGTCTCCTAAGTGACTCCAGACTCTGGCAAGCTGATGATCAATATTAAGTCTCCATACAAGGCAGAGTTATATCTTAGACTGTCTTATTTATACGGCCGAGGATCCAGAACTTCTTTCATTTGCACACCATAGCAGTATGTACCAGTAGCTGAAATTAAAAGCTTTATTTTTTCCTTAGAAACTAAAGCCTAAGGTTAGAGTTGACAGAAATCTCGTTTGAAAGTTTAAAACAGATCCTGACTCACACAACAAACTTTCAAAGTATCGAGAACCTTTTCTAGATAGTAAATGTTTGGTGTGTCTCGTGGACGTATATAGCTTTGCTAAAGCATACCAGCACACTTGACAAGAATAGCAGTCGGCCTGTGGCGACTCAAAGTGAAGACAGAATAGGGCTGGAAAAACCACCCAACAGGGGTTTCTCTCCTGGTTCCCTTCACAGTCTCTGCTCAGGCAACACACGCTTGCTTTGCTGTGGCACAAGCAGGTACGGCTGTGGCCAGGGCTAGAAGTGTTCTTTTATTTCCCAAGGTTGATACAGAGCTGTGTCTTCCTCTTGGCCTTTGCTCCATCCTTCATGCCTCTCACCCCTTCATGACCCTCACAGGAGGCAGTCTTCAACACTGGAAAGAGTTGCCTCCCGATGCTCTGCGGACATCATGTTTCCTGAGTAGAGAAGAGAGGAGATGGAGGGGGTCTCAGGGGAAAGAGAACCCTTCTCTAGACCCTGTGTCTTGGGGCTCCAGGACAGGGAGTGCTAGTTCATTACTGAAAGCCTTTATTTTATGGCACATTGGTCATTTTTTAGGCCTGGTAATGGCTGTCATAGAACTTGCTCACATCTATGTAACTCTGATGATAAAGTTCTTATTACCCTCTTTTACAAGTGGGGAGGGCATACCCTTCAAAGAGGGGCTTCAGTAAGAGGAAGCACAGAGCTGCAGCCCGGTCTCCAGGTTCCTGCCCCTAGTTCCCTACCATTCCTTGTATCCCTGAGGAGAGGAGAAAGTGGGGCCAATTCTCTTCAGGAAAAGACTGGATTTGTTGTCTGGATCATTTCACGTCAGCATGTATCTGAAAAGTCCTCTGCTTAGTTCAGAGCCACAGAAGGTTACACAGAATGTACTGTGATCCTCAGAGGCCACTGCAGGAGTCTCTTCCAGAGCAGTGCTGTGAGGGCTGGGTATACTGCCCTCCTTGTGTGCTCAGACTGCATCAGGAGTGCGATTGGATTTCTGTGCTATAACTGTAGACTCTCAGAGACACAGTGTGTTGAGGCTCAAGTATCTTTTAAATGAACTCTGTCCCATGACCCCAAAGGCACAGACTCTATGGGAGAAAGACTGAGGAATAGATGGGCCCAAATAAGACTTGATTTCTCTTGGAGGGAAGACAGCCAACTGGGAAGCTGAACAAAACTGCCAGAAATGGTCACTGTAGTTCATCGGGCTAGGAGCAGATTGGGTAAAGTCTGGATATTTGTGGCATTTCTTGCCACATGCTTGTGTCTCAATGCCCCAGTGCTGAAGGGTAAGATGAGGAAACTCTGCCAGGACCTGCTAAGACAGGAACACCACCATTTCCCTCAGAGGCATGGCCTCAGCTCCAAGTAGAGCACCCAAAATATCAATAAGCAAGTTTTTATCTTAAGAAACTAGAAAGGCAGAGCAAACTAAACTCAAAGCAAGCAGCATGGGGGGCATTCATAAAATTTAGACAGGAAACCAATAAAATAGAATAGAGGAAACAGCAGAACAAAAGCAACGAGGCTAGATGTCAATTCTTTGACGAGATCAACAAAATTGGCACATCTTTTCCTTTATTGATGAGAGAGAATGACAGATGACAGACAGGCAGGCAGACAGGCAGACAAATGAAAAGGAATTGTTAAGATTAGGAGCAGATGATATGTGAAGATCTGGGAATACATGAAAAGAATCTTAACACTCTCTGTCATTAGGGGGATGTGACCCAAAACGACAATGATCACCCCTGGGATGACCCCAAATTAAAAAAAAAAAAAAGTAAGGATGTAGAAAACCTAAAATGCTTACTCATCACCAGTGGTGACGTTTTGAAAAACAATGCCTCAAAAAATCTTGCAAAAGCTGAGCACAGTTACCACACAACCCAGAGATTCCACCTCTAAGTATATAGCCAAGGAAAATAATAGGGTCCATTTCCTCATAAAGACTTGTTATACCTGGTGGCCAAAAACAGAGCAGAAACACACATCCATCAATGGGTGACTTGGTGACTATCATCTGATACATCTGCACAGTAGAATTCTTTTTTTTTTTCTTTCTTTTTTTTTGTTTTTGTTTGTTTGTTTGTTTGTTTGTTTTTTTCAAGACAGGGTTTCTCTGTGTAGCCCTGGCTGTCCTAGAACTCACTCTGTAGACCAGGCTGGCCTCAAACTCAGAAATCCGCCTGCCTCTGCCTCCCAAGTGCTGGGATTTAAAGGCGTGCACCACCACTGCCCGGCTGCATAGGAGAATTCTGCTAGCAATTTTTTTTAAAGTCATACATTACTCTATGCTACATGGATGAACCAAGAGCACAACGCTAAGTGAAAGAAGCCAGACATACAAGGCTCTGTTTATTTATCATAAGGACTAAAAGGCAAATCTCTAGAAACAGAGAACAGAACAGTAAAATCCTGGGGCAGGAGTAAGAGTGCAGGTTAATGATACCCACCATGAGGTAGCGGGCTAAGGTGACAAATACAGCCTAAAATTAGGTTAAGGTGATAGCTGCACAATGCAGTAAATCCACAAGGAGTTATGAGTTACACACTTCAGTGGGTCACTGTTATAGTCTGTAAATTGCACTTCAAAGGTGTGATCTTTTTAAGGGAAGGAGGAGAGACTGGAGAGAGGGAAGAAGAAGCCACCGGGATGTAGGTAGTGCTCTCGCTCACACACGCCCTGGCTGTGTGACTTTAGATCTGGGCAAACTTTCCTCTGCGTGTGCCCCCAGGTTTTGCCTATACAATAGGGGAAACACTATGCATCTTGTGAGGTATTTGCCAGGATGCTGGCGCTCAGCAGATGATGTTATAGTCACCTGTCTTTTTTTAAGTCTCCTCTTTTTTTTCACCCAGTAGCGTCTTTACCTACTACAAACTTGAGTTCTCACCAGAGGCTATCCAATGTATGAAGGGAAGGAATTCACAGGCAGAGCTGGGCGCTATGTGCCCCACCCCCAAACCTAAAGGGGTTCAGGCCTACAGTTTTCTTCCTTGTGGCTGTGACTCTTGCTGAGGACTCGTGTATGCTACTTGGCTTTTGAAAATAAGATTTTTGTTTCAGTGAAACCTTAACATTCATTTTATGCTCTCTGGCGGGAGAAAGAAAATTTAGGTTTAAAAGAAATTATTTTTATTATTAAGGCTAATAATTCTAATTACCTGTTTATAGCGTGTGCATAGAAAAGCTTGTTAAGAGCCACATGAGTAGTTTATTGAAGGTTTGCCAAGGATTGGAACAACCATGCTCCACTCCCCACCCCCAAGCTCCTGCAGAGGCCTGGGTGTTTAGGGGGAGGGGGAGGGCTTCAGAACCTGCTCTGAGGCTCTTAAAAATGCCACAAAGTTCCTTCTTCATAAAAATGTCTCCAATAACTTAGGTTACAAAACAAAAGACATTAAGAAGCATCAGGGGTCTGAGGAAAGTCTTGTAAAGGTCAACACAGGCTTCCTTGGAAACCTCACAGCTTTGGTTCATCCAAGAACAATCAGTACCAAGTGACTGATTTGGGATTAGAAAACAGACAAAAGCTGACACACTGTCCTACAAATCTCAGGATAAGGCAGCTCATTTCTACTAGGAACAGGCCTTCCTGCAGAGGAAAGAGAGGACTGCTCAGGCCCAGACCTTCAGTCCCTGGAGTGATCTCTGCCCTGAAATCTCTCTACAATCCCAGGGCTGCCAAGACCAGGATATCCTTGTAGAGAGAGGCCTGTGAACCTGGCCTGTTTGACTCCCAACGTATAATGAAGACATTCTTCCCGGGGCACAGTAACACAGATATTAAATATGAGGTCAACCCATTGCTGAATGGTGGTGGGATGGGGTCTAAGGATGGGCTTTGATGCATGCATGCTTTGATGCATGCACAGGACTGGGGCCATAGCTCAGTGGGCGAATGCTTGCCCAGGACATATGATGCCTGGTGAAGCGGGATGATGTGGGAGAAGGAGGAGAAAGAGGAGAGGTGGATGGTGCTCCACCCGTCTCTGATGGGATCAATAAAGTCTATCCTCCCTCCCTCCCCGTTTCTCCCTCCCTGACATTTTTCTTTCTCTTTCTCCTCCCAACTCCCTTCACCCTCATTTGACCAAACCATCCATCAAGTTTTCTCTCTGGGTAAGAAAGTTAGAAAGCACAGTACAACATCCTGAAGCAGGAATCCCCAGCAGTCAGTAGCCCAGCCGCACACAGAGGTCCCTGGAGTTTCCCAGGACCACTGAAAGGGCTGGCCACCACTATGGCTTCCTGGAGTTATTCTCCAATGACATTGTTAGTTTGTGTTTAAGAACTGAAACGTTTTCACTGTAATTCAATGTCACTAATGGATTTTGCTAAAGAAAATCATTTCTGAGGTAGGGATGAGGCTCTGTGACAAGAGGCACTGTGTCATGTACGTGACTGGGGTCAGTCCCCAGTACTGGGGCAGGGTGTTTCTGGGAACACTGTTTGCCAATTAAAGACTTTCGGCAATTTTCTTTATTGTCATTGAGCTGATTCCAATGTTTTCCTCTTCATTTTTATTTTATTAAAGTTATGTTATTGGAGTAATTTCTTTTTGGCATAAAATTCAAGATGGAATTTTTATCAAGGCTCTTTAACACTGTGAAACACCCACTGTAAATTTTCTTTCAGAATTATTCTTTTTTCAAAGTGTGCATGTGTGTAAGAGTGTGTGTGTATGACTGTGTGTGTGTGAGTGTGTGAGAGTGTGTGTATGAGTGTGTAAGTGTGTGTAAGTGTGTGTATGAGTGTGTGTATGAGTGTATGTATGTGTCCCAGAGCATATCTCCCTCAATCATTCTTTACCTTATTTTTTGAATCAATTTCACTGAACCTGAAGCTTAATTTGGTAGGGCTGGCTGGCTTGCAAGCACCAGAAATCTGTCTGTCTCTGATTCCTCTGTACTAGAATTGTAGGCATGCACCACCATGCATCACCACGCACTACCATGCACCACCACGCATCACCATGCACCACTGTGTACCACCATGCACCATCATGCACCATTATGCACCACCGTGTACCACCATGCACCATCATGCACCACCATGTACCATTATGCACCACCATGCATCACTATGCATCACCATGCATCACCATGCACCACCATGCACCACCATGTATCACCATGCATCATCATGCACCACCATGCACCACCATGTATTACCATGCACCACCATGCATCACCATGCATCACTATGCATCACCATGCACCACCATGCATCACTACACACCACCATGCACCACCACGCATCACCATGCACCACCACGCATCACCATGCACCACCACGCATCACCATGCACCACCACGCATCACCATGCACCACCATGTACCACCATGCACCACCATGTACCACCATGCACCACCATGTATCACCATGCACCACCATGCACCATCATGCACCACTGCATCACCATGTATCACCATGTACCATCATGCACCCCATGTATCACCATGCACCATCATGCACCACTACACCACCATGTATCACCATGCACCACCATGCACCACCATGTATCACCATGCACCATCATGCATCACCATGTACCACCATGTATCACCATGTACCACCATGCACCACCATGCACCATCATGCACCACTGCATCACCATGTATCACCATGTACCATCATACACTACCATGTATCACCATGCACCACCATTCACCATCATGCACCACTGCATCACCATGTATCACCATGTACCATCATACACCACCATGTATCACCATGCACCACCATGCACCACCATGTATCACCACGCACCACCACGCATCACCATGCACCACCATGCACCACCATGTACCACGACGCACCATCATGCACCACCATGCATCACCATGTATCATCATGTACCATCATACACCACCATGCATCACCATGCATCACCATGCATCACTATGTATCACCATGCACCACCACGCACCACCATGTATCACCATGTACCATCATGCACCATCATGCACCACCATGCACCACCACGCACCACCATGTATCACCATGTACCATCTTGCACCATCATGCACCACTGCACCACCATGTATCACCATGCATCACCATGTACCACCATGTATACCTATGCACTACCATGCACCATGCATCAACATCAACATACACCATCAAGGACCACCACACACTAGCATGCTTGGCCTTTTCCTCCCAGTTTTTGCATTTGTTTGTTTACTTTTCTTATTTCTTTGTTTTTAGGAAGGCAGGTTGTTAACATACTGCCAGCCAAGTCTTTTTTTTTTTTTTTTTTTTTTTTGCTTTTGGATCCCTATTGACCAGACTATACACCCTATACTCAACAGAGTTCTATCACTTTTTTAAAATTTTTTTTATTTGATACTTTATTTACATTTCAAATGTTTTCCCCTTTCCAGGTCTCCCCTTTGGAAAACCTGTATCCTATGCCCCCTCCCCCTGCCTCTATGAGGGTATTCACCCACCCACCTACTCCTGTCTTCCATCCCTGGCATTCCCCTATACTGGGGCATCTAACACCCTCAGACCCAAGGGCCTCTCCTCCCCTGATGGCCAGCAAGGCCCTCCTCTGCCACATATGTGGCCAGCACCATGGGTCCCTCCATATGCATTCTTTGGTTGCTGGTCCAGTCTCTGGGAGCACAGGGGGTCACTGACCAGTTGACACTGTTGCTCCCTCCCCATGGGGCTGCAAACTCCCTCAGTCCCTTCTACAACTCCTTCATCTGGGACCCTATGCTCAGTCCAACAGTTGCTGCGAATTGAATCATGGGTGTTCGGAACTTTTGGGCTAATATCCACTTATCGGTGAATACATACCGTGTTTGTTCTTTTGTGATTGAGTTACCTCACTCAGGATGATATTTTCAAGTTCCATCCATTTGCCTGCGAATTTCAGGAAGTCATTGTTTTTAATAGCTGAGTAGTATTCCATTGTGTAAATGTACCACATTTTCTGTATCCATTCCTCTGTTGAGGGACATCTGGTTGTTTCCAGCTTCTGGCTATTATCAATATGGCTGCTATGAACATAGTGGAGCATGTGTCTTTATTACATGTTGGAGCATCTTCTGGGTATATGCCCAGGAGTGGTAAACTGGGTCTTCAGGTAGTATTATGTCCAATTTTCTGAGGGTCCGCCAAACTGATTTCCAGAGTGGTTGTACCAGCTTGCAATCCCACCAGCAATGGAGGAGTGTTCCTCTTTCTCCACATCCTCGCCAGCATCTGCTGTCACCTGAGTTTTTGATCTTAGCCATTCTGACTGGTGTGAGGTGGAATCTCAGGGTTGTTTTGATTTGCA
>CM052717.1:21110276-21137782 GCA_028551405.1 Uromys caudimaculatus | reverse complement strand
AAATGAATTTGAGAATTGCTCTTTCTAAGTCTATGAAGAATTGGGTTGGAATTTTGATGGGGATTGCATTGAATCTGTAGATTGCTTTTGGCAAGATGGCCATTTTTACTATATTAATTCATAAGCATGGGAGGTCTTTCCATCTTCTGAGGTCTTCTTTGATTTCCTTCTTCAGAGACTTGAAGTTCTTGTCATACAGATCTTTCACTTGTTTGGTTAGAGTCACACCAAGATACTTTATATTGCTTGCGACTATTGTGAAGGGTGTTATTTCCCTAATTTCTTTCTCAGCCTATTTATCATTCGAGTATAGGAAGGCTACTGATTTGTTTGAGTTAATTTTATATCTGGCCACTTTGCTGAAGTTGTTTATCAGCTGTAGCAGTTCTCTGGTGGAGTTTTTTGGGCCCCTTAAGTATATGATCATATCATCTGCAAATAGTGATATTTTGATTTCTTCCTTTCCAATTTATATCCCTTTGACCTCCTTTTGTTGTCTAATTGCTCTAACTAGAACTTCAATTACTATATTGAATAGATAGGAAGAGAGTGGACAGCCTTGTCTAGTCCCTGATTTTAGTGGGATTGCTTCAAGTTTCTGTCCATTTAGTTTGATGTTGGCTACTGGTTTGCTGTATATTGATTTTACTATATTTAGGTATGGGCCTTGAATTCCTGATCTTTCCAAGACTTTTATCATGAAGGGATGTTGAATTTTGTCAAATGCTTTTTCAGCATCTAATGAAATGACCATGTGGTTTTTTTCTTTGAGTTTGTTTATGTAGTGGATTACATTGATAGATTTCTGGGTATTAAACCATCCCTGCATCCCTGGGATGAAGCCTACTTGATCATGATGAATGATCGTTTTGATGTGTTCTTGGATTCAGTTTGCAAGAATTTTATTGAATTTTTTTGCATCGATATACATAAGGGAAATTGATCTGAAGTTTTCTTTCTTTGTTGGATCTTTGTGATGTTTTGGTATCAGTGTGACTGAGGCCTCATAGAATGAATTGGGTAGTGTTCCTTCTGTTTCTATTTTGTGGAATAGTTTGAAGAGTATTGGTATTAGGTCTTCTTTGAAGGTCCGATAGAATTCTGCACTAAACCCATCTGGTCCTGAGCTTTTTTTGGTTGGGAGACTTTTAATGACTGCTTCTATTTCTTTAGGGGTTATGGGACTGTTTAGATGGTTCATTTGATCCTGACTTAACTTTGGTATTTGGTATCTGTCTAGAAAATTGTCCATTTCATCCAGATTTTCCAATTTTGTTGAGTATAGGCTTTTGTAATAGGATCTATGATTTTTGAATTTCCTCAGATTCTGTTGTTATATCTCCCTTTTCATTTGGAAACTGTCTCTGTGCCCTCTGATTAGTCAGTCTAGCTAAAGGTTTATCTATCTTGTTGATTTTCTCAAAGAACAAGCTCCTAGTTTTGTTGATTCTTTGTATAGTTCTTTTTGTTTCTACTTGGTTGATTTCAGCCCTGAGTTTGATTATTTCTTGCCTTCTACTCCTCTTGGGTGTATTAGCTTCTTTTTTGTTCTAGAGATTTCAGGTGTGCTGTTAAGCTACTAGTGTAGCTTATATCTATTGAGATTTGTTTTGTGACCAATTATATGGTCAATTTTGGAGAAGGTACCATGAGGTCCTGAGAAGAAGGTATATTCTTTTGATTTAGGATGAAATATTCTATAGATATCTGTTAAATCCATTTGGTCCATAACTTCTGTTAGTTTCACTGTGTCTCTGTTTAGTTTGTGTTTCCAAGATCTGTCCATTGATGAGAGTGTGGTGTTAAAGTCTCCCACTATTATTGTGTGAGGTGCAATGTGTGCTTTGAGCTTTAGTAAAGTTTCTTTTATGAATGTGGGTGCCCTTGCATTTAGAGCATAGATGTTCAAAATTGAGAGTTCTTGGTAGATTTTTCCTTTGATGAGTATGAAGTGTCCTTCTGTATCTCTTTTGATGATTTTTGGTTGAAAGTTGATTTTATCTGATATTAGAATGGCGACTCCTACCTGTTTCCTGGGACCACTTGCCTGGAAAATTGTTTTCCAGCCTTTTACTCTGAGGTAGTGTTTGTCTTTAACCCTGAGGTGTGTTTCCTATATGTAGCAAAATGCTGGGTCCTGTTTATGTATCCAGTCTGTTAGTCTATGTCTTTTTATTGGGGAATTGAGTCCATTGATGTTAAGAGATATTAAGGAATAGTGATTGTTGCTTCCGGTTATTTTTGATGTTATTTTTATGTTTGTGTGGCTATCTTTTGAGTTTGTTGAAAGATTATTTTCTTGCTTTTTCTAGGTCGTAGTTTCCCTCCTTGTATTGGCGTTTTCCATCTATTGTCCTTTGTAGGGCTGGGTTTGTGGAACCATATTGTGTAAATTTGGTTTTGTCATGGAATATCTTGGTTTCACCATCTATAGTAATTGAGAGTTTTGCTGGGTATAGCAGCCTGGGCTGGCACTTGTGTTCTCTTAGGGTCTGTCTGAGATCTGTCCAGGATCTTCTAGCTTTCATAGTCTCTGGTGAGAAGTCTGGTGTAATTCTGATAGGTCTGCCTTTATATGTTACTTGACCTTTTTCCCTTACTGCTTTTAATATTTTTTCCTTGTTTTGTGCATTTGGTGTTTTGACTATTATGTGACAGGAGGAATTTCTTTTCTGGCCCAATCTATTTGGAGTTCTGTAGGCTTCTTGAATGTTTATGTTCATCTCTTTCTTTAGGTTAGGGAAGTTTTCTTCTATAATTTTGTTGAAGATATTTACTGATATTTACTTATTTAAGTTGGGAATCTTCACTCTCTTCTATACCTATTAACCTTAGGTTTTGTCTTCTCATTGTGTCCTGGATTTCCTGGATGTTTTGGGTTAGTAGCTTTTTGCATTTTTCATTTTCTTTGACTGTTGTGTCAATGTTTTCTGTGGTATTTTCTGCACCTGAGATTCTCTCTTCTATCTCTTGTATTCTGTTCATGATGCTTGCATCTATGACTCCTGATCTCTTTCCTAGGGTTTCTATCTCCAGGGTTGTCTCCCTTTGTGATTTCCTTATTGTTTCTATTTCCATTTTTAGATCCTGGATGGTTTCATTCATATCCTTTGCCTGTTTGATTGTGTTTTCCTATATTTCCTCTTTAAGGGCTTCTAGCTGTTTACCTGTGTTCACTTGTATTTCTTTAAGGGAGTTATTTATTTCCTTCTTAAAGTCTTCTATCATCATCATGAGAAGTGATTTTAAATCCGACTCTTCCTTTTCTGGTGTGTTGGGGTATCCAGGGCTCACTGTGGTGGGAGAACTGGGTTCTGATGATGCCAAGTTGCCTTGGTTACCTTATGTTCTTGCCCTTGCCTTTTGCCATCTGGCTATCTCTGGTATTAGCTGGTCTTGCTCTCTCTGACTGTGGCTTGTCCCTCCTGCAAGCCTTTTCATCATTACTTCTTGGAGACCAGCTCTCTCTGAGAGGAATTTGTGTTTGGAGAGCTGTGGTACAGGGTCAGCTCTGGGGTGCAGACAGAAACCAGAAGGATCCTTTCTCCAGCTGTTCCTTGGTTCCTGTGTCCTTATGGCTCTGTGAGGGTCCCTCTTGATTGAAGAATTTGAACAGAAGTGGTGGTCTTTCTGTGCTCAAAGGTGTGTCAGCACTCCTGGGAGACCAGCTCTCTCCTGTCACTGAGTATGGAGCCCTGTGTCTTGGGATCAGTTCCCCAGCCTCAGAAGGAAACCAGAAGGCCACTCCTCAGTCCCTGTGTCCTGAGACTTCTGGGCAGGTCTCTCTGAGCAGAGGTGCTGACCCTACCCCTGATCATAGGCTTGACCACACTCCTTGGAGGGTAGCTCCCTCCCAGTGCTATTTGGATATGGAGCCCTGTGGCACAGACCACAGGCCCCAAATCCTTTTATAGTGACTGACCCATGTGTGTCTCCTGAGAGTAGAAGTCCTCACTCAGCCTATGTCAGTCAGCTTCATGACCTTTTACCTGGGTTTTGGTGATCTGAACTCAGGGCCTTGTGCTTGTATGGCACTTTAACCACTGAGCCATCTTCCCAGCCCCAAAACTGCTGTTTCTACAGGGACAAGCTTCATTGATGATGTAATTTTTATCGTGTGAACTGGAGGGCTTTGGAGTTTTTTTTAGTTTCCTATTGGGCTGATTAGATCTATTGATGATATCTACCATGAAACTTGTCTAAAACATGCTTGCTTCATTTGTGTATTTGTTTATTTGCATAATGACTACTCTATTGGCTGTGATTGATCTGCAGTGAAATCTTCTACACTATATGCTGGTACTCTGTGTATTGAGTACCAGTTATTCTTACTGTTACAGAGACACAGACTGGCAGGCTCCAACTGGCAGGTGTCATAGGCCAGTATTTTGACAATCTTTCACCAATTCTTAAAAGACAATGGTTTTTTTGTTTTTTTGGTTTTTGTTTGTTTCTGTTTGTTTTGGGTTTGTTTTGTTTTGTTGTTGCTCTTGTTGTTTTGCTTGTTTGGCTAGCCCCTCAGGTCTTATCTTCTTGATGGTCTTCTAAGTCCCCAACAAGGCACCCTTCCAGTGGTTTCTGTCTACAGTAATCATTTCTGCATCTCACAAACATTTGACAGGTCCCTAAAGCTCTGTCTGGGATAAAGTTGGACCTATCTCTGAGGTTCCTTCTGCCTCCCTCATCCTTTCTGGCCTGCTCTTTCTGCTCAGCTCTTACCAGGGTCTTTGGGGTACCAGCTGGCAGACTTTCAGACTGTCATCTATCACCACCTTGAGCACTTACCTGGGCCCGGTGAATAGAATATCCATTGTGCTTATCCCAAGTCCTTGTGCAGTTGGCTACCTGGCCCTGATGAACAGGTGGGATGATGTTCCTGTATCTTCCTCGTTACCTGATTGTCTCATGGAGGCGTCATGCCAGGTTTTCCCACGTAAAATCTCAGCTCATACAGCAGCTGCCCTATCATTTGCAGCTGACACTAACATCCCTGCTGTATGTGTGAGAAGAATACAGTGATTTGCAGAAGGAGGTCATTTGGCCAGAGCTGTGAGACCAGTGCAGGTCCAGAAGTCATTCCTCCCTACACTCTTAGCTGCTTCCAAGTCCTGTCCTAAATCTTGAGGCCAAGGAGCCAGGGCTCAGGTGGGACATTTCTGAACTTCCTCAAATACATAGCATTTTCCTTTCTTCTGGATTCCATTCTCTTTCTTCCAAAACTGACAACATCACCCAGCCCTGGTCTTCCTGTCACCTAAACTGACTTTCTTCCTCCTATCTGCCACTCAGACATAGGTAACAGGTTGGCATCTCATAGCTCCCAAAGGCCTACACTAAGTGGGCAGAGAATGAAGTGCTGCAGACAGACTCCAGACATTCCTATTGCCATCTGGGAGCTGCCTAAGGATCCTGGCTGTGTTATGTGGTGGTTATGTTCCTGCTGTGTATGTGTTTGTATGGTGTTTAGGCACGGCAGAGTCAGGGAGCCCACCATATCTGGAAGAATTTCTGGGAGAGACAAAAGCTTTGGAAGAAGACAGCATCCTAGGAAGAAAAGAGGGGGAAACTAGATTCCTGTTTTAGAGGAAATTCTAGAATGATCTAGTGTGTGCAGATGCCAGGAAAGGGTAGGCAGCCAGTCTCCCACACAAATGCAGGACGGAGGCTCAGAATGTCAAGATTCTTGATTGTCTCTCAGTAAATCCCAGAGCTGGGAGCCAGATGTCACGGCTCAACAGTGCAGCGTTTGGGGTAAATACCACAGGATTGTAAGAGTCTAGTTCTAGGCAAGGAAGGAGAAATAGTTTTGTTTTATCATAGGATTTGGAAGGATGTGTGGTTTTCATCCAGGGCATGTGCAGAAGTCTGCATCGTTTCTTCCTCCTATAGACAGTTCACCTGCATGGGACAGAGCAAGTGCCGCCACTGAGCTCTGTTTCTGAAGCACACGCCTTTGCTGACTTTGAAGGTTGTTCTGTGTAATGAACGCTTGGGGTGGCGGCTTCTACAGAGAGCCATCTGGCAGCTTGTCTCTTTTAATGGGGACTTGTTATACAATCATCTTCTCCATCCTCCAGATAACTTCAGAAAGCAAGTTGCTGTGTCTTCCCAGGAGAGCACGAGACACGGGGCTCTGTTTAAACAAATGAGATTACCCTTTGTTTTCACACTGACCTGAGCTAAGGCCTTCAGTCTACATAGATATTCCAATAGTTACAGTGTCCCCATGCTCAATCAATGATCTGTCTCTCCCTCTCCTCTCCTTCCTTCCCCTCTCTTCCCCTCCCCTCCCCTCCCTTCTTGATTATAGAACTGGGGGTTGACTCTAGGCTTCACACAGCTGGCCAAGTGTTCAAACACTAAGCTTCATTCCCAGAACAGTTTTGACTTTTTTGAGACATGGTCTCAACAAAATTACCCTGGGTGACTTCGAACTCACTCTGTGGTCTAGCCTGGCCTTGTACTTAGCATCTTCCTGTTTGAGTCCCCTTGGCAGATGGGATTACAAGCCTGGACCACCAATGCTAGATCTGAATCTCTCTCTCAATAGAGATTGAGATCTCTCTTGCACACAGGTCCCTGTGTATAGAGACCACTCTTTAGGATGAATTGGCCAACTTTGTAAAAGCAGTATTAGTTCATATTGAATAAGGGAAAGGCTTTCTTGGTCTCACTAAGCCAAATTCACAGGTAGTGTGAAGTCAGCCCAGCGTGGTCATTCAGCGATGCTGACATGCTTTGCCAAACAACAGAAGTGTGTAATAAACCTAACCAGTTCCTACCCATAGGACCGTGAAGGAGGGCAAGACTAGTGAAATAGTTAGTGTCTGGAGATGTCTTCATGGGATAGAGAGAGCATGATGCAAGCAGAAAAAGTGGTACGCAAGGGACAGATGGGACCACACGTGGCTCAAGAGCATAGTCAGCAAGCTGTCTAGAGTATACCAGTGAAAAGCCAAGGCCCACCGTGCCAGCCAGGGGCACGAGGAAGGCTGAGGACCCTAAATTTCCTGTGGGGACCTTACTTGCTGCGCCTGTCTCCCTCCCAGCAGGATGCTGTTCAAGCCTGTGCCCTGAGCTGTAGAGCATCCCACTGATGGTTGGGCTGGACAATCCTTTTAGGGGATGGATGGGTAAACTGAGGCCCAGAGACAGGGGATGAGTCTTCTCATGCTCGCAGAGAGCTCATCGGTTAGGAATCTAGGACCTTATGCTAAGGTCTGATGCCAAAGCTAAGTATTGTATTCCTTTTGCCTCAGAACGAGAACTAAGCTCTTACTACTATACACAGTAGTCAGGGGGGAAATGCCATCAGTGTCAGTCAGGAGCTGTGAGAAATGCAGAGTCTCCGGCCTGACCCACTTCTAAGTCAGAATCTGCATAAACTCTACCAAGGTAACAGGTAAGTTATAGGAACTCAGAAGCAGATCCCTTGGGCTGCCACTGAACACCTAGTGACCTTCCTTTCCAACCATCAGCCTCTTCCGCTCCGTCGGTCCTCAGGACTGGTGTTTGCAGGAGTCTGGCTAACTATATCGAACATTTGGCCCTGATAGCCCTCCCTGCCCGCAGTGCTGTGGGACCGAGGCGTGTTCTTCCCTATTATTGAGATGGCTCAATTGGAAAAGTGCTTATAATGCAAGCAGGAAAATCCGAGTTCAAATCCCCAGCCCCTGTGTAATAAAAGCTCTGTATTGCGGCAGTGCAAGCCTACAGCACCCACGTTGAACAGGAAGGAGACAGGGCAGGAAGATCCCTGGTGCTCATTGGCCAGCCTATCTAGCCAATCAGTGAAGTCTAGGTTCAGGGAGAGACCCTGACTAAAAAGAAATAAGGTGGAGAACGCTTGAGGAAGGCGGCCATCGTGAACTCTGACCTTCATCTCACACCCAGGGGCACACAGCTACATGAACACTTACATACATCTACACACAGAACCACAGTAATAATTGTCTACTCTTTGCATAGTGCCTTATGGATTCCAAAGTCTGTTTTTTATTAGGAAAATATCTGATCATGAACACAAGGTCTGTAGACAAACTGACGGGTCCTGATTCCCAGCCCTGCCACTTTATAACTTTGAAGAATGTGTTGACTTCTTTGAGCCCTAATTTTGTTGCCTACTAGAGGTATACCTACTAAGTGCAAGGATCCGTCACTGTGCAATCATTCTAAAGTAAGCCCTATCTCCTTGGCTTAACCGTGAAAATCTGGAAGCAAACACTTCAGATTATTTAGCCTCTTGAGCTGCTCACACAGAGAGAACTATGTTCTCACTTTAAAATGCAGAGCTGCGTGCACTCTAGTGTAAACACGACAAATAGTATCGGGTTCTGCAAACGAGGTGAGCTATTTAAAAAACTCACTAGATATTACTACCGTTAGTGTTTTAACTGACATGTTTCAGAGGAAGAAGCAAGGTAAGAAAACAATAGCCTGTTTTGAGCAGAGGACTGAGTCGGTCAGGGAGGCTTCCTTGGGAAGCCATAGATAAGATTCATTCAAGAGTCAGCAGGGCAGCGTGTTGGGCAAAGACGCCTTGATAATAATCTGATTGCTGGTGCACAGGAACAAGGAGGAGGGAGATGAGGCTGACTTCCGGGGTGCGATGCCCTTTCAGGTGGCTGGTTAGCAGAAGGAGCAGGCTCTTTGTGCTGAGGCAGGTGGATCCATCATGGTAGAGAGAAACACTAAACATTTGTCACAGAGAAGCAGAGACACGACCAGAGAAGCATGGAGTCCTAACAGACAGGGAGCTGCCTCCATGTAGTGTGTCCTTATGAGCATCTATGCTTTGTGGCTGGAGGAGAGACATGGGCTTAGATCTTAACAAAACAAAATGCTCATCTCTCCCTGATTTTCTCTGTTACTGTCCAAGCAAACGTGTCAGGGCACCTGTTGGAAGTCCGAGGTCAGCTTCATTCAAAGCGACGGAAAGGAGACAGGGACTCACTCCGTGTGGTTTGCAATGAGGAGGAGACTTCTGGTTCGGTTCCACCCACACTGAAGAAGTGTGGAATCCTGTCTGAGGAGCAGAGTTGGAGTCATCAGGTAGAAAGAAGATCCAGGATGAGGGGGACATCCTGGTTAAACCAACCCAGAATTCTAGCACAAGTCAGGCCAGGATAATCAATATTCCCTGGGGTGGTCAGGGCCCAGAGTCTCCACCAGATACTGAGTATCTAGATACTGTAGTGTTCTGGATAACCTGGTCTAGCAGGTTTCCTGTTAAATGGAGGGTAACACAGAAATGAAACAGAAGCCCAGCTGCGTTGAGAAGACCTGGCTAGAATTTGGACAAGGGAAGACTCTTCGTCGCCACAAATGCCCTTAAACCATCTAAGGGGCTCCAGTGCTCCAGAGTGACCCCTTACGACAACTCTGAATCTGTGAGGTGTTGTCTGTAGGACCTACATCTGCTATGCTCTACCACACTCATTCAACTCTGAAGCCGTCATCAGACCATGACCCTCTTACTTCCCAGTGGCTGACTTCTGCCCTCCCTTCTGTGAAGTCATGAACTGGAGAGTAGGGTGGCTGTCACTTAGACAGTAGGGTCCTGGACAACTTCTAGATGAAGCTTGTGTTTCCAGTAGACATGTTCTGAGGCTAAGCATTGCCGTGTGCACACATAAATACTAGCGTCCAATGTGTAATCCGAAGGGAGATGTGAGCACCCTAGGAATCACTTGTGTTCTGCAGTCAGAGGCAAGAAGCCACCTAGAAAGAAGGGACAGTGGAGTTCAGGGTGGTAAGACCTAGGAACTGTGAGCCATCCCAACAGGGCATAGGAAAACAATTCCTTGGGTTTTCATTTGTCCAGAATTACCTTCCAAAGCCCCAATGAAAAGCTTTGAACTCACATAAACTAACAGGAGTGAAGATGGTTACCTCTATGAAAGCTATAGGTAACCACTCGCTAGAAGGAAGGCCAGGCAGATGCATGCCAAGTTACAGGCTATCATAATTTGGAGCGTGTACTTACACTTGTTGGTGTATGCCTACATTGTATCTGTGTGTGTGTTCTGGTGCACACTTGTGTGTGTATGTATGTGTGTATTGTGGTTGCATACTTGTGTGTGTTCTGGTGCACACTTGAGTGTGTATATGTGTGTGTGTTCTGGTACGTGTGTGTGTGTGTGTGTGTGTGTGTGTGTGTGTGTGTGTGTGTGTGTGTGTAAGCCAGAGGTCATCCTTGAGTGTTGTTCCTCAGCAGCTACCTACCTTATCTTTGGAGACAGGGTCTCTCACTTGGCCTGGAACATGTCTCCTCAGCTCGCCAGCAAAGCCTAGGGATCTTCCTGTCTCTGCCTATCCAGCACTGGGATTACAAGTGCGCAGTACTGTGCTAGTTTCTTTATGTGGGTTTTGTGGCTCAAACTCCAGCCCTGGTGTGTGTGTGTGTGTGTGTGTGTGTGTATGTGTGTGTGTGTGTGCGCGCACGCGTGCATTAATTAATTTATTGATTGAAATATCTCCAGCCCTGAAATGTGTACATTTTTTTAAAAAATTTGTTTCTGTTCACGGATAGAAACTTGAAGTCCAACAGTTCTTGAGTAAGTTGCTTTTTACGCTCAGTAGAAATCAACAAACCAGAACAGACCAATCTGCGGCCTGCACGACACTGAAACACAACACACTTTCAGTGTACAGAGCAGTGTGCCCTCTAGACATATAACCAAGTCACAGGCCCAATCGCCTACTTTCTAGTACTGAGATTTCAAATTTTTAAGTAATAAAAATAATTTTAATATTTTATTTCATATCCCAAAAATTATCACTCCAATTTGTATTCGGTATTTAAAAACATTAATATAATACTTTATTCACACTCTTTTTTTTAACCAAGTCTTTCAAATCTGGTGCATGTCGTGTACTTACAAGCCAGACCAAGATCGGACTTGAAGGACGGAGTTTTTACCAAACTCAGACCCCCTGGTTCAGGCATGAGAGCAGATGTCTCTACAGAGCCTGTGCTGCTTACAGTGCTTGGTCCTCCAACTTGAAGGCATCTTCAGCACCCCTATTGCGGCTAATGAGGGTCTTTAATTACAGGAGATGAGAGCCAATGACCAACTAGGTTCATTAGCTTCAGGCTTAGCAGGTTAGGGAGGAAAAATGGCTTAGCTTCATTGTTTGTTTTTCTCATGAATTGAGTGACTCCATCACTCATCCAACCTGTGTTACTGAGTGCTTACTGGGTAGCTGGCACTGCGATAATACCTGGTTACACTCTTGACAAGTTTCTTGGTTTTGTTTGTGTATTTTTACTGATACGGTGTTATAAACAATGAGACTGTTTGCCGTACCTAAGGAAACTCAGCACTGTTGTTCATGAATGTGGTTAAAGCCCATGCCATTTGAATAGACCAGTGGTTCTTGAACTTGTGTGTAAATCAGAATCACAATAATCAGCGGCCCTGTTAACCATAGGTCACAGACGGGTGTGTCTCAGTGTCTCAGCTTGGCTTGCAGGCACGAGCACCCGAGTTTATTCCCCAGGACCTGTGAATAAAAAGCTGAGTATCTGAGGCTGGAAAAGATGACTCAGCAGTTAGGAGTGGCTGGCTGCTTTGGAAGGAGAGCCAGGTTCAGTGTCCAGAACCAAGATGGTGGCTCACAATAGTCTCTGTAACTCCAGTTCTGGGAGATCCGATGTCCTCTCTGGCCTCACACACATATGCATGCAAGCACTTACACTTTTTTTTTTCAAGCAAGGGATGATGAGACATGCTTGAAAACCCAGAACTGTGAAGACCCAGACAGATACCTCCTTAGGGCTCACCAGCCCTCTCGCCCAGCCTGCTCAGTAAATTTAAGACATTATATAGAAATATGAAGTGATTCGCATCTGAAAAATGACAGCTGAGCTTGTCTTCTGGGCTCTACATGTGTGTGTGGAGAGAGGTGCTGGGTCAGGGAGCAGTGTGCCTTTCTAACAAGTCCCATGTCTGGAGGCCAACACTTCTAGAACCTCTATACTGACATGGTCTCCTTCTGGGTCTTCTTCCTTTGAGGGAGTCAACAAACCTGCAGACAGCCAAGCTGCCCTGCAGAATCAACAACCACAAGATTCACATCTTAAAGGGACCCTTTGAATAGGCAGCTCACCTCTCCACAGTCTGTCTTATAAAATACAACTATAGCACACCAATGGGAAATTCCTCGAGAAACTTACAGCGGCTCAGTGGGGAAGGAATGAGCCGGGTAGCCACATCTCTCCCTCAAGGACCAGCCTTGCAGGTCATGACCTCACCAACCCCTCTGGGATCAATATTAGTTAAGTTCCCTGGGCTCTGTTCACACCTCATCTGAGCTACAAGTACAACAGGGCCCCCCCTAAGGCCACAAGCAATTGAGCACTGTAGCTTTCTTCCATCCTTTGGCTAGTCATTGTTTTGAGAGAGACTCTGACCGGGCAGGTGGCAGTCACAGGACTGACTCTCCAAAGCCACTGTACCTATGCCTTAAACAACTCCAAAGCAAGTTCAGACAATGGATGTACCTTTCTCCTTCTTTAAAAAAAAAAAAAAGACTCATTTTCTTTTACCAGTGCATGACATGATTTGGGTGCCATCTCTGGTAATGACACTGTGAATACCAACAGAAAGGTGGACTTCATAGAAAAGGAAAGAGACTAAGTTGGGTGGACTTGAGCAGGAGCCCCTCTGACTCCCTGTCCTTCTTTCAATAGTGCCATCTGTTCTGTGTCTGGACACCCTTAAGTCAAGAACCATAAGGAGACTGCAGAATGAATACAAAGCACTTCTCATTTATGTGGCATTAAAAAGAAATAATCTTATGATATTTAATGAATATGGTCCTGCTGGCTATTTAGTTAAGAAACCAGTTACCACCAGTTCACCAGTTTAAGATTGGTCCTATCTTAGGCAAATAAAAGAATCAGGACTGAAAAGATGCCTCAAAAGTTAAGAACACTTGAGGCTCTTCCAGAGGACCTGGGTTCAATACCCAGCACTGACATGGTGGGTCACAACTGTCTACTCTAGTGCCTGGGGCTCCGCCTCCCTCATCTGTGCTCTATGGACACTATACCACATATGTGATATGCAGACATACATGCAGGCAAAACCCCCGTACACCTAAGTAATAGTAATTAAAAACTTTAAATAGAAGCATCAAAAGAACTGTAGCCAAGTGGGCCCAGGAAGGCAGAGACAGAAGGATCCCTGGGGCATGCTGACCAGCCAGCCTAGCTCATAGTGAGCACTAGGTTTACACCACAACCTGTCCCCACAAAATTGGAGTGACTGTGAAGAAGATAGTAAGTGTCAATCTCTGGTGCCCACACCCATGCGTACACATAAACTATATGAACATATACATGCACATGCATACACATGTATACGCACATATGCATATATACATACACATACATAAACATATATACCCATCCATACACACACACACACACACACACACACACACACACACACACATGCATGCGTGCACACACACAGGAATGCTAACAAGGATTGCTTGCAGCTTCTACACTGTTGCCAAGTAATTCTTCATGGGGAGGCCAGTCCTAGAAATTTGACAATAAAATCATCTTATAATGTTGTTCAATGTCCCCTAAGAGACAAAACCACCCTGGGGGTTGGAGGACCTTGGTAGTGATGTCATCTCTGTTGGTGAGGGCTAAGAAGCATGAGCCTAAGAGAATACCAAGAAAGATTAAACAGGAAGATATATGGAAAAAACAAAGCTGAGCTAGATGTGGGGTGACAGGAAGAACATGTGTTGCCCCAGGAGACAGGGGGGAAGGGGGAGGTGTTATTTCAGAGTATGAAAATGCTGAGGATGAGAAATACTCAGACAGGAGCCCCATGGCTGCTGATGGAGGTGTCCCCAGGGAGAGGCAATAACGAATGCATCTGAGGAGCGGATAACAGGCTGTAGCGACTCAGGGCAGATATCAGCAGTCAAGAAGGCAGTACAAGGAAAGAAAGGAAGTGGGTAACAGGTATGTCTCATGTGCTGTGTGTCAGACACTGCTTGAATGGTTCACATGTCAATTCAACCCATCGAACAACCTATGAGCAACCGAACAACCTATGAGCAACCTATGAAGTCATTTTCATTTTCTACAGCCAGGGAGATGGAGGCTTGGAAGGGACAAGCGGTGTCTCCTGGTTGGGAAGTGGAAGAACTATGTCACCCCCATGCCTGGATGCCTGGTTTTCCTCTTGCCTGCTGTGCTGAGCTGGGATTTCAGGGTGATAGGGTTCTGTTCCCCGAGAGAGGGCACAGGTCTGGAATGTAGGCGGTCATGCAAGATTCGGAGGAAATGAGGCTCCCACGCTGTGATGAGGTCAGGATTGCAGAGTTCACAGGAGAGCCGGACGAAGTCCAAGAGTATGTCCTGGGAAAGCCAGAGAGAGGAGGTCCATATTTACAGCTTAGTTCAAGTGTCCCCGAGGCTGGAACAGGGGTGGGGACAGAAGATGTGAGAATTGAGACATTTGAGGCAGCCAGAGTAGGTCACTGAGGGACAACTCAGGTGACTCTGCTGCTCATGGCCAGGGTCTGGGTAGGTGGCTTGGCCACCACAGGAGAGTTCTCTTCTTAGAAGACACTATCATACCACAAGACTAAGAGAGCCATATTAGATCCTAGGGACTTGCCTAGTGCTGCTTCTGGTCCCAATCTGTATCAGGAGAGGAAGATTTCTAAGGAATGATTAATTCAGCAGAAAAGGACAGACTGGAAGCAAACCAAGCAGACAGGAGACCCCAACAGGGTCCTGGCAAGTCGGGAAAGAGTGCCATGTGCTGTCAAGACTGGCAAAGTTATCCTGATGGGAGCAAAGGATGCCTGATTGGTGCCCACGTGAGGCAGCTCCTTTCTAGAGGCTCACTCTACACAGATGCCCGTAGATGGGCAGGCCTTGGGAGGGCAGGGCTGGAGTGGATTTGCATATTCAGCAAGGCTGAGGAATTGGATGTGTCCAAAGTGGTTGGTGTTAGTGTTTAGAATGAGAGAGAAGCTAAATGCTATTTTAGGGGGGGGAGCATCATTTGTTCCCATATGCAAATTTAGTTCTAGAAATATCCTCGACTTTGTGGTATGTGAGGGGTTTGCTGCATTCTTCCTATGGGTGTGTGGTCCATGCCTACAGTCTTCCTAAGGCCATTACAGAGCTAAGTGTGAGAGATCTGGCCCTGGGCTCTGAAGGCAAATAGAAAAGAACTGTACTGGCTAGTTTTGTGTGTCAACTTGACACAAGATGGAGTTATCACAGAGAAAGGAGTTTCAGGTGAGAAAATGCCTCCATGGGATCCAGCGGTAAGGCATTTTCTCAATTAGTGATCAAGGGGGGAGGGCCCCTTGTGAGTGGTGCCATCTGTGGGCTGGTAGTCTTGGGCTCTATAAGAGAGCAAGCTGAGCAAGCCAGAAGAAGCAAGCCAGTAAGTTACATCCCTCCGTGGCCTCTGCATCAGCTCCTGCTTCCTGACCTGCTTGAGTTCCAGTCCTGACTTCCTTTAGTGATGAACAGCAGCATGGAAGTGTAAGCTGAATAAACCCTTTCCTCCCCAACTTGCATCTTGGTCATGATGTTTGTGAAGGAATAGAAACTCTGACTAAGACAAGAACCAAGTACCAGTGTGGGGCTTCCTGCTATGCAGACCCCACACAGTGCTGGCATCAGTTAGCAGCGCCTTTCCCTGACAGCCTACTCAGTAATGCGTAAATATTGATCTTTGTAAATTTCCGATGAATGCTTCTGCTTGCCTGATAGTGCTATTCATATAATGTAATCATAGCAGAAAGAAGTGAAGTCAATCTTAGTAAAATATTTTACTTAGCCCACCTATTCAGTGTATTCCCTTGTAAGTAGTAACCTAACCTCTCGTGTAAAATGTAATCCGTATTTATATTGTTGAAATACTTTACGTCCTCTTTTGTTCCAAATTTGGGAGATCTTGGAGGAATCTTACACCTGACCATACACTTTCATTCAAACAGCCAATATTTAGTGCTCAGGAGCCGGGTATGGCCACAGGCCTCGTCAGTGGACACTGATGATCTAAGCCCTTTGTTTGAGACTCCAGGAAAAATGTTGGCTGTTACTCTGAACTTTCGGGTGGGTAGTCACGTGCCCCAGACAGAGGTCATATGAACAAGATGCTATTTGCGGCCTACTTCCCACTTCAGCCAGGCTTCATTACAAGAGAGACTATTTAATGGGCATTTACCACCGAGGGAGGCTACAGATGGGCCATTTATTGACAAGAGCAACCAATCCAAAAGGCTGACATCCAGCCATTCCTGAGTCTAGATGAAAACAAACAGATATGGAGTCCAAGTCTGTGGAGGAATTTCCGATATAAGAAAGGAACAGACACCAATCCAGAATTATTGGGTTTGTTTACAGCCATGAAAAAACTCAGAACTGAAGTTTTGTTTTGTTTTGTTTTGTTTTGTTCTGTTTTTGTTTTTTTTCCTTATGTTTGGGATTCTCAGCTCAGACCCTGCAAGTCCATCTTTGTGCTCAGAGCAAGCACGCAGGCTGGCTGTAGGGTGTCATTACTAAAAAGAAAAAGAAAAAAAATGAGATGATATTTAGCAAACACCACTGGGTTGATTTTGAGGGTCAAAAAGAATATGAGAAAATTCAGGATCTCAGAAATAGCTTAATCAGTCAAGTGCTTGGCTCGCAAACATGAGAAACTGACTTAAATCTACGAAGAGTTGGACATGGTGCCATATGCCTATGACTGTCACACAGAGGGGATGGAAACTGGCAGATCCCTGGGGTTGCTGGCTGGCCAGCCACAGGTCCCAGTGAGAACCTGTCTCTCAAAACAAGATGGGCTGCTCCTGAAGAAAATACTCTAGGTTGACTTCTGGCCCCTACACAGTGAACACATGCATACCCAGAAGGGGCTGGAAGGAGAGGAAGAGAGAGTCAGAGAGACAGATACAGAGAGACACAGAGAGATTGTTCAGTACAGAAACCTGACCCAGCCTAAAAGAAGGAACAGAGAGCAGAAAACACCTGAATCTATGGCCTGCAGGCCTGGCTATGTGTTGCTAGTCTCTGGTACCTGGGCTTCCCACCACCTCTCTGTACAGATGGCAGGAAACCCTTCTGAATCAAATCCTACTTTAGAACCATTTCAGCTCAGACAGAGCCTTAGCATGATGACAGAGGCTTTTCCAGGCTTCTGGAGATAACCCTCCCTTAATAAACGACGTTAAAAGTGCTCTCTGGTGATGAATGGGTGTCAGGTTTTCTCTCATGAATATTTCATGACTGCATATTTGTGCCAGGAGGTACATAGTCAGTCCGATGGTAACTCCAGAAGAAGACAGAAGAGGTGACTCATGAGAATACAGTTGGCCACCAATGGCAACATAGTCTCTCCGTGACAGTACATGTCGGGTCCTCCCTGCCCGAATGTCTTCTGAAAATGTCTGCGCAGAACAACAGGCAAACCACCTGGCCCTCTGATGCTGCCTTCTCTGAGATAGCTTCGTTCCACAACAAGTACACTGCAAACCTCAGCATGATTAGCCAGAGCTGTGTTACTGTTAGTGTCTGTATTAGCGCAGAGGGCCTGCCCCATGCTCACAGGAGAAAGCTAAGTCACTATGGCATCTTGGGCACCTTCTCAGAAGAATTGCTGAGCATGTTCCATGGGCACTTCCTCGTTGTTCCATTCCCCCCCCCCTTAAAAGCCATGACACCACGATGTCATCTGGAATTATAACAGTTATAAATGTGCTGTCCACCAAAGAGTCAAGAAGAAAAGTCCTCGGGGACCTGGGACTCACGGGAGAAGAGTCGGGAGCTGTCTTTCCATGTCAGTGGGCATTGGAATGAACGTGAGAAATGGAAATGACAGAAAGAGGGGAAAGTCACATGGGAAAGAAAGAAACTGGAAGTAGATGTTCATTTCCAGGGCTTCAAGGAAGCCAATCTGAAACACCCCCAACCCCAATAAATAAAAATTAGAAGCCACTTAAAAGCGTGGCAATGGGAAAATGGATTGTTACAATGTGGCAGAACTCTGTGACAACTGTTACTAAATATTTCACCTCGCTAACTACACTACTTGCCTATGCTAACAAAATGGCTCAGTGGTAGAGCATTTGCTCAGCATGCTCTGGGCTCAATCTCCAGTGTTGAAAACAGAAACGATCAATGGCTTATAAACGTTATCTGGGTATAATTTTGATAGCACATGCAAATACAAAATACCAAATTGTGTCTGCATTGTGATCTTAAGATGACAACATCTAAAAGCCAGGGAATGACCGAAACTACAAGGAGGTCTCTCTCTTTTCTTTTTTCTTTTTTAATTAGTAGACTGCTGAGTGATTTCGGTTGTTCCTGTATTTTCTGTTTCTGATCAGGAGACAAACCACTCAGTGTGGTTGCATAAAGTTGAGTGGACAGCTGTTTAAAACTCACTGCTCACTGCTTTCCTGGCTGGGGCAAGTTCCAGTTTTGCTCGAAAGGCTGCCTTCCCTCCAGGACAGTGAGATCCAGTGGGTCTCCTACTTGACTCTCACAGGCATTTTGGGAGTGAGACACTAATGGGGGAAAACTGTGAAAACAGTCAAGGGCTAATGGAAGCAGGACATATGGGCATCACGAGCCATCGTGATGGCCACTGTGTCTGTTTGCAAACCCCATAGAGCATAAGGAATGAGAAACTGAACACGGATGTAGGTGTTGCTAAGAATCAGAGCCCATGGGGAACCAGAACCTGAGACGTGGTCAGAACTTAGCTACACACGCCCTGCAGGAGGGGATCAAGGAGCCCAGGTTTGGACCATGGCTATGGTAGCTGGAACTAGTCACAGGTTTTTTTCTGTATGGGACATACCTCAGAGCGTGTTACTAGTGTGAGTCCTTGAGCTGCCCCGGGACTGATATTCACTCTGCTTCATTCATAGCAGAGTAGATGAGGGAAGTACCACATCTGGATGCAGCAAGAAGAGCCAGAGGCTGTTCTGAGTTTTGTCAATCAGCTGTAAGCAGCTGTGTAGTACCAAGGCCTGGGCTGGGATGAGGATCTCCACCCTTAATCCATATTAGACTCTCCAAGGAGGCCAGGCATTTTCCATAATGTTTTCTTTTTTACCCATGTTTGGTGACTAGTTTTGACTGGCATGTTGAGTAGATTAAGAGATATCTATGGAATTAGTGTGGCACACCTCTGGGCATGTCTGTGATTCTGTTTCCAGAGAAAATTAGATCCTGAGGCCTCTGACATAATCAATGGATTAATCCTTTATAAGCTCTTTAATAGGAGGGCATTCTTGAGAGGTCAAATAAGTAGGAGGTGGAGCTAAGTTGGGAGACATAGCACTGAGGAAATGTCCCTGGGTTGGAGGGGGGCTGTATGTGCCTTATCTTCTCCCTGTATTCCCCATCTTTCTGCCTTTTTTGTTGGAAAAAATAAAAGAGTGATTCTCACTAACTCACAAACCCTCAAATAGTATAAGAAAGCCCTCAAGGGCACTCTGAACTCACGTCTCTAAGTCTCCTCCTGTCCATCAAGAAGTGGCTGAGCCACACGTTCCTGCCACTGTGATGTTCTGCCCAAGCACAGGAGGCCGGGCAGCCGTGAATGAGCCCTCCGTGACTGTGAACCCAAATAACAGATATTTCCCTCAAGGAGTTTGTGTCAGGTATTCTGGCCACAGTGACAGAAAGGAACATAGCATGCACACTTCCTCTCTTATAAACCATACACATCCACAAGTAAACGAGTTTCCCCTAGAGACCCCAAATCAACATGGGGGTGTGCCACCAAGCCAGAGTAACCTCACATCTAAATGTGAGACCCGACATCCTAACACTCGGAGAAGCCTGGGCAACACACCTGACAGTGAAGCTCCCTGAGGATTGTCAAGGCAGATACAAACACAGCTGACTCAGTCAGAGGTCCTGGGTTTGGCTGAGAGGGACTGAGCTTAGCTGGAAAGCTAAACACCTATTTATTGCCATCCCAGAGTCCCAGGAACTGGCTTTTCTTAGTATCTGAAGGTTTGCAGAGACAGTGAGAAACACGGGTGTTTGTGAAATATCTAACAAAACATTTCAGTCCCTCAACTCAAAGAGTTGTCTACAGGGAAAAGCTAGGAGGGACAATTGGCAAGTGTCTCATGTGAGGAGTGAGCCTCAGTCAGACGTGGCAGCTGAGGACTGGAAAGGTGGAGGGAGCTTGAGACCTGGAGCTCTGCAGCCCATCTGAGTCATGAGACCTAGGGCCTTTGTCACAAAGGGACGGGACAAACCTTGATGCTTCAAAAATAAAACATACAGAGACTTCAACTGGACTCCATGTTGCCGGCTGAAGCTCTATGCTGGCTCATTGTTCATGCCTGGGGCCTGATTAGAGGCCAGGGTAGGTAGAACAGTTGCAGGGATCACGATATAACCCCTCCAAGCAAATGTGGGTGAGGGTCTCTCACAAGAGAAGTCAGTCTCACAAGGCACCACATCCCACTTTCTGGCTACCATAGGCTTATCATAATGCAAAAATGTATTCAGCCCAACTGCAAATAGCAGTCTCCAGCTTAGCCGTCGTGGGGCATACTTTTTGGTATGTAGGAACTGGCAGCTATTGCAACCAATTGCTAGAACCCATTTCTCCATGTTTTCTATTCCACGCTACAGATATTTCCTGAGTGATTCTCCGTCTCTGAAAATCATTGTTGAAACATTGAAACTTCAGTAATACGCAAGCACACGTGCATGTGTGCACACATACACACACACACACACACACACACACACACACACACACACACTGGTCCTATTGACCACAGGAACTTGATAACAAACCATTCATCCTGATCCTCTCGGCTCTTACAGTGTGACTTCACAATGTGGATAGGGTCCCTTATTAGAGAACCTATAAGCACCAATATGGAATGGAAAGTCAATCATAAAATTGCATTTAGATGAATCTGATTTTTGTCTGATTTTCATTTGAGGACTTAGTGGTGGCATCAGAAGGTGCCATGGGCCAGCAAAGTGTTTATGAGGTGTGGGGTGAACAGGCAGTGATCTACTATAAATTCTTCCAGGCTGTCTTCGTAAATTAAGAAAGCAAGACTATTTGGCTACTCTCATGATCATTTTAGTACAAAGGTGTTAAACTGAGAGTATTGACCCACCGTGGGATTGGATTTAGGCTAAGCAGGCATGTGTTGGATGCTTATCTACTTGGTCCTTTTACACATTGACATCTGTTTGTGAAAATAAAGAAAAAAAACCACCATATGAGAAGGTATTGGTTAGTTTTCCATAACTAGAGTTAAATACACAAGATAACTTATTAAGAGAAAAGTTTCATTTTGGTTTACCACTCCACTCTGGAAGTCCCAGTGTAAGATTGGGTGGAACTACTGTTCTGGGCCTCCTCTGGTCAGGCCCTTGATGGCAGCTGAGGGAGCATGTGTCGGAATAAACCGTCCTTGTCGTAAGTCAAGGTACAGAGAATGCTAGAAAGCCGGGATCCCACAATCCCTTTCAGGATGTATTAGTTACTTTCTCATTGTTGTGACCAAAGCCCTGACGGGAAGCTGTTTCCAGAGGAGTGTTTTCTAACTTACAGTTTAAGTTATAGCTTGAGAGGACACACCCCACCACAGCAGTAGGAGCAAGAAACCAGCTAGTCACATGGCCTCTATGTCAGGAAACAGAGAGCGGACAGGAAGTAGATCTGAGCTATAAAACCTTAAGGTCCCACCCTCATAACCCACTTTCTCCCATGCACTGCCACCAGCTGGGGACCAAGTATTCAAACCCATGAGCCTTAGGGGGACATTTTACATTTAAACCACAGCAAGGGGTGTGCCCTCAGTGACCTAAAGACCAGCCATGGTGATCCCCCTAAGGATTCACAGCACCTCCCAAGAGGGCATCCTGAGGACCCAACCTTTAACACATAGACTCATCTAACCCACAACAGAGAACATAGGCAGGTAGGTCACTCAGGGTTGTCCAGAGTGAACCACACAAATGTTCAAGTCCAAAGCAAAGCCATGGAAGACTGGGTACCAGAAAAGTCTGGTATAGAATTCTACACCCAAAGATAAGCACCTTCTCTGTCTTTACCTTTGCACAGCCAAAGAGGTTCAGTCACCCAGTGGACACAGATCTTAGACAACATGGCTGTATGTCTTGACTCACAGTAAAGTGCCCCAGGCACCACCCCCATTTGGTTTCTCTTGGTGCAACATATACATAATATATCTGCAGATGGAAAAATTAATTTCAATAACATAAGGTGGTTTTCTTAGAGGTAAATGTTCTGCAGGGTTGATGTATGTTAAAGGACCTGGGTTTCTGACTTCGTCCCATACATTATACGTCACTGTGTGGTTAGGAGACAGCTTGAGAGCCCAGCATCTTGGAGTGGGCCAACCATGACTGAAGTAACCTCCTCCTCTGGGCTTCAGAAATGACATGAGTCTCTGAATACTATCTTACACACAGTCTTCTAGCGCAGAGGACAACTTCCAGAAATGATCAATGAAATCTCTGAACTTGTAATTAATTTCCTCCAGGCAGCAGAGACATGTCCACACCATCTATGTTTGTGACCGTCAGAGCATTAAAACAACCTCAGTTTCCTATGAGCATTTTTATGCCCCAACTAAAACTCAGTTTCAAAAATGGCATTTTTTTTTCTCACTGTGAAGCAATACATTTTGCTTATGGAAACTTCGAAAAGCATAAAGAAAATTAAAATAGATTTTAACCTAAGAGTGCTTTAAGTCCTACGTCAAGAGATAGCTGCATTTAACATTTTGACACATCCTGGTTTCTTCTCTGAATGACATATTTTACACAAACTTTTGGTCACATTGTGTACTACAGCTTTGAAAATGGATTTCCCCCTAGGAGGTTGTTTACCACCCTACCTCATCTTTACTGGGTTTATAATAGTTCAGTGTATGAGCAAACTATAGCTCATCTGCCCTCGTGTTAACCCTGCAGTTGTTCCCAGGTTTTAATAATAAGTGGCCATGTTGTCTTCAATGGTCATGACATTTCCCTTACACAAAATATATAAACCTCTATTGTGCTATTCCTGGACCAAGTGATTTCTGTAATTCCAGATTTGTTGTTATTTTATGTGTGAGTGTTTTTGCCTGCATGCATGTATGTATGGGTACCACATGTATGTTGTGCCCACAGAGGCCAGAAGAGGGTGGTGAATCCCTTGGAACTGGAGTTACAGATGTTTTTGAGCCACAGTATGGGTGCTGAGAACTTGCCGAAGCATCAAGTGCCCTTAATCACTGTGCCATCTCTCCAGGCCCAGAGTTTTGTCTTTAAAGTATTGATAGACAAGACTTCCTTGTCCCCATAAAGGTTATGCTAGTTTATATCCTTACCAAAAGCATATAAACCTGTATCTCTGCTCTTAGCATCAATAAACATTATCACTGAGAAATTAACCTTTGGATGCACTTGTTTGAATGAGTTGATCAGGACTCATAAACCTTTCTGAAAATAAACCCCTGGGTTATTTTTACCTTCTTTGTATGAGTTGCCTGTATATGTTACACACACACACACACACACACACACACACACACACACCTTTACCTTAGAATATTTGTCTTTCTTACTTATTGGCAAAGCATTTCTTCAGGGTTTCGTGATGCATGAAAAAATAACTTTTCTATTTTATCATTTGCACTTTATGGAAGTTTTGACTTTTTTTTAATTTTATTTGAGAAAACATCTACGTGTTCTTTATGCAGGTTGTCTTGCTATATATGCTTAACACTACTGCTGAGACTGGTGGGCTGAGTTCAATCTCTGGGTCTCACTCGGTAGAGGGAAAAGACTAATCCTAGCAGGTTGTCCTCAGGCCTCCATGCTGTTGTACATGTGTGCACATGCGCACATACACTCATACATACACATATAGATAAATAAACATAATAAAACATTTTTAAAATGAGCTCCTTAAATCTGCCTGTTATTTAATTATGTTTTTTTATTCTTTGTATTTGAATTTTTGCTATATATCTGAGAGGAATAGCTCTGATTTTAGATTATTTTTCCCCTTAAGCTATTTATCACAAATCTATCCATATTTCTCTGCTAATTTGAGTTCTGTTTATCAGGTGATAAATCTTGAGAGAATTTGTGTCTTTTTAGTAAGCACTGGTATTTTGTTTCACTGTTCCATTTATCCCTGGGCCTCTTATTACCCCTCATTATTTCTCTTTGCAATTATTCTCGGCCATTTTTTTTTTTCAGGTGAAACGCAGCTTTCTCTTATTAAATCTGTCAAGGTTTCTCAAATCATCTGTAGAGTTAATCAGCACTGAAATGGATGTACAAGGCCATCTGGGTAGAGGAAATGCACTTCAAACACTGTCTCTCCCCCCATGCCACTGGATGCTCCAGGGGAGTTCAGAATCTCCTCAGAGACTTCATATTGTTTTATAGTTTGCTTCATATGGGTCTACCTAATGCTCTTTGTTATGTACTTGTTCCTAGAGGTTTAGAGGGACTCTGTTGTACATGGGGGAGGGGAGAGAGAGAGAGAGAGAGAGAGAGAGAGAGAGAGAGAGAGAGAGAAAGAGAGAGAGAGTTATTAGTAATCCCACTGAAGATTTCTAGCCATCCTAATGAGAGGCAAAAAAGAGTGCGACGCCCCCAAGTAGACATTTTTGTTCTTTAAAGAACCACATGTTTATAAATAACAACCCCTGCTTCTGTGCTGCTGGCATCCTTAGCTCCCTTTCTCTCAGGGATACAGATAGAATCTTATCATAGTACATGCTGAGTGAGAGAGAGAAGCCAGCCCTCACGCCCAGGTCCTCACAGATGCCTTCCTATCAATGTTCCTTGAGCTTGGGGAGACGCCTGTCAGATTTCCTGGTGCTAACACGGAAGCATGACCTGCCACAGTGTGCTGTCCAGTGCCAGCCACTTCCTTTGTTCTCCTCTGCTTATCTTACAGTCATGCACACACTGGCAAGCCAGGCAGATCTCTAGCAGTGTACAGTAGCCGGTCGTCTCTGACAGAATCTATGCCCCACAGAGTGCAAACACATGCAGTATTTGGAGCTTTGGCCTTCAGAAGAACTGGTTTTCATTTACACAGCACAGCGGTTCTGTGTGCATGTGTGCAGGGGAATCTGGCAACATTTGAAGAGAATTAAACTCTGTAAGGACAAAGGCACTCTTCTTCCTTTTATGCTCAAGGACAAGGCTTTGCATCCAGCTGGAAAAGAGTGTCCCCAAAATAAGATCATCATTAATTTTCATTTGTTATGAGCATAGATTGGATTAGCTTGGTTAGCTAAACGAAAAGATCATGGCATCTAAGCACTTTCTTTTTCTTCCATCTTAAGTTGCACTGATTAATGATACACACACACACACACACACACACACACACACATACATATATATACACCTATATATACATACACACACATATATGCACACACACATATATACATATATATATACATACACACATATATAAACACACATATATATACACACACATATACATATACACACACATACATATATATACCTATATATACATACACATATACACACACACATATACATATATACATACACACACACACACATACACACACAGTCCTCTGGGATCTGAGCAGCCTCAAAGAGAATAACCTTTTATAGATGTGGGCATTATAGCATCAGGAAGTTTAAAGTCTTTCGATGAATTATAACATGACTGAACAATGGGAATCCAAACTTTCTTGAGTGTCTTTGTTACTTTTCTATGCTGTGATAAATACCACGACAATGGAAATTTACAGAAGAGTTTTTTGAGCTAATGTTTCCAGAGGGTGAGTCCATGACTGTCATAGCAGGGAGCCGCAGGCAGGCAGGGATGGTGTTGGAGCAGCAGCTGAAAACTTACATCCTGAGACAAAACCAAGAAGCAGAGAGAGCTAACTGGGAATGGTATGGACTTTTGAAACCTCAAAGTCTGCTCGCAGTGACACACCTTCTTCAATAGGGCCACACTTCCTAATCGTTTCCAAACAGTTCAGCCAACTGGGACCAAGTATTTAAACATGGGAGCCTATGGGAGCCATGCTTATTTAAAACATCACACCCACACTGAGGCCTTACATTTCCACTAAATTTTATATATATATATATATATAATCTGATAGCATCCTCTGTTTCAGTTTTCTGGAACTTATGCTTCCCGTAGAGGAATTTTAAGTCAGCAACATGTTTGCTCTGGAAAGGGATCACATCCAAAGACCTTCTAGGTCTGTGTGATCCGGTTGGAATGATACACCTCTGTCTGGCTGGATTACAGACACACCCTTAGTACACACCTTTAATCCCTAACAATGAAGGTAAAGTTAGTTTGCAGAAGGAAGCATCCATGTTTGAAAGTGATGTCTAATTGAGGGACAGACAAAGTGATGAATCAGAGAGAGTTTTGACAGAATGAGTCAGAGATAGGATATGCCCAATTCTCTCTAGAAAGGACAGGAAAGAGAGGCTACAGAAAAGAGCAGTGAGGGTGAGAGATGTTTAGTCGGTTCTGTCGAGTTCAGCTGCGTGCAGAGCAGTTCAGTTGCATGCAGTCCATGCAGGTTCAGTTCATGGAGCCCAGAGGCAGTTTTGCCAAGCAGAGCAATTCAGTAGCAGCTGAGAGAAACCAGTTTGACTCAGTCAGCCTGGAGATGAGTTTGAACCAGAACAGCTGAGTTGAACCAGCCAGCCAGCGTTTAGAAAGAGCTAGAAAGAGTGAGCTTATTCAGCAGTAAGCCTCCAAGATGACACTGACATCTGGCAAATAAATGTTACTTTTACACTTCCAATATTATTTTTAGAAATATTTGGGTTTAACGTCACTGAATTAATTGTGAACACTGGTATTTCCCACTCTAACACATACAGCCACCTCATCAGCTTTATGAGGGCACATATACATGTACAAGATTCTCCTTGAATGATTCAATGTCCATTCTCACCTAAAATTGGTATCTACTCTAGACCGCAGCTCTTGTCTCTCGTGATGTCTTTCAAATCGTGTCCCTAGGAGGACAGTACAAAGAACTAACATTGGCCCCATCTCAGCCAACCAAGTGCTTCACTCCTGACTGTAATAGATATATTGAGGTGATTTGTAAAATATTCCTCTGAAAATATCCCAAATTAAAAAAAAAACATTTGAAAACCAGGCTTGGCTCTTTTGGTGGGGCTGGCTTTCCATAATGAACCATATTGTATCAACTCTTCGAGTACCGTTGACGTCTTTGCAAATGGCATGGCTTCCTCTCTGTTACCTTCATTCTTAGGCAACCACTGGATTCTCCAGCTGGCAGGATTAAGAATTAGGGCTCAGATGCTAGGACCCCACCTGGCTTCATCAACTCTAAGTGTGAGCTGAGAGCATCTATAAAAATACCATTCTTAGCTTCTATGCAAGATGAGTATGTTGGAGAGTAGTCTCTCTCTCTCTCTCTCTCTCTCTCTCTAT
>CM052717.1:21012319-21110176 GCA_028551405.1 Uromys caudimaculatus | reverse complement strand
GGACCTTTGCAGACTCTGGACAAGGTGACTCAGAGTGGGGGGCAGCACCAAACGGATTCATTTCAGCCAAGTTTCTTCATGGTGCCAAGACTGCTGGTTCAGGGACCACACTTTGAGTGGCTTCTCCACCAAAGTGCTCTTGATGTATGGGCTGTAAACGTCCTGGTTGTGACGAACTGGCCTGTGCATTGTGGGATGTTTAACTGTATGCCTGGTCTCCATGTCAGGAGTATTGCCTCCTACTTGTGCCAAATAAAAAATGTCTCCAGATATGTTCACATTTCCCCTGTGGACAGAATCACCCCCAGATGAGAAACACTAACCTAAGTGATCCCGGCCACCGGCCGAGTGTGAGGTCTAGTCTGCAGTATGATTTGTTTGTACATTTGAATTTAGCAGAATTCTGTTCTCTGAATTTAATCTGCTCTCCCTAGAGCATGTGCCACAAAGGACAAAGGACTTCTCCTGTCCTCTATCCACAGCACCCAGAAAACTTTCAGGCGTTTAGTGGACATCTATTGGATTTTTAGATTTGTTAAATCCATGACTGTGTGTGTAGCAGTGAGCAACCATACTCCAAAACTGCAGTAGCGTCTTACGGACCAGAGTATGAAGTTACATCTGCCCTATCTTCACACTGACTAAACTCTGTTAGCAGAGGTTCCCACCACTCTGGCAGATCCTTGTCAGCTGCTTAATGGTCTGTGAAACTTCCATACACAAGGGAATGCCACTCCAGATGAAGCCTTCCGCTGGAAAGAGAATCTTAATCCACATCTTCAAAGGTGACATTTTTCTCTCGTGTTTTAAGAAAGCAGTCTTAGTTACCTGTAGCAGCAGTTTGGAGTGAAAATCAGCTTCGTGATGATGTAAGCACACACACCCCACTCCCCCAAGAGAAAACACAATGTCTTCCCTTTCAAAGACGGGCCTTGAACAAGCAGTCATGTGTTAAGGAACAGTTACCAGAAGTCTCTGGCTAGCCCAGGATTTCTCTTTCACTGAGATACCTCCTTTACTGCTGGTCTCCCATCCCAGAGCACATGTGGCCAACCTCTCCTTCCTGTCCCTTAGGGCCCCTAGTTCTCTGCCCACGAGTCTGATTGCAAAGTTGGTGCCAGACATAGGCGAGCAAGTATACATTATCATTTGCATCTCTCTGCAACAACTCCCAACCATAGGAGGAGGGATCTTTCTGAATGTAAAAGCCATTTCGGGCTTTTGTGTTTTCCTTCAGAATACTTCTGTAAAATACCCTTGGGGAGCAGTAATTCCTGCAAGCTTGCAAAGCTGCTAACCAATTTTACCCCCCAAATTCTAGTGTTCTTCAACCATTAGCTATTGTAGACTTGATTATTCTTTCTCAAGAGCTGTACTTAAACCACAAAGAGCCGCTCTAAGAGGCACAATTGTTGCACGCATGCACACACACACACACACACACAGAGTCCCACACAGAATAATTGGGGATTAGGCCAGAACACTCAGCTACACCCTTTATGCCACATACCTGGGGCTGCAGGCATTGATGAGCTCAACGGGTGACTGGCTTTGTGACTGGCCACCAGCTTCAGTCTGAACATTGAGGAAAAACTTTTGTCTTTAGGTTAGTATTTAAAGCCCCAGGTGCTGAGGACACCACTCGGTAGAGGTTCAGCAGAGCTCAGTTGACTGAATAAATTGATGAATTAAACACAGTGAGAGCCCCTGGGTGCCACTGAGCATTGCTATTTGCCAGCTCTACTATCAGAAGAGAAACCTGAACTGGATCTTAAGGATGAAATTATCCACCCCACCCCCACGCCCCAGTGTGGGAACCACTGTGCATATCCCCCAGCTGTGCAGCAGCTGGCTTTCCCAAAGAGAACAGAGCTGCTGCAAGGTTTGGGGATGCAGACTCCATGTTAGATTGCTATAGGAAGAGCGGCCTGGGGAGCTCCGAGGACTCAGGACATTTAGAAAGCTGCCTGAGGGCTGTTGGGGGGATGAATGAATCCAATCCAAAGGCACAGGAAAGCTAGACAGAAGGGTCAGTGGCTGGGCAGGCAACCACAGAAATGTCCTAAGCCACCTGGCTCCCACCCAGCACCTGTGCGGCAGGGTCAGCCCTTTTAACTATTGTCCCGTTGTTCTTGTGGTGGTTGTTATTGTTGTTTGGTTTTCCTTTTCTCTGTGATCTTCCATCAGTTAATGGCACCTGTGGGCCCTGAATCTGGTCTTCTCAACTTTTTTTTTTTTTTTTTTTTTTTTTTTAACGTACCAGCTCTCCAATTATCTCATTCAAGAACTTGGGGGTTTGGGCTAACTTCTTAAGCTACAGTTTGCTCTGTCTGTTGAATCCTAGTTTTCAGCTCACTCTGTATTCCAAAGGCTTAATCTTTCCTAAAGAAGGGCTTTGGGGGTATAAGATCAATAGGGTCTATTGTGAGGAGCGCCCACAGAGGCTCACTCAGCCAGGCCCTTGCTATGCAAAGCTAGGCTTTTTACATGGTGCTGGTGCTGCATGCTCTGGCATTTCTGCATATTTGCCTTAGAAGTTCAGCTCCAAAGCTTTGCAGATGCAATTAACACAGATATTTGATTGAATTTCTTCATAACTGATCTTTCGGTGTTTTAAACCCATTTGGAAGTGCTAAGTAGACCCAGTTCATGTCACATATGACGTAAAACTACCAAGTTCTTATTATTTTAGGCCTCAAGGCCACCCAGTTGGTGTTCACAGAGATCTTCCCTTGTCATTGATGTACTTTGAGTCCTTCCTTTCTACCCTGGTGCTTAGGGTGGCCATATCATCCAGTTCTGACTCCCCTTTCCCAGCAGGCACACTAGATGCTGCTGGCCTTAACATCACTTGATAGGGAGCTCACCTGGGTGCCATTCTGGGGGAGGGTACCAAAAAGTATCCAGGTTGGCAAGGCAACCCATGGCCCTAGAGTTGGCTCCATGACTACTTAATGGTTCTGAGCAAGAGGTCTGGTCCTGGGAAGAGGTAAAAGGGAGCATTGTCCAGATTATTCCCACCCTGCCCTTCCTTGAATGTTCCCTCCTCTCTGTTTGTACTCTGCCACCGAAACTTTTATTTTCCATGAGTTGTCAAGGGCTGTTGACAGCCCTGAAGCCCTCCTTACCACTAGGCTTTGTGTTCGCACAGCCACCAAAGCCTAAGGCTAACAGACTAGAGCAGAGAATCTGCTTCCCACAGCCTCTGAACAGTAAGCTGAGGTCCCACAGAGAGTCTCTGAGTCACAACTAGGCAGCCATGGATTCTGTCAGTGGGGGGGACAGAAGAGTAGGCTCTCTGGGTACCATCAGTATAGCTAAGCTTAAGTGAGGTGGCTGGGGTGGCTGGGTGTTTTTGGTGGCATGTCCCCTCCTCTGAGCAAAGCTGTGTCCACTATGTACCCAGGTTCCAAGTCGAGATCAGAATTCTAAAGCTAAGACAAGGATACCCTTCATTCCAGAACTCCCCAGATAACTCCTGCCTGGGCTGTTTGTGTGGATGGCCTGTGTGGATGATGACACTAATGCCTGCCATGTTGGGAGTCTGCAGAAGTTATGTCATGTGTGATCATGGGTGTGGATTAACATAGGCATCTACCTTCAATTCGCCAGCTTCAGTGATCCCGGAACCACTCCAGAGCCTTAGCAAAAGCCCTCGCAGGGTTCTTGCTGTTCTCTTTGACTCTCTATAAGGCTGCCCGCCCCAAGCCTAGAATGGCGGCGGGAAGTCAGTGCGTGAGCAGAGCTGGAAGTCATACAAACCTTCCTCTAGAGCAGGGATCTCCAAGAGTCAGTGTGTGCAGGGGTGGGGGCATGACCAGTTGCCCATTTAATCTCATGTGAGACCAGGGAGAAGAACCAGGCTGTGAGGTACGGAATCTTTAAAAAATAGACTTAGGGGCCAACTCTATGGATAAAGGTGCTTGCCACCATACCTGGCCACCTGAGTTCTAACCCTGAAACACACAGTAGAAAGAACTGACTCGTTTGGCTTGTGTACACACACATACACACACATACACATACACTCACACACATACATACACATGCATGCACACACATATGCACACACACACACATGTACAAACATACATGCACACACACACATATACATACATACATACATACATACATACATGCACACACACACAGTATGCTCCTCCTTCCCCACACACAAATAAGTGTAAATTTTTGAAAGAAAAAAGAGATGTATTTGTATTTTCTTTAACATTTTAAAACTGACTCTAAGAATAATAAAAAAGATTCTAAACAGGGAGATGCCTCAACTAGGTTTTAAGAACTCAGTTCAAGAAGGAAAATGAAAGAGATCGTTGAATTAATTGAGAGAAGACTAGCTGCTGTAACAAAACCAATATCATTCTAGGGTCTTGACCCAAGTTTAGTGAAGTGGTAGCCAGGTCAGGAGGAGCCCCACCCCCCTCAGTCACTTGGGTACCTCTTACCAAATAGCCCTAAAGCTTGTCTCCTATGCATGCCCACAGAGGAGGGAGTGGGTATAGCCTCATGGCAATCATCTCTCCACTAGGCCGGACCATACACCCTCTCAGCCTTTGAGCAGAGCCCCAGCAAACGGTCTCTGGCCTGCAGGAACAGGCTCAGCCAGAATCTTCATTAAGCAACACTTCCACACGATTACCCAGAGCAGTCAACTGTGGTGGCCGCTGCCCTAGGAACACTGACCACAGGTAGACCTTAGTCCTGGCCCCGAAATCAGGACACAGGGAGCACAAGGCCGAAATGGTGTTCTGAAGGTGTGTGCTGTGTTTCCTTCTTCCCGCAGATATCGCCAACGGCACCAGTTCAGGGGGGTATCGCCCGCCTCCCAGAACCAAAGAAGTTGTCATCAATGGCCAGACTGTAAAACTAAAGTACTGTTTTACCTGCAAGATTTTCCGCCCCCCTCGAGCCTCCCACTGCAGCCTGTGTGATAACTGCGTAGGTGAGTAGGACCCAGGATGCTGCAGGAATAGCAGGTACCTGCTCGGGTGCTAAAATGGAGGGAACCTGTCTTTAATGCGTCTACTAAAGGCTCAGCAGTGCCTACCATGTCAACGCCCTGTCTGTCTCCACTGAACACGACCACCAGGCCTCCACTGGACACTCTGTTTTACTGTGGGTTTTTATTTTTTAACCCTACCACACCCCAGACCTTCTTTCCCAGCAACTGGACCTTTGTTCCCCCTGGATACCAGATAAGCAGATACATGAAATAAAGCCATGGCAGCCCTGGGTCTTTCCATTGCTGAACAGCTGGCCGCACACATTAAAGCATGTACTTTATACAGTTCCCTACCCCTCCCTACTGCTTAGAAGGGTCTTTTGGAAGGAAGCCTCGGATCTGAAGGAGGGAAAGTGATAGAAACAGCCAATTTACACATGGAGCTAGACCCCAGAGAGGGGGGACAGGCAGAGGGAAGGTGCCAGCTATGTATAGCCTACTACTATTGACCCAACACTGGCTTCTACAAGTGACCTGGATCCCATAGGGTTTGTGGCAGGCCTTCCTTTTCCTTTAAACTGAGAGCTGGTATTCAGAGCCATCCTCCATCCTAAACATAGCTCTCAAGAGAGGTCTGTGACAACAGGGACAGAGTAAGGCTTGGCCACACTGCAGAAGACTGCAGTCCTATAGCTGGCCTCCACAGACATGAGAATAAAAACATTGCCTCTCCCTAATGCCTGGAAGGAGACGGGCACTCTTAGAACCATGTCTCCATCAGAAACACATTATTGATTTCCACCACTCTTTTTCAGTCTCAGGATTTTCTAGTCTCAATTCTGCCTGAGAAAAAAATAAATTTTACAATATAACTCCCACCACACCAAGAAATCATATTAATCTTAAATTTACTTTATCCTAATTTTAATAATCTGCAGTTGGATACCAGGGCCATGTTTTCTCTGTATTTGTCTTGGTTTATATTAACTTAAATATCTGTTAGTTTGTGATCCACTGTGGAGAAACTTGGGCTTTTCTTCTCCCTTCCCATGCAGTAAGGAGCCTGTAGTAAGGGGTCAGGGGTGTGGCATGGGGTGGCCAGGCTCCAAATGTTCCCTGTGTGACTTAGACAAGCTACTTAAACCTTGCTGTGGTTTCTTCATCTCTGTAGTGAACAGTTAAAGATGACACAAACAGACAAGCACAAATTAGTCAGAATAATAACAGGTTTAGAGCAAGTGTTAGCTGCTGCTACTGTTGCTGCTGCTGCTGCTACTGTTACTGCCAATACCTAGATGTTTTTGAGGGGCTTTGTCTAGGCAAGTCCTTGATACAATGTCATGCTCTCAATTATGAAAACAGAATCCAACCCTGTCCTCCTTGTAGGGTACATGGGGTCCCTATAAGGCCATATGACGGCTTAGGTGTGCTAGGGTACCCTTTGTGGCAACAACTCCCCCAGTGGCCATTCCACACCTTGAGGGCATTTGGGGCTAGGCAAGCATGGTGCTGCAGTGTTGTCCAGTGAACAGCCTGAAGGGATGGTGAGCAGCCTCAGGACGTTTTCTTAGGTTTTCATTTTGACCCTAGGTCAGGTACAGGATGGAATAGACTGTCATGTCAGCACTCTGGTTATTTTTCGTGTTCTCTCCTGTGTGTGCTGGGGATGGGGATGTCTTAGGCTGCATTTTGATTAAATAAGATTAACACAGATCTAAAGGGTTTCCTCCCTTATCACTTGTGAAATCTGTCCCCAATTCTAACTGCCTTTTGTCCCCACTTTCTCATTTACCCATTTGTCTCAATCCCATTTCCTGTCTCTGGGTACGAGCTGTAATCATTCTTAAAAAGGAAACCTTTCCCATCTCATAGTTGGTTATGGTTTGAAAATTCCTGTTGGGAGTCTTGTCACTTCCTGCAGATTCATATAGTCCCAATATTGTCCCACATTTCCCACAGGCATGAGTGTCTCTTAAAGAAGCCAGACAAACAGGGTATAAATCTCCTTGCCAAAATTATGGGTGAATTTTCACAGTTGGTGGCATGTTTTTGCCAGAGTAAAATGGTTTGAGATAGTGTCTCCTCTGGTGGACGCTACCGATTGTGAAAGCAAGAGCCACCAACCTACAATGGCACGAGGCAATGGTGGCTCTTTCTGAGGACTTGGTCACAGCAGCAGCCCATATGTAAGCTTGGCAGTGTTCCACAAACCAGAGACACCAAAGGGAAAAGGGAAAAGAGAGAAGGTGATAAGACCTGGGGTCAGGGGCAGAAGAGGAAGCCCGGCCTAAGGGGACAGGCTGATAGGGCCTTTGGGGCTTGGTCTACAGTGCTGGGGTTGATCTTAAAAGGTCTCTAACAGGTGAGGTAACAGGCAGTCAGTTTAAAATAAAGCTGATAATTGCAGTACATGTAGACATACACATACACAGACACACAGAGAGACAGACACACACAGAGTAGACACACACAGAGATAGACAGACAGACACAGAGAAAGAGACAGACACATACACATACAGACACATGCACAGAGACAGACACACACAGAGATAGACACACACATGCATAAAGACAGACACACACAGAGAGACAGACAGACACATGCACAAAGACAGACACACACAGATACACAGAGACAGACAGACACATGCATAGAGACAGACACATGTACAGAGACACAGAGACACACAGAGACACAGACACACACACACATAGACACACACAGAGACATACACAGAGACACATACACATAAACACATACACACACAGACACACAGACACACACACAGACACACAAACAGTGTTATCCAAGCCTACATAGCCTTGTTTTTCCAGTTAATTGTGCAACACCAGCCTTTGGTGTGGCAGGCCACAGATTAGACCTCTGCATTCAGGAAATAGAATGGCAGGCAGAAGTCTCCCACTGAGGAGAGTAATTGCAAGGTTGCTGCTAGTATATTTTTAGATAGAAGGTTTTTACTAAAACAGCTCTACTTTTACAGGAAGTAAAGAAGACAGGGGTGTGTTGGAAGCCCAGGTTAGAATAGGGGCTTCCCTTCCCTTGCAGGAGTGGCTTTCGGTCATCACTTCTCAAGCATGGTGGATAATTGCCTTCTTGTATTATATATAGGAGAGGAAACAGAAAAATGCAGATTTCTAGGTAAACTCGGAAAATTCTTTTTCTTTGTTAAATAGATTTTAGATGAGATCCAAATCATTAGAGCTTTGTATTCTTAGTTGAGGGCTGAGGGAAGAGCTTTCTTGAGGGCCAAGTGCTGGCACAACTACAGAAACAGTAGGGTAGAACCCAAGGCCTGGGACCTGGCTTTCAGCACAGAGACCCAGGGCTGTGGTCTGGTTTTATCAATGAAGAACCTTGGAAGCTGAGAATGTTTTCTCATTGTTCCCTGCTGTTTCCAACCCTAAAAACAACGTGAGCCTAATATAGGTTATAAGTTTTGTCTAATGATTAAATGAGGTCGGACCTACTGAAGTGCTCCAGTCAGACATTGCACATACAAAGGGTCTGTCAGTATTGACACCAACATCCCCACCCCAAGTCAGGGGTGCTGCGACCAGCTATCTGATTTAGACAGGGTTCAGAGACTGGGGAGATGGCTCCGTGAGTGATGCGTTTGACCCACAAGTATGAGGACCTGAGTTCAGATCTCCGGCACCCGTGTACAAAGCGCATGTCTCTAACCGCAGGAGACAGGCAGGCAGATCCTGCAGCTTACTGCTAGCCAGCTGATCTAGCAGAATTGGTGAGCCTCAAGTTCAGTGAGTGATCTTGTCTCCAAAAATAAGCTGTGAGTAGTTTTAACAGGACTACAGATATTGACTTGTGACCTCTATGTATGCACCAATGCATATATCCATACAAAAAGACACAGACACACACACACACACACACACACACACACACACATACACACACAAGGTTCATTCTGGCAGGCATAGGCAGTACCCTGCTTTACTGATAGGATCTTGATAACCCTCTATAATAGAAGAGAACACATATTTTCTCTGTCTCTCTCACACGGTTGTTTGGCTGTGTGTCTGTCTCTTTCCCTGAATCATCCCCCTCTAACTAGTTCCCTGGCTGTTACCATCAATCACTTACATACATCTGGAATAGACTATTTGAGGCTGTCTGTTCATCCAGGCAATCTGGAGTAGACTATTTGAGGCTGTCTATTCATCCAGGCAATCTGGAGCAGACTATTTGAGGCTGTCTGTTCATCCGGGCAATCTTGGCACTTACAAATATTTTTACATTTACTGGTGTTGGGGAGAGCATGGGGTGCATGCATGCATGCCATGGCATGTGTGTGGAAGTCATGGGACACCCTGCTGGAGCCTCTTCTCTTGCTTCCTCCATTTGTGCCCCAGGGATTAAACTCAGATCACCAAGGTTTGAATCAAACACCTTCATTCACTGAATCACCTACCAGCCCCACAAAATACTTTTAAGCAACTAGTATCCAGCTGCTCTTCTCTTAGGACCTCACACTCTCCAGTCATTAGGGTGAGGATGAGAGGAGGAGCTTACAATCAAAACAAAAGCACATCCGGTGTTTTCTAAGTGACCATGAGCGGCCTATGCTCATGCCCCAGAACCTGCTCTCGACTTTTCCTTGACTGGCAGCCCACGGTCCTTCCTGGGCCCCATCAGTGTTAGAAGAGCCAGCAGCTTTTACCACGGTTTCTGCTGTGTTGTTCTCAGAATTGGATTTTTAATTTTGATACTGTCTTATGTGTATGGATGTCTTGCCTGCATGTGTCCTGCATACCTGTGTCCCACTTGTGTTCCTGGTACCGGCAAAGGCCAGTGGAGAACATTGAATCCCCCAGAACTGGAGTTACAGATGGTTGTGAGCCACCACATGGGTGCTGGGAATCAATCCCTGTCTGCTGGAAGAACAACCAGAATTAGGTATTTTTAACACACCATCAATTTGTAACAAGAAGGTGCTTCCTTGAAATTAATCACACACTATGGACAAATCAATAAGGATGTTTTCCAACCATGAGGATGAAAGTTCATAAGCATCTGTAAACTGACTATTGCCTAAGTGGAGGGATCTCAGCTACAAGCTAAGAATGACCCTCTGGAGCCATAGCTACCTGGTCCTTGACCCACTGTGTTCTCTGGGTAAAGGACCTTCTCTGTACCTACAGCACCATAAAACTGCAGAGTCTGAGAGAGCAAAAGAGAGAAAGCCCAAAGCCCTGGGGCTGTGCCAGGCCCTGGGAACACCAGGCAGTGACAGCCTCTTTCACTCAAGGCAAACCCCAGGCCATTGTCTTCTGTTCCCTCTGCCATTTCTGATCTGCCTGGCAACAGTGTCCTCTGCAGGGGCTCAGTCTCCTGTTGGTATGGTCTGGAGTAGAACTTCCCACCCTCCTTGAAGTTCATATAAACTACACCTCATTTACCATGTGGTCCCTCCTGTCTCACAGCGCCCCCTCTGGTTGCTTTGGTAGCCTCCTCTGTGGTGCCAGCTGAGAGAGTAGATCACCTTGCATGTAGTGTATATATACTCTTGCTGTGTGCTAACCACCAACACTAGATCCCAAGTGTTGCTTCATGTAATCCCCAGGGTTTGTGATGGCAGAGTTTGGCCTGGGCGCTGCCTTTAAATACAGGCTGGTGTTCTGCAATTACTTCTTAGATATTTGGGTCTGGTAAGGGAGCTGATAATTTTGACAGAAATCGTATCATGTAAGGGGAATGGAGGGAGGTGGTATTTGTTTGCTCCCGGGAACCCAAGCACACAGGGCTTTACCATGTGCCTCCAGAAATATGTTTGCATCTCACCAACATTTCCTGAGCATGTACATGTCAGGCACTGTGGTACCCTAGAGGCATCAAAGTAAGAGTCAGTCCCCAGAGGCAGTGTTTCAGAGCAGAACGCATAGAGCCCAAGTAAGGCAGAATGCTGTCTGTTAGGCTCCGTAGATAGAGAGTAATTACATGGTGGTAAAGAATACGGTTGAAGATTGTCATCCGCATGCATGCACCAAATAACACTGTATAAAATATAGGAAGCAACCATTATTAAATTTGCCCTTCCTGCACCACACATGAGTATTGATTGACTTGATCCTGTGTGGGCAACCACAGCTCTTGTGAATTCATGGGCTCAGTAGTCTTGTCATGTCCCAAAGACACCGATTCACTGCAGTCTTCCCAATCTCTGGCTCTTACAATCTCTCCACTTCCTCTTCCACAGCGTCCCCTGCACCTTGGGGATAGCAGGTGTGATACACAGGTCTCATGCACGGCTGAGCACTCCGCGGTCACTTATTCTGTGCACTTTAGCCAAAGTGGCTCTCTGCATTCACCTTCTTCCACTGCACAAAGATGCTTCTCTGATAAGCCTCAGAGCCTCACCAGTCCACAAGGAGAGAGAGAGGAATCTAGAGGCAGTTTGATGTTGTGTCCATTTAGCAAAACAATAGAGCAGGTGCACCTTCTGCACACACATGCACGAACATGCATGCATACTTTTTTAAAAAAGCTTGAAGTTGCCAGCCCTGAAATTTTTTCTAAGGTATTCATGGATCCAGCTGTGCTCTGTTGGGTCATGGCCATCCAGTATTTCACACGCCCCGGCACACTGTGAGTAGACTCGAGCAGTACTGAGCTGAGAAAGGGTGGACACTTGGATAATGAGCAACATGTCCCTTAATTCTGAAAGCCTAATACATACTTATATGCTTACAAAAAAATAAAAAGCCAAGGCATGTGAACAGTTTAGCTTGTTGGAATCAGCTAAGTTTTATTTTCTAAAAGGTTGCAAGTATTTCCAACAGAGAACTAAGTGGAACAGAAAGAGTTTGCTTTAAGGAGAGGAGGAATGTGTATTTTAAAAATCCCATTCCAGACCTGTGGGGATGTAATTATTGTCTTTTCTGGATAAAGACATGACGAGCCTTCACAGAAACCGTCTGTAGGAAGAGGAGGCCTGTGCCCTTGGACCACCAGCCTGTAATTATGTGTGGTCGCTTACCTCAGGGGTTGGTCTCTGTGTGCTCCTTGTCCCTCACAGACAAGTAATGGAATTTATGAAATGTAAGACACTGACTTATTGTCAATTTCATTGCCATCCTGCAAGGGGAGCTAGCAAGTTGCATTTATTTACGACCTTGCGTGAGCTGGCAGGGCTCTGGTGGATACTGGCTGGGCTCCAGTAGATGCAGACCTCTTGAAGGCTGGTGAGCATGTGTGACTCCTTATCCTGTTGTCTCCACCTGTAGCTCATGCTCACACTCATTCTCAGTCACTGACTGCTGGAGGGACCCACAAGAGCCACTGACGCTAAGCTTAGGAAAAGCCCTCTTCTCACATGGCTGAAGTCTGCTGGTCCAGAAGATCCATATCCACTTTCAGAGCCCTGCTCTGAGTCTGATCTTCCTTGAGGGGACCAGGGTCTGCCTTCCACACGAATACTGTGGTGTGAATACACCCACCACCATAAATAAATAAGTAAATAAATGTAAAAAAGAAATCGTTAAAAAAATACCTTAAGTTCATTCTTTTTTCCTTTCTTCCTTTCCCATTTCAACCCAAGCACAGATGAGTAGCACACAGCTTCTTGAGGGTGGGAGGCTGGTCTCAGTACCTTCTGCAGTGTCCCTGGGGTGGGCAGAACCTGGTGTCAGTGACTTGGATTAAGCCTTCGTTACAAGAGAGAAGACAAAATGTGCAGCCTCTCTCAACGGCTCGTTCAGGATAAATGGACCACCCTAGCCAAGTGCTACTGTCAGCACTGACGAGGCATCTTTTATTCCTAATTATCTTGTCTCGTCCCTTTATGTCACTCAGAAGTACTGGGAAGAGCTGGGCATGGTGGAGCATGCCTTTAATCCCAGCACTCGAAAGACAGAGTCAGGTAGATCTCTGTGACTTAAAAGCCAGCCTGGTCTACATAGAGAGTTCTAGGACAGTCAAAGCTAAATAGAGAGAACTTTTCTCAAAAAAAAAAAAATTGGGGAGCAGAAAACAACAATATACTGGGGGGAAGGGAGGGCCATGATATTAGGAAACTAGGACCTTCCCACAGGTAAATATTGGATGCTGTCACAATTGATGGCGCTTGTTTCCAGACCCCACACACTCTTAGAATGGCATGTGTTACATGCCTTCCCGCTACAAGTTGGCAAAGCTGCTATAGTATTGGAGCGGATTTTTGCCTCTTAGGAGTTAAACTCACAGTATATAGCAGAGAGGTGTGCCATTTGTCTTATGGCAAAAATAACCAGTTTCCTAAGGATTTGTGCCTGGGAAACCACCTCCTGCCCTTCCTGATATATGGGTTGATTTTTTCACCAAGGAATTGAATGAAACATGATTATCTTCCCAACTCTGGTCATGCTGGCACTTTGTAGCAGGATAAAAAGCCACTGGTATACATGCCCCTGAATCAGGGTGCACTGTGCCAAGACGGGCAATGGTTACCAGGGCTAAGGACCCCTTTGGGCTCTGAGCACCGCCAGTGAGCACTGTGTACACAGTTATGAACCAGAGGCCAACTGTTGGTTGTGCACCTGGCCCTATGCTAAGTGGATACGGAGAGACAGTGGTGAAGGCGGGTCTTGCCCCATGAGCTCACAGGTAGGCCTGCAGACACAGGAAGTAAACGACACACAGGAACACACAGATCATGTGGGAAAAAGTGAGAAAGACATTCAGTGTGTAAGAAGGAACATCTCATCTGAGTTCCAAGGGCAAGTTCCAGTTAGCAAGACAAAGGGAGGTAGATAATTCTAAAGACTCTACCGGGAATCTAGGACAGGCTATGAAGAGCTGGGATGGGCAAACAGGCAGAGCAAGGGACCAGAGACTCAAGGCACAACAGGCTGAAACAGGGCGGGGAGGAAGCAAGCTTACCGTCTTACCATGAGGACAAATGATAAGTGACCTCGGGTGTGTTTCAAAGCATGCCCTGGGTAGACACTGCAAAGCCAACTGTAGGATAGAGCCAGGAGACAGGATGCTGGTCACGGAGCAAGGATATGCTGTGGAAGACCAGGTAATAGCTGAGAAGTGGGAAGGCCTGGATGGAGCCCAGAAACTTATCAGAGGTGGGACTACCAGGGCACAAAGGGCGCTGAGAACTAAACCCAAGTCCTCTGCAAGAGCAGCATCTTTGCAGATGCTGGGCCATCTCTCCAGCTCCAAAACCACTTCCTTAGAGGGCCATAGTGATTTAACATGGCACATGTGCACTAAATTTTATACTGTATGATATCGTCTATAATCCATGCATTTATTTGTTTGTTGGGATTATTTTAGACAAAAGAACAAGACTGCCTATTTAATAGGAAAAAAATTAAAGCATGTGTTGCACCAGTAGAAATGTCTAAACCACAGTATTTCTGGAGCTTTGGTTTTTATCCTGTCTGGGGTTAATGTCCACACACAGTTCAGAATGACTGCTGTACGCAAGGCTGTGTGTGCGGCTGGGTCTGAGCCAACAGAGGGGCGACCTCTGGCCAAGTGCTTGCCTGCTTTCTCTGGAATTGTCTAAATGCAGTCAGGTTTAAAAATATTTTTTCTTCAACACCCAGAAAAAGCCAGAGTAATTACTCCACTGAGGTCTGTTTCTGTTGGCCAGACTCCCCCCCACCCCCGCCTCCCCCTTTTTCCCTCCCTCTCTCCCTCCCTCCCTCCCTCTTCCCTTGTCTATCTTCCTCCTTTCCTTCCCTCCCTCTCTCCCTCTCCCTCTCCCTCTCTCCCTCCCCTCTCCTGCTGCTTTCTTGGACTTGCTGAGTCCTTCTTTCTTTCTGTATGGTCTGTGGCTGTGTGTCACAGACTGTGAACTCAGCTCTGAACATGCCCCCCTGCTCTCCAGAAGTCTCTCTGAACAGTTTTTAACTCTAGCTCAAATCTCTCTTCCAAGCTCCAGACTTGGTAGATGTAGCTGATACCAGAACTTCCACTTTGGGAGACGTAGATGCCCACCTCAGTCTTCCCTGGTGCCGTACTGAATATCATGTTCCTCAGAAAGTCCCAGGGGACACACTCTGCTCACCTGACCCCTCCCCACATCTTGGGCTTTCACTTACCAGGTAGACCCCAACTGCATCTCTCCCCTAACCCCCCCCCCGCCCTGTCACTGCAGCCACAGGCTACCAATCGTTCTTAGTCACGCAGGACTCTCCTAGAGGACCTCCAATGCCAATTCCTGCTCCCCACATATTCCAGCTTCTGTCTGACACTAAAGTAACCACCCCCAAGCAGAATTTAGCCACTAGTCAGGCCTTCCACCTGTCTGAAGGCCTGTGAGCCCTATGATCACCCCACAAGTCCTGTGCTCCAGCTGGGCATGCGCTGTGGTTCTCAGTGCCTTCTGGCCCCAGCCTCAGCCTCTGGCTCCTTTCTCAATTCCACATTTTGGTATGCATCACCTCCAGGAGGCCTCCCAGGCCTGGCTCCTCTAGCCTCTTCCTGTACACTTCCTTAACACCTAAGACCTGTGCTGTCACGGCAGATGCGTGCAAGAGCTTGTTTGCAGATTGTCTCTGGCCCATCTGCCTGGAAGCTCTGAGAGGGCAGGTTGTTTCTCTCCAAGGTGACAGTTCCCCAGCAGTAGCACTTAGGAACAACGCTGACCCAGGAGGGGTCTAAATCAAGATTCCTCTTGGGAGTCTCTTGCCACCTCTGTTCTAGTCTTCTCTTTGGAGAAGAAGGAAGCATTTATAAACTCTGTTGCTCTCCCAGCTCTGTAGTGAGGTCTGTGCACTCAACTGGAAAGAGACAAGGTTTCCTTCACCCGTGGTTCCACCGTCAAACCTCTGAGAAGGGCAGGTTAGGTTTCAGAACTGGGAAGACAGCTCACTGGACCAGGTGCTTGCCACATAGGCCTGAGGACATGGGGGTCTGAATTCAATCCCCCTAGGAAACATGTGTTTGTTTTTTAAAAAAAGTTAGCATGGTGACACATACTTATAATCACCCAAAGAAAATGCTTAAGAAAGGAACAGAGAGAACCCTTGGGTTTGTTGGTCTGCCAGTTATGTGTGGCAAATTGTCCAGAGAGAAACCCTGCCTTAGAAAACAAGACAGAGAACAGAAAACAAGACAGAGAAGACCCAAAGCTGACTTCCGAACATACAGGCATGTGTACACGCACACACACACAGACACACACACACACCACGGACCCTCAGGGTATATAAGCTTTTAAGTGTTAAATCTGACCAGTAGTCCTGCTCTCCTTGCAGGATGGGAAAGACATCATGGAAACCACTCACAGGCTTAGGCCTGTTCCAGAACAACTTAGCCTATGTGTATTTACTTAGCAAATAGTTTAGGGCTTTCCCTGTGGTCTAAAGCAATGGCTTTCATCCCTGTGTTTTCCTGTGGCTCACGGTAAGAAATACATTTTTCAGTAGGATCTCAAGGAGCCCCCGTTCAGAGACAAGTCTTGAGACGTACTGCTTACCATGTGGTATGCCCAGTGTGGTCTCTTGGTTCTTTTTGGTGCTGGTCATGACCCACTAACTTACTGACCTATTCTACTACTTGACTCTGACCTTTAGTTAAAAGAACCCAGGGTTAAAGGGGAAGCAAAATCACTTCCCTTCTGAGTAAGTGTCTTTATATCAGGCAAATCACAGTACTTACCCACCCACCGACAGCTGGGCTTTTACAACTGTTCCCCTGGGACCCTAGGGATGGAAGATTAGAATGCCACCCAGCAAGAAAGCAGCCCCTTGGTAAAGGACACCTGCTGGCCTGTCTTCTTACGATAAAACAACTTTCAATTAGGTGTTGAAATAAGTCACTTCAGTTTCTATGATCTACACTTCTAGGCCTGTAATTCTTTGCCCTGGTGTCCAGGAGCAAGGCTTCAGGAAATGTAGATTACTTTTTAGGGGGCACGTTGGGACAGGGCAGTCATTTTCAACAGCTTTTCAAAGCACTAGGACATGAAAAAAAAAGTGCTAAGAACCACCGCCATAGAGGTTAAAACAGGTTTTCAGTACCATGAAAGAGAGCAGAGGAGAGGCAGGGTGGTCTGGCCCTTTGCTGACCCTCTTCTTTGGATTTCGTGTTCTCTCCTGACATCCTATCCTTCTTCCTTTTGCTGGTTGGCCCCACCCTGGCTATGACAATGACAGCAGCCAGAAATTTCCCTATCCAAGATCCAGGGATCCCACAACTGGCAGCTTTCAGGGGATGGTGGTGAATTCCGGCTGAGCTGGGAGGGCTTTATCCTCCTGCCTCAGACTGCCCCTGTGGATCTGCTGTTGGCTGCTGTTAGGTTTAACTCCTACTCACAGACTCCTCACTATGCTTTGGTCTAACAACTCCTCCTTGAACCTTTCCAAAAAGCCAGCCGGACTTTTGCATGTTCATCTGCCCCAGCTCAGAAAGTCTCATTTCTGGGCCATTAAACTGTGCCTGACTCCAGAGATGTACAACTTGTCCATTCATGATGTCCTAGGTGGATGTCATGCCCTTCTAGAAGCATCTCAAAGTTCTGAACAGCTTTTATATAAACTGTCCCATGATTCCATTCTACAGTGGGCCCCATAAACTACACAGCTGCCCTTGACCATGAGAGAGAGCCTTCTGCCTGTTCTTTTGAAAGCCTTAGTTTAGAGAATTAATTAAGCTCTCCTTCCTAGACCACAGTGACTCAGTGGAGTGTTTGCATGCTTTCTATGATCAACCCGAGACAAAAGCAGTACCCTGTGTTTAGAGTCTAAGATGCCTGCACAGGCCCAAGGCTGCTGGCAGGACTACTTTATGTGCACTGTTAACTCCTGACTGCTTTTAGAGCCACCAATTTGTTCTGGGCTTCATCTGGGTCTCCCGGAGCTTCAGTTTTTTTGTAAGTTCTTTATTTATAGTTTCTCTGCTGAGGCCCACCAGCACTCCCACGTGTTCTCAGAGTGGTCACAGTTGATTTCAGTTCCTAAAATGGAGTCACAGTATAAGAGCTGGGAAGAACTTTGGGTGACATTTCTCAACAGGCAAAAAGCCAGAACCCAAATTCAGGACACCGAGTTAGAGACCCATGTCCTTCCAACAGTATAATGCAAACCACAGTATAATGTCTGATAACAGCTCGGACCACACACATCTGGACCTCAACTTGGAATGTCCAGGGTCATTATGAAAAACATGTACTGCCTAACAGCAAATCCACCAGATTTTTGTAATTGTAGTTGTTGTTATAAGTTGTTTTTATAAGCAGTGGCCCAAAATAAGATTCAGTGAGGAAAGCCAGTATACAGCACAGATGAAGGTGGTGCTCTTGTGGATCTGTGGGGAAGAGAAAGTGAGAGGTGGGGGTTACCCATCTGGGAACCTGGTCATCAGGACTCTGAGCAACACAGACACACAGGGGCGCCATCCTCAAGAAGAGAGCTAGGCACTTTCACCAAGAATCACCCAGGGAACACAGGCTGAGAAGCTAATGAGATCTCATTTGCATTGAAAGGTTCCCCCTGGTGACATTGGTTGTCTTAGTCAGGGTTTCTATTTCTGCACAAACATCATGACCAAGAAACAAGTTGGGGAGGAAAGGGTTTATTCAGCTTACACTTCCACATTGCTGTTCATTACCAAAGGAAGTCAGCACAGGGCAGGAACTTGGAGGCAGGAGCTGATGCAGAGGCCATGGAGGAATGCTGCTTACTGGCTTGCTTCTTGCTTCTCCTGGCTTGCTCAGCCTGCTCTCTTATAGAACCCAAGACTACCAGCCCACAGATGGCACCACCCACAAGGGGCCCTCCCCCCTTGATCACTAATTGAGAAAATGCTTTACCACTGGATCTCATGGAGGCATTTCCTCACCTGAAGCTCCTTTCTCTGTGATAACTCCAGCCCGTGTCAAGTTGACACACAAAACCAGCCAGTACAGTGGTTCATAAAACAAGACACATAGACTGCAGTGAGCTTCAGAGACAGAAATGGAAGGCTAGCAAAGGCTGGAAATGCAGTTAGCAGTTCCTGTTGACCCCCTGGGTATGAGGGATACTCAGACATAGAGAGAAAATGACTATGTTCCCTGCAGTGGGTACCTGGGTGGTTGGGGCACTGCAGACTATTGGGGGAAAGAACCAAGAAGGTGGGTGTAGGGCATAGGGCTTTGCCCCTGCTGATGGGAGGAATCTGGACAGTTAGGTAAGGATCAGCCAACACAGAAGGTAGCAGAACACACTAAGTCCATCCTTGGGGTATTGAACTGCATTACAATATAGGCAGGATTCGGGCCAGAGTTAAAGATCTGCACAGCTAAACTCGTTGGCAAACTGCGCTCTGGTTGATCTTTATCTCAGCTCTCTTTCGGCCATGCGGCAGAAGTCCTTATCACTCAAGGGGACATGCAATGATTGTTCCTGTTTGAAGCAGGCTGGTCTGTGAAGTTCTGATGCTCTCGGGATCTAAGGTGTTTTAGGTTTAGGACAATGACTGGAGAGACTTTGGTGCCTTTGGCAGGTGTTGTGAGGAGCAAGACATTTTGAAAAGCCTCGACACTAAGATAATTCAGTCAGCCTTATCTCCATTGCTCAGCCCAGAATGGGATGAAACAGGTGAGCGATCGCTTAGACAGGACGGTCCTTGACTGATCAACATGCCCACATGTAGAGTCTGACCCCAGGTCCTAAGGCAGAGGAGACAGATAAAAGATGGAAGCAGAGCGCCCAGGCTTGGTTGTGGGTTTGGTAGGGAGTCAGGAGAGTTTAGCAAAAACCACCTCTAAACAGCTGTTCCAGTATGACTTACTTCAAAATGCAAGCCTCCCCAGAACCTGCCCGTCCCTTCTCCTAGAGACATACATTAATTACCCCTGGAGAACTGGAGTTCAAACAGATGACAAAGCCAGACAGTTTGAAAAGACAAATAGACATAATTAGGCCTGATAGATGACTGGAAGGACCGTCACTGTCCATTAGTCAAACTCCTTTAAAACTTATATGCAAAAGAGACCTAGCAGCCTGGCCGGTAAGGGGAAAGCTGCCAGAGCCAATGAGATCACAGGGACGGGGAGGAGAGGGACATTTTAGAGCAGGCCACACAGCTGCCTGAGGGGATGCTAAGTTGTACCAGAGAGACAGCAATTCTACATTTACTAATTGCTTTTCTATTGAAAAGATTTCATTGTAGTTTTGTTTTTTTAAGAAATGGGTTTAAAAGCCAAAGAATCTTAGTTTATAAGACCCCGGAGAGATGCCAAGATGGTAAATCCCATACAAGCAGTGATAAGATATGGTGCCTTTTGGCATTTAAATTTCCATCCCAAAGATATCACTAAACGTATCCACCTTTGTAAGTGAAGACATTGAGTCCCCATTAGAAGCCCTGTAACAACTAATTTATAGGATTTTGTTTTTCCAGCAAATTAGATAGGATGCATTTGGGGAAGGGGGCTGAGAAGAGAAGGTATGAGAAGAAACCTCCTACCTGGTAGTTGCCTGGCATCAGACCCCGCCCCCAAGCTCCACAGACCCAGCTATGATGCCTACCGAACAGCTCTGTCAGAGTCCCATGGCTGCATTCAAAATCTTCACTTTCCCAGTGTTCCCCTGGCTGAGAATAAGTCTCCCCTTCTCAGGTCTCAAAGATTTCTCAATGGAGGATAGTGCTGACAGCTAAAAGAAGCATGCTGCCCCAGTATAGCAGCAGGTTTTGCGTCCTCACTCCTAGGCTCACCTGACCAGCAGTCCCAGGACCTTTGAAGTGGCACAGCCAAACAGCTGTTTCAGAAGAGACAAACTAGCTCCTTGGCACCTTGACCAGCAAAGAACTGGCGTCAGAGGCAGCCCCAGAAAAAAGAGGTTCAGAATTTAGACAAACACCCGGTCCTACGGCCACTTTCCCCATCTGTAAAATGGAACAATAACACTGAGCCCTAAGAACATTGAGTCTAACAATGTTAGTAAGAGAATTAAATGGTAAGAACCAAGCTGGAGAGATGGTTCCACTGGTAAAGTGCTTGCCTGGTAGGCAGGAGGACTAAGTTGGCTCCCTGGCATGTATGTAAAAATGGTAGATGTGTGGGTTATATGTTTATAATCCCAGAGCCAGGGTTGTGGAGACAGAATTCCCAGGACTTTTGGACCAGTCAGTCTAACCTCAGTGGTCAGATCCAGACCTCTGAGAGATCCTGTCTTAAAAGACAGTGAACAGTGTCCCTGGGATGACACCTAAGGGTGTTCTCCAACCTCCACCTGCATGGAGACATGCACACACATGTGCACAAATACACACAAGCATGCACACATATGCACTAAAAATAAATGACACGATTCATGCTAAGTGCTTTGCAGTGCCTGAGTCCTGGCAAGGTGTGAGCCAAAGCTGTATAAAAGCAAGAATGGTCTCAAAGTGACCATGCAGGAGTACCTTCCCGTCCTTGAGTGCAGTGGGGGACTATTAACAGCTTAGAACTGGATGGAGATAGAAATCTTTTTAGTGATGAAGACTCAGTCCTCGAATCCCTCGCTAAGCTAAATTCCCAACTGTCCCTATAGGTTTACTTTAGGAGTGCTGTGTAACCCCTAAGGCCAGGTAATGATGTGTGCCACAGGGTCTCAATATGTGTCCTAGAACATAAACACAAAGCACCTTGCAAAGGGAAAATTCTTCTGATTTTGGAAGTAAAAGAAAGCCTGAGGTTTGAAGAAAAGCAATTTTCCACTTCGAATCTTTAAAAAACATTTAACTTAATTTGGATGTAATTAACATTTAGATTAGAAGCTTCAGGCCTCCACTGTGGTTGCCCCCTCTTGGGTCACAGGCTTCTCCAGACGCTCTAGGGGACTAAGACTACTTGTGCCTGTAACTCAGAGAATGAGGCTTCTCCCTGGGCATGACTGGGAGCGCCTTTAATCCCAGTACTCTGGGAGGCAGAGGCAGATGGATCTCTAGGAGTTCAAGGTCACTCTGGACTACAGAGTGAGTTCCAGGACAGACAGAGCTACATAATGAGACCTGGACACAAAGAAGGAAGGGAAAGAGGAATGAGGAGAAGGAGAGAAAAGAAAAGCGAAAAATAAATGGAAAGGAAAAGAGAAGTTCTAGATTCTAGCTCCGAGCACCCATGTGGACCACAGGCTGCATCAGTACTGAGTTCCACTTTGAGGCCCGACAAGTTTTGTTTTGTTCTTTTCTGTTCTGTTTTGAGACCAGGCTCCTCCATGTAGCCATGGCTATCCTGGAACGTGCTCTGTAGACCAGGCTGACCTCAAACTCACAGAAATCTGCCTGCCTGCACCTCCTGAGTCCTGGGATTAATGGAAGGCACCAGCGCTACCCCGCTAACCTTTTTTTTAAATTCATTCTTTTCTCTGGCTTCCTTCAAACATAACTCTTACAAGCACTTTTTATTCCTTGATGCAGAAACTTTCCAGTTCCCGTCTAGCTTGCTAGCACTCCACTATTTCTTAGGTTTCTTTCACACCCTCCTGGGTCTTCTTTTAATCAGAGAAGAGACTAAGTGTCTCAGCACCAAGTCTCAGATCCAGCTGGGCCACCCTTGGTGTCCAGAGTGCTCACCTTTCTCAGGGCTTCCTGGGCTGTGTCATGGAGAACAGGAGAGGTGGCGGAGGTCTGTCATCCATAATAAGACGTCATGCTTCTATCTGGAACTATGTGTCTGGAAGCTTCCTTTAATCATTCATAAATTAAGGCTGTAAGGTAGGATTCTATTTCCTTTTCTTGAATGGTGTCCCCTCGGACAGTGTTCCTTCCTTGCTTGGGAGCTGAGGCAGGCAATGTGTTGCCACTGCATCCTCCATATCTCACTCGGGGCTCCACAAAAAAGCTGTTAAATGGAGCCGCCCTGCCTTCCACAGTCACGGGCATTTACCTACAGTTATAGCTGGCCACCTGCTTGCCCAGTGCATTACCCAGTCCCCTGACTTCTCAAGCATTGCCACATGCCAAGGCCCCTTGTCATTTCTTATGTTTGTCTCTCCCAGTATCTTCCCTTCCACCACCCTTGTTCATGCCCACCAGGCATGGCCTCATTCCTAAGCCTGCTACAGGCACTGAAAGTCATCTGTTCCTGTAAATAATGCATATGGTGTACAAATCTTCTGAGTGTGAGGGTGTAAAGATGATTAGAAAGACCCCATTATGTCCTTGGGAATCATGGGATGGGGGTGTTAAGAGAGCAGAGTGAGAAAGAAGCAGCGGAAAGCTATCCGGGGTGTGGTCGGGTGTGGTCAGAATGGCCCCAGCCAGCTAACTCATCATTTTATAGAATGTTCTTGGGTTTCTAACCATGTCACCTATGAAGGTCCTGGTGATATATAGATACATTCAGTCTGTTGGATTAGAGCCTAATCAGTATTCTGGCAGATGAGAACACATAAAAGCTAACATGGCTTCCAATGAAAGAGGGGCAGAGCCCATGGGACTTGCTCATTGGTTGGCTGTAGCCGGAGAGGAAAGGATGAGGCCAGCAGTAGAGTACAGGTCTCTGAGTTGTGTGCCTGGCTGGAGTGTAGTCTAGAGAGGCTCTTATTTGGGAAAGAGCAACAGAAAGACTAATCAAGAGAAGGCATATCTGAGATGCTAGCCAGGCCTAGCAGGCGTCTATCGCCGAAGGAAGGAACTGGTCATTTTGGCATTGTCAACATACAGTTGGCTCTTGAGCCTTCAGATGAAAGATTTTACCTGTACACCGAGTCCATAGTGAAGAGGAAGGAGCATGCCAAGCCTCTCTAGCTCATGGGTAGGGCAGGGGGAAACAGGAGCGATGCTATAAGCCCGGTGTTGGGGTAGACAGTGAATGACCGGCTCCAGGCCCCTCCACAGGCCCATGATACCTGATTTCTACGTTCACAGAGGGACCTGGGAGCCTGAGACCCAGTAGCCACTGTGAACGAGGCATCTGCAGAAGACATGAATAACAGTCCGTGGAGAATGGCTCAGTGAGCCTGCAGTTTTAGTGGGATTTTGTCAGCCAAGAGAGTTTCAAAAAGATACAGTTCTAATGGAAATGGTTCCCAGGCCGGGCTCCAGGAGAGCCAGGCACCAAGCCCAACCCTGCAAGCGCTAGCTTCCCAGAGGCCTCCAGGAGACCACAAGACTCAATGGCTCATCTTTGACTGTCTATCCTGCTGTCAAGAGATCGCAGCAGCATTGTTTGGCTAGATTTAAAGATTTCTGAACTAAAATTAAAAAGACCGCCCTGTGCAAATGGGCCACACAGAGTAAAACCTTGTCCTCTGGAGGCTTCTAGATGCTAATGGCTCCTCTGCACCTTGCATGTGGTTTTTGCTGAGAGCAGTGTTCCCTGCCTTCCAGTGGCTCTGTCTGTATGCAGGATTTGTAGATCCACATGCACTATTGAAGGCGGATTCTGGCCCAACCTGTGCTTATCAGCTCCTGGCTTCTGCTCCCACTCCCATTTTCTACACTCAGCTGTCAAGCACAAAAAGTAGTTGCCTGAAATAATAGCACTATAGTCTTGGGGGAAATCTGGCTGGTTCAGGTATTTCCCCGTCTTTTGCATTCTTCATCATGCAGGTCTGCCGTCGTATAGGCAGTGGACTGATGACTTGGGGGAGATGCTGTTTGCTTGTTTAATTTTTTTTTGAAGACGTTGTTTTTAGGCTCACAGGGAAAAAATGGAAAGGAAGGTACAGTTCTCATTTACCCACCACCCCCTATGCACACAGCCTCTCACCCGCCACGTCCTTACCAGAGGAAGCACGTTTGTTAGGGCTGAAGGCTCTGTGTTGACCTACTGTCAGAGTTCTGTGGCTTGCATTAGAGATTAGAGATCCCGTGGTCTTGAACAAATATCCAATGGCGTAATAGGTATCTATTAGGACCCAGCAGGTTTTCATGGCCCTAAAGATTCCGCATGCTCTCCCTGTATAGCCCACGCTCCCCCAGCCTCTGTGAGGAGGTTTATATGAAGGTGTTAGCCGACAGTGTGTGTTAAGGCGGAAATCCCAGGGACACACCCATAGTAATCATGTTCCTTAAGCAGCTGCATCTTATGGGCTATCAGCTCTGTCACCAGGCCGCTGAGCTTGGGAATTTGTCCTGCGGTCCCCTCTTCTTGTTCATCCTGCTTGCAATCCAGTGTCCCTTCCATTCCCTAGACCACTATCGTTAGCCAGAGTCCTTGTGCCTTTTCAACAAATGGCACGTAGGTGTTTGTGTCCATGACTAGCGACTCCTGAAACTGATCACCTTGCCCACCTACGTCATATTTTATTATAAAGTCACACTCGGCAGCACATTCCCTCTATGTCTTCTGAAGCCCGTACAGAGAGATGAGATATGGAAAATAGGTAGGCAGAGAGTGGAGGAAAGAGCCCCGAGTACAAAGCTAAATTGAATGCTGAACATCCCCCAGCCCGTGACAGGTGGTCTGGAGTGGGCTGTTGGGATTACATAGAGCAGCCAGTCTGCACAGGAGATCAGCTGGGTAGTGAGAGGAAGCACCTCGCCATTGCTCTTAAGAGGAAGAACAGACCATAAATGCTTTGCAAACCGAGTGAAATCCCCAAAATGAGAAGCCTTAGGCTTACACTTTGGCACAATGGAGTAATGGTATGCAGTGCCTGACATAGCTTGCTGCCATTAGGAAGGACCACAGGCAGTGTAGGTGCTACACAAGCATCTCCAAAGGGCTGGCCTCAGGGCTAATTGCTCTGATGCTCAATTGGCTGCCTCTACACACAGCCTCCCATCTCTTCACGCCTGGTTTTGCTTGTCTCTAAGAGAGCATAGTGATATCATTTCCTGATAGGAGTGTATTAATGTGTGTGATTAGTTTGTGTTAAGTGGCTATAACTGGGATGGGAGCACAAAGGATTGTCCCTCTGTCCTGCCCTAGGCCCATTATGACCCTTTCTGTGACCACTTACTGTATCGGGGGCCACCCAATGACGTAGCCAGCCCAGTCCTTGTCATCAGATGGCGCTGGCACCATTTAAGAGAAGATTGTTCTGTGAACACAAAGGTTCCTTTTGAGTAAGAATCAAGTCTTTACTTCTGCGTTTGAGAATGTATGCTACTGTTTCTTTCAGCAACCATTTGAGAGAAATTCACATCTGGTGTTTCAAAACACCTGCGTTCCGTTGAAAGAAAAATTATGCTCCCAAAGTGTCTCCGTGTTAAAACAGACCTCTCTGAGTCATCCCTCTGGAAACACATGATAATATTGTTTTGCTATATTATTGGAGTATCACGGGAGGGAGGGGCTCCCTCAAGTAAGCAGATACCTTATTAATTAAATTCCATTTTTTCTTTTCTCTGCCTCTCATTTCAGAACAGTTTGATCACCACTGTCCCTGGGTAGGCAACTGTGTGGGGAAAAGAAACTACAGATTTTTTTACATGTTTATTTTATCCCTGTCCTTTCTGACAGTCTTTATCTTTGCATTCGTTATCACACACGTCATCCATCGTAAGTATGCTGGCGGAACAGGTGACGTATGCAATCATTTGCCTGCCCTTGGCTTTTCTGATTTGATTCTGAGTTGCTGTTTCTCATCATTCTGGCTTTCTCCCCACCCACTCACCCCCTTCACCCCCCCTCCAGCCTGGGCTTTACTTTCTCCATCCCTCTGTGTCCCTCCCTCTTTCCTAAACCCCACCCCTCCATCGGCAGTTTCCAGGTGACACCTGGACCGGGTTCCACTTAGCTAACAAGGCATCACCATGACATGCCTGCCCTCTCCAACCTCAGTGATGTCTGCTAGGGATCCCCTGAAAGGTTCATCCCTCCGTTTTGCACAAGGCACTACAAACATAATGATAACCACTGAATAGCTGAATCTGCTCCTTAATGACCCATGGTTTAAAAATATACATCCCTAGAGTAAGAATATGGCTGGGGACAAGATATTGGGTTTTCTTCTACACACATTATATATGTTTAAAATACACATTCAATGAGATATTCAATTACCTGCCAGAGTATGAACAGTCTTTGACATATAAAGAATGTGGCTCTTTTTTTTTTTTTTTTTTAAGTTAGATTTGAGGGTAAGTGATTTTAACGTATTTGCATAAGAATTCAGCTTTTTTTTCCCATTCACCATTTCGAAGTTCATACTGGGCTTCTTTGTCTCCACGTCATTCCCTTTCCCACAACCGGGGATGGTGAGAAGGAAGTTAATTGGTATTGAACTAAATCTAGACCTTTAAACTTCCATTAGAGTGTCACTGTCCACATTAGCGAGCAGCTCTGCCTCTCAGCCGTTCCCAAAGTGTAAGAACCCATTGGCAAGTACACAGCCTCACTCTGGTGTATTTCTGGAAGTATCCAAACAGAGCGGCTTTATTGTCTTCCCCTGCTACGTGGAACTTATGAATGGAGCAGGCTAAGGCTTTGTAGATTCCATGTCCCACTCTTTCTGTTGGTAGAGTCCATGGACGGACTGGGGACATAGGGTCCAGAACGGTTCCCACAGCAGTCAAGGGTAGCCATCAGCTACCCAGAGGGCTCACTGCTGTTCTAATCTCCAGGCATTTCTGATCTGATTCTCTCGTCCCCAGATGGGACGCAAATCTGGATACATGCCTGAGAGTCTACGTCAGTGGGTTCCTGGGAGAAGCTTGGTACTCGTCAGAGTCCTCTTCCATACCAGCTGGAGCTGGTGCCAAGGTGGCTTTGCAGAGGACCCCCCCCCCTTTTCTTGGGACTATTTGAATCCCCAAATGGCAAAAGCAGAGCTGGTCTGTGGATTCATGCACAAAAGCAACAGAGAAAAAGCCAAGGGTGTTAGATGTTGTTTTGAAGGAAGCAGTTGTTCACATGAGCAGAGTAAGTATCAATACTCTGCACACACGTGATGCTCAGAAATAGTAATTTTTGCCTTACATTCTTTTATAAATTTTATAAACTTTCTTATGAAAAAAACTTACAAATAAATAAAAACATCATGTGCCAAGCCAAAATTAACCAGGGCCCAAACTCTGTACCACACAATGAATTTCCACGTGGGTGAAATAGGCATACCTTACAATCTTACATCCTTCAGGGAAGTTCAGAATGCTTCATTTCACACTATCAGGTTGCTTTCCGAGCCCCGGCTCTGCGTGCCAGAGCTCTCGGGCTACTTTCCCCTTGCTCAATCCTGTATGTAAGCACGGGAAAACATCTATGCACGCTTGTACCGTTCATCACACACACTCACACAGCTCACAAGTTTCACACTCATACCTGGCCGCATGTTGTCATGCATCTGCTCACACACACATGCACGCAGACGCACGCGCGCGCGCACACACACACATACACGCGCGTACACACACACACATTGTTTAAAGTAGGGTGTCATTATATCAAACACAAAACACAATCCTACTTCTCATCAGATACAGCTTAACTCAAACTCCCCAGTGTGTCCCTGCAGGACAAGGACAATATCTTTCCCCAAAAGGAGTCAGTAAATGAACTTTATCTCTGTTTATTCTGGGTAACAGTAACTACCCAGGAAGACTGTCGCTGGTAGCCAAATTCCTAAGACCTCTACTGCCAAAAGTTAACAAATGTGGGCAAAACAGAAGAATCTGGGTAGGATTTTGTTTTCCTGTTAAAATGAGGAGAACACAAGAGTAATGAAAGATATAATTTATGGGAGAATATACAGATACGACGCATCTGCTTTCATTGAAAAAAAAATAATAATGTCCTGCAGATGTTGGTTCTAATTCTGAATCTGCCATCTTGTGAAAATTATGCTCTCTGATCAGTAAACTGGGTGCCCTAAGGTTCATCAAATACAAAGATTGCTTAGTGGGGGTTGAGACACCTATTCTTATGTAGATAAGAGCATTGAGCATGGAGGGTGAGTGTGTGAAGAGTAAATGTTGGCTTCCTTCCCACAGGTTCACAGCAAAAGGGATTCCTGGATGCCCTTAAAGACAGTCCAGCGAGATATCCTTTCCCATGGCTCAGTGGGGACTCCGCTTGTGGAGTCAGTATTTCACAGTCCTTACAATCTTTATTTACTCTTACCTCTTTAGTTCCCTGACTTTGGCTTTTCTTCTCATAAATCACACCCTCAATCATCCTGTAAAGGCATCGGGAGCCTCACAGAACATTCACTTGCCTGAGGAACGGCGTCTGAACGGAGGCTAGTCTCCAGGTGACTCACACAGCCCTGTCTGAGCTGAAGAGCTCCTTAGCTAGAAAGCTAGGTATGGAGTTGTATCTGCCCCTCCCACCCCAGAAGCCAACTGAGATGTGTGCTCCATCAGGTTAGGCTGAAGTAGAGCTGTGAGCCTGCCTGATGTCACTGTGGTTAGCGGGTGCTTCTTACCTTCATGGATGCCCAGGTATGAGTCTGTTTGGGGCATGGGGCAGCAGGTGAGGGTCCTGGGCTACTTGGGAGACGTCTGGGGTACCTACAGTGTTCCTCTGCACAGGCAGTGACCTCTATTGTCTCTAGAGAGAACACTCACAAACCCGACCCTTTAAATCATTTCGATAACCAGGGACCATTTCCTCTCCTCCCAAACAGTGCATAGATTCATGCATCCTGGTATTTTGCATCTTAAAAGAAAAAAAAAAGTCTGTGTATTAAGTGCTATGTGGGCTTCTTCTAGGTGGGCCTAGGCTTATGCTGATTTGCTGTGGAATCAAACAAAAGGACCTGCTGACCTAGCCCCTCAGGACTCGGCTCTTTGTCCTTCACTTAACGGGTAGACTGAATTTGAACTGTTCATTAATCTCATGAGTGATTTTCAAAGGTGGTATGTAAACATGTGCTTTTTAAAGTAAAGCCACCCATGCTGCTGAGCCCCGGGATATGGAATGAACTTGTGTACCTGGGGAAGGGAGTGGGTATTTGCACAATAGACATTATCTCCTTCTGGCCCCACAGAGCACTGTGGACTTCACAGGAGGCTGGTTCCCTCAGTAGTCAGCTGATAACTTGTTAATGGTGTCTGCATGGCGGAAGGAGACTGGGGAATCCTGATAATGAGCAGAGGGGTTGAAGAATAAATTCCACATGTCCTCTTTCCTGTCAATGATCCAGAAAACTGGGGTTACTTGCAGGTTAGCAAGGAGAAAGGATAGTTCATGGACTCAAGGGCTCATCTGAGCCGCTCAGAACAGGTTCACCAGGGAATGGCATCCCTTGTTCCTTCACACAGTACCCAGAGGGTGACCAGCTCCCCACAGCCATTGCCCCAGTAACCTCCAGATTCAGAGGATATTGCTTCAGAAGGTCACAGAAACAATCATGTCTTATGACAGCGGGTCTCAACATTCCTAACTAACGCTATGACCCTTTAATACAGTTCCTCATGCAGTGGTGACCCCCCCCCCCAACCATAATGTTATTTTGTTGCTACTTCATAACTGTAATTTTGCTTCTGTTATGAATCACAATGTAAATATCTGATGTGCAAGATATCTGATCTGAGACCCCTGTGGGGCTTGTGACCCCCATGGGTTAAAAAACACTGCTTTCTGAAGACCAGCCCCAAGGCTGGTCCCAATGTGTGGTGGGTGAGTCTGAGCCGGAGTGCTGCAAGCTTATAGAGCTGTCCCTTGATTGATGGTAGTGCTGCCTGTAGCTCACCCTCTCCAGACCTTCCGGCTTCAGAACAGGGCACCGTAAAGCTTCCGGAGGAAGGTTTGAACTGCACTGCCTGAGTGCTGGGCTGAGCCTCGTGGACACTGGCAGGTACTCTAGGAGAAGGAGATAACTTTTCTCTTTAGACTTTTGGTAGCTTCAAACCTTGTCTCCTGACCATGTTCTAGACATACTTCAATGAGAGATAAGGGCCCAGGCAGAGGCTTCTCATAACAGATTTATTCTGAAAATTACCCAACTAAAAAACAATGTCACTGAGGAAATGAGAGACATGGGAGGCACATGTGCCTCATAGCTAACCACAGCACCTTACTGGAAATGTCAACATAAATGGTGGCAGTGTTGACCAATGACAGGCAGGACTTTAGGAGAAAAGACCGCCCACCAGCCTCAACAGTATATAGGACCACTGTGGCCCACTGAGAGTGGACAAAGAGGGAGAGAGAGGGTCACAGACAGCCTGGAATAGAAGGGACTCAGCAGTCCACATCCTAGTCAGCATCACAGCCCCAGCCTTTGGTTAGGTCCTTCTTTGTCTTTCCCAGCTCTTTCTGCCTCCCAAAGCCTGCCCACGACTTCAGGGCCCCCCTTGGATCTTTACATCAAAGAAGCAGAGGCTGTGAGGGAGAGAGAGCCTCTGGTCAGTAGGTAGCTGCCCCTACCCTACTTTTATGAGAGCCCCCCTCCTCCTTCTCAGAAAGAGATAAAGGAGAGCCTACTCTAACCACACTGGACCAGGCCTTTAGCATACACAGCCGGTTGGGTTCAAACAGAGGAGAGCTACAGGTCGGCTTGTCCTGTAAAAGTCCTTTGCTGAACTCCTGCACTTGAGGGCCACAAGGCTGAGGACAACGGACCCTGGCTTTTGAAGCACATTCAATTCAGAAGGGTCTATGGTGACAAGCCAACGTACACCACACACCTGCTTCTTTCTCCCTCTGTGAACACGGGCAGGGGTGGGTGTGTAAGGTCATAGACTGTGCTTAGGTAAGGCTAGGGGCAGCTTGTGGGAAAAGCAATGTGCCGAGAGTCATGGCCTAAGGGGGGAGGGGCAACAAGATGATTCTGAGGACATTAGTGTGAAGTTTCTGTCTCTGAGACAAAATACCTCGTAAAGGTTTGTCTGGAGTAGGGGATGAGGAGTGAGGGGTGGGGGACACTTAAGCTTGTGGCTATAGTCCCTCATGGTGGAGTTCATTGAGGCAGGGGTTTGTGGTGGAGATTCTTCTCATCTTTGGAGAACAGGAAGCAAAACCAGGACCAGAAGCAGAATCTGCCTCTGTCCCTCAAGTCTGACCCCCATGGCCTATCTCAGCCATTTAAGCTCCAGGTTACCAAAAATTCTATAACCTACCCCAAAACATGCCACTAGCTGGAAACTGAGTTATAGGGGGCATTTCAAGTTCAAAACATAACAGGAGGTCATACCGGGTGGGGTGCCTAGGAGACAAAGGGTCACAGGAGACAAGGGAGACACTAACATTGAATAAACTGAAGATAAATGGTGAGTTCTGAGATTCATTTACAAAGAAACTTCAGAGATTGATCTCTCTCTCTCACACACACACACACACACACACACACACACACACACACACGCGCGCGCACACACACAAACATCTTTATCACCCCACAGTCCCACAGTAACGTTAGGGGATCCCCTTTAGTTACCCACTTGTCAAACAGAAGGAGGGAAACATATGGAAGTTGCCCCACAGGAAAAGGCCGCTGGTCAGACATGCCAGGGAGCCATGTGGCAGACACTTCCTCCCAGTCTCATTCTGTCAAGGGCGGAAATCCTGGGGAGCATGCGCAGGGGAGACCAGGGTACCCTGGGCATCCTTGAAGAATCCCCCAGAGAGGAGACCCTGCCCTGCGCCATCATGTCTATGTAGCGTGACATTAACATCTCATTAGAGGGATTACAGTCATTTGTAATCATGACTTATTGTTCGGAGCTCCCCAAATGAAAAGGATTTCCTGTGGTTGGTAAATCAAGTGGTAATTGATTCGGCATTTGCGAAGGCTTTCCCCTAGAAAGCCACTTTATCTCCAATTTGCATTCATTTCAATGCTTGCCCGCCTGAGAGGCCTCCACAGACTAATGGGCACTGGTCCCTTCTAATGGAATTTACTAGAAGGTTGGCAGAAAGAAGGACACCATGTGGCATTGTGGGAAAATAATGAAGCATTGGCCTTTGCTGGCCTGCTCATGCTGGTAGATGTTGATGGCCAAAACGCTACAAGAAAATCAGGACTGACACCCTTAGTCAGGACAGACACCCTTAGTGGCGTATACAGCTGCACCCGTCCAGCAAAACCCAGCTGCATACCTAACACCACCTAAGCAAGAGCTGTAGTCTCCCCACACCAGCCCTGCTCTACTCAGAAAAAGAGGCCAGTGCCTTCCCACCACCCCCAGCCATTGAGAGAAAGGGAGGCCTGAAGCGTAAACCTCCAATTACATTGCATAAGGTCACAGTGTGGATAGGCAGTTGATTAAGGTTGAAATAATCCCAGAAGAACTATATTGGGAAGAAAGGAAGGGTTTCCCTGACCCTTCACTGTGTGGACTTCTTGTCTTTCTATGTCCTTCCAGAAGGTCTTCGGGAAGTTGGAATTCATGCTTGCACGCATGAGTACACACCGCATGTGGCTAAGGGATGGCTGGCGCCTTACAAGGACCTTACTCGTTGCATTGTGCCACAATTCAATTTTGTTTTAAAATATTACATGGAGATAAATCTACCTCGTTCTTTTTGAACTACCTTCTAAAACTCTATGCATAGGCAGCGTGTTCTTTGGGTGGATATTCACATTTCTTCCTTTCTGTCCTGTTCTAGAGGTGAGATTGTAGAGCCCGGGGCAGTGGTACACACCTATAATCCCAACACTTGGGAAGCTGAGATTGAGGCCAGCACCTTTAGCTGGGTGACCATGGCAGGCAGCACCCACAGACAAGGAGTGGGGAGGGTAGAAGCCATGTCCAGTAGGGAAATTGACAGGAGCATGGTTTTTACCTGGTAGGTTCCCAAACACATCTTGGGAATGTTGTTGGTCCATGGTCCAACATGTTGGCCTTAGAATCACACTTCCATTCTCCCGACTTTGAATACTGCCCCATCCTTGTGCTATGAGCCATGTCTGGGCTCACCCTGTCCCAGTGCTGTCCCTTGCTGTGGTGACTAGCATTGTCTCTCCTTGCCCTTACCCGGTGGCGGTTCTTGCTCAGTTTCCCACTGTTCTTGTAAACCTTGTCACTAAATGGCCTCTGGAGCCCATTTGTCAGACTCTGTTTCTTAAAAGCTCCAGTTGAGATCCTGGTGACTCCCGCTGTGAGTCTGGAACCTCCACACACAGAAGAAGGTTTGAGAGAAGAACTATGGGTAGATAAACCTGTGAAAGAGCCACTTCCCCTGTTCATGGGATCACTCATTCATGCAAGTGGCCACCGTCATGGGTAGGTGGCCGGGTGACAGCACAGTTGTGTTTTTCTACCTCTAAGTAGAATCATCCATCTAAAAGGAGACCTCGTCAGTACCCGAATTATGAAGGAGCCATTCCTGAGAGGTGTACCTGCTTCAGTACAGACTGCCAGGCAGATACAGCCATAAGCCACCAACACTATTTCTTATGTTTTAGACAGCAAATCCCCATGTTGAGTTCTCTCTAATGAGGACAATTGGGTTCACACCTGAAGCCCCACCAAGATGTGCCCCAACACATCTTGGAAATGGGAGAAAGAAGAGGGTCCATGCAGAGCCCCCTAAATGTGGTCCCTCCCTGGCCATCCAGAGATCCTTGTTACTAAGGAAACCCACCAACACACATTTCACACTTAGCCAAATCAGAACTGTCTCTATCTTGGCCTCACTGTACTGCTGCAGCTTAGGGTCTTGAAAGTGGGCATGTGTCTCCTAGATGTCCAGGGACCGGGTTTGGTTCAGTTCTGCTGTGACTCACTAAGTGAGATGTTAAAGGAGACTTGATCTCTGGGCCTCAGCTTCCTGACTGAAATGAAGAGATTAGGAAGAACCTGATCAGCTTGACTGGAGGCCTCTGTGTCTCTGTGGTACGGAGGCATCTCAGGAAAGTCTTTTGGGTTTGGTTTTCATTTTTTATTCTGAGATTATAGGGAAAAATGATTTTCTGTGCATCTTTCTAAGAAAAGGACAAAACCCCCAAGATGCTGAAGACATTGTTCAGTGGTCTCCCAGTGTCTCTGATTCTCCCCGGCCTGAAGCACCCTTCACCATTTTGCGTGGACCCCCCCCCAAGTCTCTGCATGATTTTTCCCCTTCTCCCTCTACACCCCCTGCAAGCAGAGCCTGTTCCCTGGAGCATTGAGCTGGTGCTTGCCTGGCCTGCTCTCCGGGTTCACAGGAAAGGCTCTGGAACCTCTGTAGGCCAGCACTTTTCCAAGACTTTGAACACTCATTTCAGAGAATTCATATCTAGCCCCTGGCCAAAAAGGAGCTGCCTGCCTTATCGGATGGACGCTGAGAGAGATGGAGAGAGTCTGGCAGTGGAAATGATTGTCATCCAAAGCCATCCCTGATTTAGTCAACAAACATCCAACTTCTTTTTGAATTGTCTCTCAGTGGAATTTGTTTCTTCTCATTTCTATTTTTAAAAATGAGCAGAAGAATTTTGCAACTTTTAAGAGAGAAGCACTCCCTGATCCTTCTTACAGGAAAAGCTGCCGGGGCCAGTGAAATACACTGTTGGAACATCCATACCTGGATCTAAGAACAGATATGAGGAGACTGCTTCTAACAGTTTCCACAGATGTCCCTCTGCCCTTTTAACTGGGATGAGGCCAACCTAGGACCACTGGCCTCCAGCAAGAATTGGGAAAAGAACCAGCTGAAGAGTCCTTTTGTGCTGGCTGTGTAGACTTCTGTCATTCAACACCCAGTTCCGGTCTATGTTGTTGCTAGGGTCTCATGTAGCCAAGACTGGCCTCAATGTCACCCTGTAGCCAAGGATTACCTTGAACTTCGGATCCTCCCGCATTCACCTCTGGATGTCCTGGATTATCTTAGGTGTGTGCCACCGTGCCTAGTGTTCTGCAATGCCAAAGATTGGATGCAGGGTATTGTGTATGCAAGGTAAGCACTTCCCACCTGAGATATGACTCTAGCTCAGTTCTGTTTCCAAAGCTTCCCACCTTGGTGTCCTCATGTTAAATGAAAGTGGTATTTATGAATGGGCTACTCTTAGGGTTGAGTGAGTCAGTTCTTGTGACATCTTTAGAACAGTGCTGATATGCCTTCAATGATGGTGTCCATTGTTATAGAAGAGCCTGCCTGTTCAAGACACATAGTCTTAAGCAGTGTTATCATCTGAGTGGGACAGCAAAAGTACCTCGTTTTGTTCCTAGGCATGTCATTTTTGTGACAGCTAAAAGCACACAGTAGCACTACATCCTACTAGCCAGTGAGGAAATGTTTCCAAGGTATGTCTTCATAGAAGATTTCATTTTTCCAGGCTGGAGGGCTAGCTCAGTTGGTAAAGTGCTTGCCTTGCAAGCTTGAGACCCTGAGTTCAGATCCCATGAACTAAAGCTGGACATAGTAGTGTGTGCTTATAACCCCAGTACTGTGAAAGTCAAGACAGACAGATTCCTAAGGCTTTCTGGACACCAGCCTAGCATGCTTAGCAAACCTCAGGTCAGTGAGAGACTCTGTCTCAAAAAATAAGTTTTTTAAAGGTGGTGGCACAGAATGGATCTCAAGGTTGGACTCTCTGACTTACAAAGGCATACAGGTATACCCATAGAATCTATCTATCTATCTATCTATCTATCTATCTATCTATCTATCTATCTCTTTCTCTCTCTTCATTTTGTTATTCCTATAAACTCTTATAATTCCTCACCCACCAATCACACTGCCTCCTACTGGAAGCATTAAGTAATTGCAGGTCACATTGCAAATGGAGTAACCAGAAGTCCAGAGCCCAAACAACCACCTCCTCCATTGTAGTTTTATGGTTCTGTGTCCCTTACCTGCACAGAGTTCTTACTAATGTCACCGCCTCTGGCTCAATCTCATTTCCCTGGCTTAGCCTCCCCTCTGGTCACTTAATTTTGCCCTCCTGGACTCCACCTCTGCTTTGTAGCCCATGTGGAACATGACATCCTCCTGAGCACCTCCCAGCCTTGATAGGAAGGAAAAGAAAGGACTATGGGAGCTCTGGCAGTTGAGCTGCCTAAGCCACTGCCCCATGTACACACAAAGCTCCGTCACGGCCATTCCCTTTAGTCTCCTGCATCCCTGGCTAGGTTTCCTTGTATTTCTCTTGTCCTCTAGGGACCCTTCAAACCACTCTCCAAAACCAGCCTCCAAAAGTAGATGTTGTGCCTTACTATGATAATGACTGTCAGCTCAGAGATCAAGAGCCTATTCATTTTTCCCATTTGATGTGAAACTCCCTGTCCCCAACAACAGCCTCTATCGCCACACTGAGACACTGAGTATTCAGTTCTGTCATCTAAGAAAAATTATTTACAACCTGAAAACAGTGACGACAACACACAGCCCGTTCTATGTCCCTCCATCCTTGGTCGCAGAAGGAAAGTACAAGACTTCTTTACTTTCCCCAGTCTGCAACTCACTGCTAGGAAAATTCAAGATGTATATTTAAACCCCAGATCTGCCCCAGGGCGAAATGGTTTTTCCTGAGAAACATCTGTATCTTGTAAATAGACTCTTATAAACATTTGTGGGACAGAAAAATTCTCTCATCCTTTCAAATTAGCACATTCTTGGTTGATCAATGCCATCTGATGAGGGCCACGCTGTTCCTCTGTTGGTGGCGGCACATCACGTTAAATGCCTGGCTTCTTCTCACTGTCTTCTCCCAGTGCCTAAACATGGTGTCCTGTGCCAGGGTTTGGCTGTGGAGCTGGGCAGGGGTGTAGCTGGTCTTCTGCTACTTTGTGAATTCTTCTCTCTTCCGCCCTTCTCCACAACACTAGCTAAGAGAGAAAAAGGATACAAAGTAAAGGAAAGAGATCTCTGAGTAAAGTCAGGAGGCGGGAAGTGGGGGGTGTTATTGTTAGACTACTGCTGATTAGAGGCATTAATTCCTTGGGGCAAGTTCAAACTTTGCTGTCAGGATATCTAATTTCTTCTTTGCACATGACTACTTAACAAATTGCAACCAACAACAGCCAAGAACCCAACAACAACCCACTGTTCGGTGCCCCAGCATTTATACACCCTCTGAAAAGTCTCCCAGAATTCCAAACATCACACAATCACAGAAACTGTCTGCAGCTGACAAAATCATGCCCCTGCTCGAGCACGAGGCAAATCATAGTCAGCTGCTGCAGACAATCTAAAGCAGCCCCAGGTCTCACACCTGGGATTAAAAATATGTCCTTATAATATAGCTGTGTTTTTTAAAGAAGCCAAAACTCCAAAATTCCCACTACACAGGGGTCTCTAGGAAGGAGCACACTGATCTCACACTTAGAGTCATCCTCCAGTTCATAGGAGTTGGTGCTTCTTACTCACCGCATAAGCTGAGATCAGATAGTCCACAGAAGGTACCCTGTGGCAGGGGGAAGCTTGTTGTTGAGACAATCCTCAGCATTCAGAAGCTAAACTCAGAGGGATATTTAATATTTAATCCTTTCATCAAAGGTCTCAGCCACTGCTAGCTTCCATCCATCCTTGGTTGCTTTACAAGTCAGAGAAGGTAAAGGTCAAAGGGGAAACTGGTCCAGAAGGGAAACGATCCATCCGAAGAAGTAAGTGATGCTCAGAGAGCCTAGCAGAACTGTGAATGTCACTCTGCACTGGGGGAGGAGGTGGCAGAAAGTGTGAGTGTGGCCCTGGACTGAAGGAGGAAGGTGTCTGGTTAGAGAACAGGAAAGGATCAGAGGCCTGTGGGGTTTCCTGACATCCAGCCTCTCTGGAAGCCACAAGAAGCCCGTGATCCTTCTGTTGTTCTCCTTGACTCACCCACTGTGCTAGAGGCTGTAATATGCTTCTTCTCCGTCTGGTCCATCATTGGCCTCTCAGGTTTCCACACGTACCTGATCAGCTCCAACCAGACCACAAACGAAGATGTAAGTTCTGACCATAACATGTGGGTACATGTGTGGTTAGCCTTGGAGGGGGCAGAGGGAGTGAGGGATCAGGGCTCACCTTCTCCCATACATCCCACCCCAGCTGTGAGAACCTTGGGGACAGAGAATGCAGTGGAAGCCCTGCCGGGTCCTACATGCATGTGCAGGGCATCCCTCCACCCTCCTGTATTTTGCCATGATGTCAGAGCCATCCTAAGATGAGCCAAGTGATGCCCAGTTCCGACCTTGAGAAGCCTCTTCAAAACCTTTTAAACAATTTTGGAGGCAGCTGTTAACACTTCCCCAACTAAAGACAGACGATGGCCGGCTGACATCTTGGAATCTTAACTTTCATCTTTAATAGCTCTGGTTTCTGGAGGAAATGACCCTAACGTGAAGATGAACTCTGAGTCCAAGAGCATCTGCCTATGCATAATGCAGGTAGAGGGGAAGAAGGAAAAAAAAAAAAAAAAAAAACCACAGAAAACATGTTGGAAACAATTTCCCAGCAAGCATAGTTCTTGCTTGATCTTCATCCTGAGATTTTTTTTCCTATGCATGTTAAATGTCTCAGAACAGATCCAGTTTCCATAAACAAAAGCTAAGGAAAATAAATGATGATAAGAGAGATTAAAAAACTGCCAGAACAGCACATTCGATTTGATAACTGTGAATATTGGAATCTGCAAAGCAGACAGTTTTAACAAGAGGCTAAATTCTCAATCTAAATTGGCCGTTAACGGACCCATGCTAATGGTGTTTTGATTAGCGTTCACTTAATTACAACTTAGGGTTAGATAGGAACCCTTGCTCTGGATTCATGAGGGCCTGATTTTGACTTCCCAGTTACCCATGTAAAATCTGAACTTGGCTACACATGCCTGTAACCCCAGCATTTGGCAGGAGAAGTGAGAGCGGTGGGGCAGAGACAGGCAGAACCGGTGAGCTCACTGGCCAGCCAGCCTAGCTGAAGCCACAAGTTTCAAGTTCGGTAAGAGACACTGTGTGAGACAATATCTCCAGAGAGCAGTAGAGGACACCAGGCATCTTTTTCTGGCTTCTATATGCAAGGCACATACCCTTACATGGTCACGTGTGTGCACCCCACACCTACTCCACACAACAATAAACAAGACCTAGGGTGCAAGACGTGAATATGAAAAACAGAGTTTTCATTTTCCATTAGAGGAACTTCTAGTGCCACAGTATAATCTTAAATAAGGATTTTTGTCCCCAGGGAATGTCATTCTCTCCCTAATGTACCTGTTTGAGGGTATTTCTAACTTTTCCTATAAATGCTTGTTTGACGCAGAAAAGTGCCTCAGTTTCTCCCAGTAAATACTGTTTGTAGAGCCATAGAAGCAGAGTCTGGCATGAGCTCGGCAGGTGTTCTCCTGCTGAGCTGCATCCCATCTCTTCTCTGTATCTTTTGGAGGCACCTCTGGGTTCAGTTGGCCAAAACTCTGGCGTTGGTCCTCCAGACATTATGTGTTACTGATGCTCTTTTTCTTTCAGATCAAAGGCTCTTGGTCCAATAAAAGAGGTAAAGACAATTACAATCCCTACAGCTATGGAAACATCTTCACAAATTGCTGTGTCGCCCTGTGTGGGCCCATCTCTCCCAGGTAAGAGGCAGAGAGCAATACACTGGTCACAGATCTCAGAAGAGGAGATCCCCTGTCTGCCTTAACACAGCTCAGAGGCGGATGCCTGGCCCCCACCTGCTGGAGCTGACCATACCCACAGATGACCCCCCAGATCCACTCTCTTCTGTGTGACACTCAATGGCATAGAAGCCTGGCTTTATTTGGTCATGCTTCCCTTCTTTTTTTGGTCTTGAACTGAATTTGTGTCCAACTGGAAAGAAATTTTGTATATTTCAGAATAGAAAAGAGAAGCCTGTGACCCTGCTCATTACTGACGGACACTGAGCTCCTGGGGTTGAACTGGGATCTGTGATTACCATAGTAAGGGAACCAGAGGTGTGTGCAGGAAGCAACTAGAAACCAAATAGGGATAGATGCCAAAGGCCGAGGTGCAGGCTGTGGTGTTTACATAGCCCCAAGGGAAGGCGGAGTAGGGGATATAGGCATGGTACTGAAGATGGTATTACTCTTGACAGTAATTGCTCTCTCTCTCTCTCTCTCTCTCTCTCTCTCTCTCTCTCTCAGGGGTTGTACATGAATGCATGCATGTGCGTTAGCCTCCAAAGTGCTTTGTATCAACTTTTAAGATGTTCATTTCATGCTTATGAAGTAGATACCATTATTTTCTGCATTGTGGATAGGTAAACTGAGGCACAGAATCTAAATAATATGTTCAAGATTACACAGCTAGCAAATGCTGGATAACTGGGCCATCTGACATTGAGCCCAATGCCTGTGTTCCCACATCAGAACTGTACAAGGTCAAAACATGGCCAGCGTTCGATTATTTGTGCGTTACACCGGAGTAGCATATTCCTTAAAACCTAATGTGTCGTCTACAAATGCTAATCGAGTTGGTATCCACAGCAAGTGTCTGAGTGAGTTTCTAGTTGATTCGTACCTCCTCCATCTGGTCTCAAGTGTGTGAAACAAAGAGAAGCCACCGCCAAGGTGGCTGGAGAGTCATACCCTTGTGTGTGTGCGTAGGTCTCACTAATGTGTGCTTGTGGGATGCACACACGCTTCATGTTACTGTCAGCCTCGACTAACTCTCACTAGAAAAGAAACGTAATGGAGATGGAGAGCCCTGGTGTGTGTGTGTGTGTGTGTGTGTGTGTGTGTGTGTGTCTCCAAGACCATCCAACCACAGAGCCAGGCTGCTGTGCTCATACCACAGTGGGACCACTGGATAACTAGACCTAGGTCCTCTCCCATCTTCAGCGAGGAATGCTGGGGGTGCAGTATGACTTTCTCCTCTTGACCTGGGGGCTTCTGGGAAACCCTATCTACTCTTTAGGGGCTCCTCTTAGTGTACACACAGATGGGGCAAGCAAAGCCCAGAGAAAGGGATTGCCTTAGAGATGAGGGCCAGCCCTGTCTGGTGGGTACCAGTAATTCATGATCCCTGCCCCCAGGCCTCTTTCTTGGGGATCCTTAGGTCAGGTAATCTCTTGGAAAGCTATGAATTTCCTACCATCTTAGATTCTGTGAGAGTGTTACGGAGTCCTAGGGTAGGCCATGGAGAGGTCTTGGAGGAGCAGAAGAGTAAAGACCTAAGCCATTCTTCCCTTAACCAGAATACACACTTGAGTCCAGGAAAACAAACCTGAAAACTCCTGCATTCCACCCACATCTCTTCCTAGTCCTGGATCCTGGATTTGCAGGTGACCCTGCTTGTGTACTCACAGATCAAAACTTGTCATGACCCAAATGGCTCCCTTACAGCTAGATTGACTTGGTTTTGTGCTCGCTAGTTTTATGCCAGCTTGGCACAATAGACTCATCTGAGAGGGGGGGAGCCTCACCTGAGAAAACGTCTCCATAAAGTCTGGCTATAGGCAAGCCTGCAGAGCATTTTCTTAATTTGCGATTGACAGGGGAGGCCCCAGCCCATCATGGATGGTACCATTCATTCCTAGGATGGAGCTCCTGGGTTCTATAAGAAAGCAGGCTGAGCAAGCCATGAGGAGCAAGCCATTAAGCAGCACTCTTCCATGGCCTCTGCATCAGCTCCTGCCTCCAGCTTCCTGCCCTGTTTGAGCTCCTGTCCTGACTTTCTTTGATGATGAACAGTGATATGGAATTGTAAGATGAATAATAACCCTTTTCTCCCCAAGTTTCTTTGGTCATGGTGTTTCATTACACCAGTAGTAACCCTGACGCAGACATGTTGGTACCAGGTCTATTGCTGTGACAGACACATGTTGTTTTGGGGAGGATTATGGAAAGACTTTGGAATTTTATGCAAGAGAAGCCATTGAGTGTTGAGTGCTTGGTGAGCTGTTCTGTAGTGGCTCGGACGATAAGGATGTTGAGGTTTGTACAGAAGATGGAGGCGTGGCTTGTAAAATTTCAGAGGGAAGTTTAAAGACTCAGTTAGGGCCATGTGTTAATTTCAAATTAAGATCCTGTGGTTCTGGTTAGCTGGGGGCCAAGATTCAGCTGTGATTAACAAGGTACCAGGGCTATTGAAGGGAAACCTTTGCTTTGCGGGGGGGATACTCAGCACTGGTCAGCTGGGGCTGAGAAATTAGCTGTGATTGAGAAAAGACCAGCATCCCTGAGGTGAAATCTTCTGGGGAGTGTTTCCTGAGAATCCGCACACAGAATCGAATCGTGTTCCAGAGGGAGACAAGGTTGTAACTCATCCACTGACAGCCAAAGTAAGAATCACCCAGGTGGTACTGGTTTTAAAGGCGGGGGTGGGGGGGCGTGTAGAGCAGCTGAGGCTCAGCACTGAGAGGCCAGGAGAGACTGTTGGTGAAGGTGCAGTCTCAGTGGGAGTCGAAGACTCAGGACTGAAGAAGTCATGCAGAAAAGTTAAGAGTTGACACCATGAAGAGAGCCCAGGAGAGGCAATTGGTGAAAGTGCAGCCGAGTTGCAGCAGAAGACCCCAGCATTTTGGAGATGCTAGTGCCATGGGATGACCAGCAGCAGTAGTAGAGTGGAGCCAACCAGAGCCTAGAAGCTGTGTGTGCTGCAGAGGGCAGAGCTGGAGAAGTGACCCAAGCCTTTGGAGGAGCTCAGGAAATCATGAGTGACTCCCAGACATTGGACATGGACTATTTACACTACTGGAGTTTGGTTTTCTGTTCAGATTGTGACTGTGCCCTGGTTCTTTCCTCTTGAAGTGAGAAGGTATTTCATTTCATTTTTTATCTTTACGGGAGCCTGCAGCTGAAAGACTTTGAACTTTTAAGAGAGCTTTCAATTTTTTTAAGAAATTAGATATTTTAAAGAGGCTGACGTTTTAATATGTTTGAATTTGTAAGGGCTTTGGGACTTTTAAAGTTACTTGGCTTGATATTGTGATATTAATGTGGGAATTGACGAGAATGGAAAGGTTCTAACTGAAAAGTGATGCATTTATGTGTCAAGCTGACAAGTAGTCAGTTGTACTGGAGAGTGTTATGTCAGCTTGACACAAGCTAGAGTCATCAGAGAAGAGGAAGCCCCAACTGAAATAATGGCCTCCATAAGATCTGGGTATATATACAAGCCTGTAGGACACTTTTTCTTAGTGGCTTGTGGTCCTGGATTCTATAAGAAAGCAGGCCGAGCAAGCCATGGGAGCAAGCCAGGAAGCAGCACCCCTCCATGGCCTCTGCATCAGCTCCTGCCTCCAGGCTCTGCCCTGCTTGATTTCCTGTCCTGACTTCCTTCAGTGATGAACAGTGATGCAGAAGCATAAGCCAAATAAACCTTTTCCTTCCCAAGTTTCTTTGGTCATGGTGTTCTATCACAGCAATAGTAACTGCAACTAAGTCTGTATTTTGCCTGGATTGGGGCCATAGTCTTTAAGATTCAAGTCATTTGGAAGGAACATTTCTCATGAGTGGCTGGCCCTCCACATGGACCTGCTTGCTGAAAGGTGAACTGAGATCTGCTAATTGAAGTGTTGTGACTGGGGCAAGTTGTGAGTCTTGAATTAGACAGCTCCAGTCTAGAAACAGCCTGGGGAAAGGGACCATGTGTAGGATAAGCAGAGAGAAGGCAAAGGATAAAGGATACTCTAGATTGGTGGCAGGGACTGCAGTTCTGTTTGGGTCATTGGAGCGGGAAGTCCCTGGTTACAGATTAGCTACAGTTGAAATTGGAACACTGAGCTGTGTTTCATTTTACTCGTGGTGACCCAGGATGCTGACTGGAGTGACCTCTACCCCCTTACATCCCCACCCCATTGAATCAAATGAACAGACTCTCCACAGGAAAAGGCCTGGGCTCCTTTCTCCGTGTTAATGGTCCCCAGGGTTGGCCCCATGCTGACGAAGGAGATGTTCATCTCTGCTCTTCCTCCTGGCTTTTCTTGCCTTCCTTTCCGTCTGCTCTGCCCTTGTGTAGCAGGACCTTCTTATCCCGCCAGCCTGCTAAGCAGTGCTGTCCTCTTCAGACTTGGCTTGAGTTGCTTCTCATGTTTTATAAAATGTGCTGCAATGTCTTAGGGTTTCCATTGCTGTGAAGAGACACCATGACCAAGGCTACTCTTATAAAGGATATTATCATGGCAGGAAACATGGTAGCATCCAGACAGGCATGGTGCTGGAGAAGCTGAGAATTCAACAGCTTGATTCAGAAGGAGCCAGGAGACTGGAATTCCACACTGGGGAGAGCTTGCACATAGGAGACCACAAAGCCCACACCCACAATGACACACCTTCCTCAAACAAGGCCACGCCTCCTAATAGTGCCTCTCCCCATGGGACAAGCGTTCAACACATGAGTCGATGAGGGCCAAACCTATCCAAACAACCACACACAAAGTGTTTGTGAGTAAGGAACTGTGTCTTTGTGTCCTGGTGGGCATAAAAGCACGCATCCTGTTACCCGTACAATGTCATCATCAGTGTAGATGAGAATGCTGGGGGTGATGGTAGGGGTGTCATACAAGGCCAGATCCGTGACTTAAACCTGGAGGAACTAATTCATTTGGACACCACTGAGCACATATGGTGGGTAAGTGCTATGTTTGTTGTGGGCTATGCAAGAGAAAGGTGCCATCTTGTATGCTACATGGCCAGGGACAGGCAGAACAGAGTGGCATTTTGATCTCATCTAAGGAATTTGGGGAAGGGAGTTTTGATTGACAGGAAGGACAGCATGCACAAGGGCCTATGATGAAGGGATAGTCCACTGAGCAAGAGAAACCAAAGGAGCGCATGTGCAGGGGTGGGGGATGCTGGAGGAGAACAAGAGACAAGAAATGAGGAGGGCGTGAGGGGGCCTATATTAGTGAGGGTTTCTATTGCTGCCACAAAACACCATGACCAAAAGCAAAATAGAGATGAAGGGTTTCATCTTACAGCTTGTAGCCCATTGTCCAGCGTTATCTAAGAATCCCCCATTGCAACTTCCCAATGCAGGCAGAGCTGTTCTACTCCAGACCTAAGCTAGAGCCATGCACCCTGTTCAGGCCCTGGGGCTCTCTTCAGGGATTCTCTGAAGCTAAGTCCTCTTCTACTACCTCTATAGTACACCCTGGGGTGCTCTAACAAAGTGCCATAATGGGGAGGGCTTAAAGTAACATACAGTTCTCACAGTCTGAGATTAGAAGTCTGAAACGATGGGCTGGAGTGATGGCTCAGTGGGTAAGAGCACTGACTGCTCTTCCAGAGATCCTGAGTTCAATTCCCAGCACCCACATGGTGGCTCACAACCATCTGTAGTGGGATCCGATGCCCTCTTCTGGTGTGTCTGAAAACAGGGACAGTGTACTCATATACATAAAATTAATATTTAAAAAAAAAAAAGAAGTCTGAAACGAAGGCACCAGCAATCCAGCCATGCTCTCTCTTAAGTAGGAAGCCCATCCTTGCTCTTTCCAACCTCTGACGGTAGCAATCCTTGGTCTGTAGCTTCTGTGTTCTCGTCTGTGTCTCTCTCCACATGGCCCTGCCATCTGGCATCTTAAGGACACTAATCCCAGTGTGCTGAGACCCTCCACAATTGATTAGGAAGCAACTCATCTTCTCATGCTTGCCTTTGCAAAGTAGTCATAGGTCACAGATGGGGTCCCACCTACAGGCTGGATTGGCACAATTCAGCCCACAGTGTTCCCCCTTCAAGCCAGTGTCAGCGAGCAGGGGAGTGGGAGAAAATGTGGCTTGGGTGAGGATGATTTGAAAAGAAATACAGAGTCAGAGAGGAAAGCGTGCACGCAGGTGTGGCTTGCTCTGGTCTCCTACAATGCACTAGCATGGTGTGACCACTCAGAATATATATCTGAATTAGTGTGATAAGATGACACAGGCTTGTCTTAAGATGACATTGGCTTGAAGCTAGAATGGAAAGTTGGGAACAATTGTGGCGGTGGGAGGCGACTAAGAGGAAGTTGCTGGGGTCTGTAGCAGGTGACAAATATTTAGACTAAAAAGAGGAACAACCAGTGCCACGGGCGTCTTTCAAAGTAGAAGTAACAGGTGAGGCTATAGCTCCGTGTTAGAGCACTGGTCTAGCATGCACAAGTTTGAATCATGGTACCCTAAAGGAAGAAGTGACAGAATTTGGTAACTGGTTTCAATAGCCCAAGATGCCAAGGTGGGTCTAGCACAGAAAGAGCCTGTTTTAATCTCTCTTCCTGTTTCTGTGATAACACACCCTAACAAAAACAACTTAGTGGAAGAAGGGTTTATTCTGGCTCACAGTTCAAGGTTAACTTCATGGACAGGAAAGTCCAAACAGGAAGAGCTCCATACAACTAGTTACATTGTATCTGCAAGAAACAGAACAGTGGATGCTTATGCTCAGTTCACTTTCTCCTTTTTATACAGTCCAGGATCCTAGCCAAGGGAGTGGTACCACCCACAGTGGAAGGATTGCCCCCACCTTAGTTAACCTATAAATAATCCCCCACAGACTGCCCAGAGACTCATCTCCCAGGTGATTCTAGAACCCATCAAATTGACAGCTGAGAATAACTATCATAGAAGAACCCCAGGCCTAGATGTATAAATTATGTTGCTATCATCTTTGAGCTTTTTCTCACTCTGTCCTTCCTCTGTTCTCCTGCAGCCTAATCGACAGAAGAGGCTACATCCAGCCCGACACGCCACAGCCAGCAGCACCTTCGAATGGGATCACTATGTATGGGGCCACGCAGTCTCAAAGTGACATGGTTGGTACTGCCTGCATCCATCAGGGCTGCTGTGCCCTGTGATGCCTTCTCTTCTTCTGATATGCCCTCTAACCCAATAATATATGCCTGGGAAAATGCTTCAGTAGAAGGGACGTCTGTAACATCCATGTGACTGGCATGCTGGCATGGGGACAGGAAATGATCAAGTCAGACAGTATTCATGGAGGGACCATGTCACCTAGTCTGGCTGGCTTGTTACTTCACACACACACACACACACACACACACACGTTTCAATAGCATATGTCACACAATGTCCACAAAGTCAGGAGCAGCTAAAGGACAGGATCTACCCTCCCACCATGGCCGGACCTCTTTGATAGTCCCCATGTCCTTGCTGTCCCTTGCCTAGTATGTGCTGTTTCTATAATAATGTGCCTTGCTACTACAGGTGGGCAGTGGGCAGCACCACCCTTCTCCATACCTCCCTCCTGAGCCTTAGACCAGCCTGCAGGCCCTCTATACAACCCCCAGGCCAAGGGCTCCTTTATTTACAGTGTAAACTGAACTGCCTGCACACCAGAGCATGCAAGCGCCATGCACACGCCACCGTCCATCGGGAGGTAGGGGAGGGGCCGGAAGCATCTTCCTGTGGACATCTGCAACCACAGCACACTGACCCTGACCCTCAGCACCGGAACTTTCTGAGGTGTTTGGAAGGCAGTGGCCTCCCCGTTTGCCTAAAGACGTGAACTTCAAGTCCCTACCCACTCTGCTGTTGGCTGTTTGTCCAGCTCAGTCTCCTACATGGAGTTTCCGTGTCACCCAGAGGGGCTGGCTCTGGGGGGGTGGACTTGGGGAAATCTTGCTGATAAGCATAGAGAGCTGTGAGGTAAAAGTTGGCAGCCAACTGTCTCTAAGACCTGGAGCCCGGAAATCCTCCCACTCCCTGCTCACCCATGGCACCAGCCACCTGCAGGAAGATGCTTGGGCTCATTGTTGGCTAGCCGTGGGACCTTGGTTGTGTTGCCTCGCTAGCTAATTGATCCCCTTTGGAAGCAATATGGACGTAACCCAGTCTTTCCACTCTTCTCCATGGGCATCACGCACACCCACACGAGAAACCCTGAAAACCATATTTTCTCAGAGGGAAGCGAGAACAGAGAGAGTAGGTTATGTGCTCACAAAAGGGAGGATATTGAACTTATTAGGTAACAGATGTCCAAAGCCTTTAATGGTCTCATTTAATCCTAAACTCACAGTGGAAAATTATCGCTCAATTTTATTTTAACCGTAAGGGGAATATACCAGAATTTCCACCAGTGTCTACTGATTGCTTCCCTGACTGATACACATGCTGATACACATGCACACCCCCACCCATTCATCCAGCATCTTCCCCAAGGTTCTTGCTATGTGCTAAGCACTAGACTCAAAAGAAGAAGGTTTATAATGCTCCTTCTCCCACATTCGATATCAGTAATCAGCGCCACATGGTAGCGAATTCGTAATGACAGCGTTAGTAACTTTCACTGGATGGCAGTGTCCAACCGACACCAATGGTCTTGCCTGAGTCTCCATGAGACTCCCTAGCACCGACCTCAGAATGCTCTGCACGGTCTCTAGATTTAAAACCTAAACAGAAGCCATCTTGAAGGTGCTGGAAGCCGCTCCGGGATTTATAATGGGACATGGGTTGGTTGCTTTTATATTGCATTGACCAAACAACTTAAGGGGAGAAAGATTTTATTTAGGGTCATGATGATGGCTCTGCTGACAGTTGCTCAGCCCCCTGTGCTTGGGCAGGACCTGATGGTGGCAGACGTGTGTGGTGGGATGTACTGTTGTCAGAAGCATGTGTAGCTGTGTAGCATGTGTTCTTCACCTCCTGGAGAAAGCATCAGGCAGTGGTGATGAATGAGAACAGGTAGGAAAAAGATACCCTCTCTGTACAAACACCCAAGTGGCATACTTTATGCTCCCAATGGTTCCAGAGCCTCCCTCTCTACTGGCCATGGACCAGTTGCACACCATGAGCCTTTGAGGGGGCATATCACAGGCAACCCATAACAGCACAGAACCCTGCAGTCAATCCGGGAGCCAAAGCACTTCAGCTGGTCCTAGGAACTATCCAGAGGCATCTTTTCCACAAGGGGGTGCTGTAGAGTCAGCCAGCCCCGGGCTTCGGGAGTCCGGGATGCTTACCATTCCCCTGTAGAGCCTTTACGTGGATCCAGTGTAGAAGTTCAAGACCTTGAGATGCCTTGCCAAGGAGGGTGGAGAGGAGAGAGAGCTAACTGCAGAGGCCAGAGTGCCACCATTTACCAGATAAGCGAGCTTGAGGAGTTTGCGTTTTCATCTATAAAGTGGGAACAGTCATGTTGTCATCTGAAGATGAAGTGGGACAGTGGACAGCATTTAAATCTTGCCTGACCCAAGGCAAGTACCATGTGAGAATTCACTCACACCATCTTCTCTCTGAAGTTCATGGGTGGCACGATGTGGCACACAAAAGGCTTTTTGAGCATCTGGACAAGAGAGGACATGACTGATGAATGTAAAAGCTGGGCCCCCACCAGTTATCCCCGTAGCCATTAATAGCTCATACCGCCTCGCTGGTCCTCAGTGTCCCTCTTTTGCTTATAAAAGAGGAGCTGCGGCTTCCTGTATCTAAAGTCTCTTGCAGCTCTGAGCAGTTGTGAATTGATCTTTGAACATCACAGTCCCAACACATAGGATAAGCCCACAGGAGAGTGTGAGCCACGACTCCCAGATCTTTTCTCCAGCCCGTCCTACCCACAATTCCCAACTGAGTATGTCCATCCTTTCTGGAGGCTGGGGGCAATTTGAAGTCTGGTCTACATGGCACCTCCCCCTAGAGTCATATTGTACAGTTCTCTCCCCATTTGTCTTGTGATTCTTGCACTTCTGGGATAAATCTCACTTGGTTGTAATATGCCATTCTCTTTATGCTGCTGGATTTTACTTTGCTGGCATTCTGCCGAGGCGGTTTATGTCTCCATTCATAAGAGATTTTGGTCTGTAGCTTTCTTTCTCTGTAAAACTTGTTCAGCGTTGGTATCAGGATGACACTGGCCTTCTATTATGAGTTCAGAGATGCGTTCTCTAGTCTTTTGCTGAATAAGTTGTGAAAACGGATGTCATCTTTTCTTCAAAGAGGTGGGAGAACTCACGGGTGAGGCCTCTAGCCTTCAATTTTCCTTCACAGACAGTTATTCACTCTATGCTTACGAGTCTGTTCTGAGTTTCTGTTTCTTGGGCAGGGTCAGCCATGGGTGTCTTTGTAGAGATGTGCGCATCTATCTCATCTATTCCCATTGGCCCACTGTCTGAACGTCAGTACCAGTCTTTTCTGGGAACAGATGAAAGATGAGATAACTGGATGACTGGAAACGTTAAAACAAATAGAAAATTACAATGATTTCTAAATATGGAAGGAAAGAGATGTAGGCAAAGATTTCAGTGCAATTAAAAAGCACATGGGGGGCTGGCCAGATGGCTCAGTGGGTAAAGCTGACTTCCATTCAGTTACAGTGATGACTTGAATCTGATCCCCAGAACACACATAAAGCTACAAAGAGAAAGCCCACCCTGCCGAGTTTTCCTCTGACCGCTACACATATTCTGTGGCCTGAACACACCCACACATAATAATGAATAAAATAATAAACTTTAAATAATTTTTAATGCACATGGAACAATCCCTGAGATGCAGGTTGGGATTTTTTTTTTTAAGGGCGGTCTTTGTTTTAATCTGGGGGCAGGTGAGAGAGAGGGAAGGAGAATGTGTGTTTATGCGTGTTCACATATGTGAGGCAGGTGTCCACCTGCCACAGCACACATGTAGACATCAGAAGACAGCCTCAGTTCTCAATCCTTCTCTTCCACCTTGTTCGAGACTGTGTCTCTCCCTGTTCACTGTTGTGTACGAGGCCAGCTGGCCCATGGTCTCCTGGTGATCTTCCTGACTCTGACTCCATCTTGCTTCTGCAGTGGAATGGCAGATATGTGCCACTGGATCCGGCTTCCTGTGGGCTCTGAGGATCCAACTTAGGTTCTCACACTTGGGTGGAAAGAGCTTTACCCACCCAACTATTTTCCCAGCTCTGATTTTGGTATTATCTCATTATTTTATTTTATAAAATACACATAACTTCCCTAGCTGAGAGGGCTGGAACCTCCAGCCAAGGGACTCCACAAGGGACCCCCATCTTCTACTGTTTGCTTTGTTTTCTTTCCCTTTGAATAGCATCAGAGTCAAATGTATATGCCCGGAAGTGTCCTGGAGTTGCTAAGGTATGGTGAAATTAGCTCTGGTATCTTTGGGGCTATTACAACATTCCTTTCATTTGACTTTCTTAGACTGTCTATAGTAGACATCCTAACTACAGCTATCACACACACACATGCACGCAGGCACGCACGCACGCACGCACGCACGCACGCATGCACACTCCAGCCCAACAGAACCAGCAGGGCATAGCCAGCAGACGTGAATAGCTCCCAAGCTGTCTGGTGTCTACTACAGCCTGAGATAGCAGGCATCTCCTTTGCTCCTTGGAAACAGCTCCATCACTGAGAGTAGCTGGCCCGGGTACTTGCCGAGAGCTTTTCATCGCTTCCCTTTTTATGTATTTACTTTGTATGGTTAGCACTCACAATTGTGAAAATCTTGCTCCTAATCCTCCATGTGAAACAAACATGCAAATCCTTTCGTGCTGAGTTAGTCAGCGTCGTAAAGTGAACTTCCGGCCATTTTGAAGCAAAGCCAAGTTTATTTGGTACAGACCCACACTGTATTAAGTGATGCTACCTGAGGTCAGTCTCTCTCTCTCTCTCTCTCTCTCTCTCTCTCTCTCTCTCTCTCTCTCTAACTTCTTAGTGTTGTTATTTGCAAGGACCACCTCATTCCATGCTCACTACAACTTAGAAGGATCCCCACTTGAGGTGCTTTAATGAGAGCATTCCCCATAGGATCGTGCATTTGAACACTTGGCCCCCAGTTGGTGGCACTGTTTAGGGAGGTCTAGGAGGAGTGGCCTTGCTAGAATATGACATCTGGGATGGGCTTAAAGATTTCAGAAAGCCTCATATCCCCCTTAGTAGGTGGGTTCTCTCAAAAATAATAATAATAATAAAATAAGAAATAAATTAAAAAAATAAAAAAGCCCTGAGGGTTCAGGAAAAGCTTCCTAGAGGAGTGGACATGTGGGCTAAATATTAAACAACAGATGATAGCAAATTCGAGAAAAAAAAAGGTGTGTCCTGACTTACGGTTTTAAAGGTTTCAGTCTGTGGTCCGTGGAGATTTTGCTCTTAGGTGTCTGGCAATGGGGCCTGAGAGCAATGGTAGAGAGCATAGGGCAGAGCTAAGTGCCCCCTTCATGGTGAGGAAGCAAAAGAGAAGAGGCTGAGATCTCGTGGTCCCCTTTTAGGTCACACCCCTAGTGATCTAAAGATGCCCCAGCCCTAAAAACCCCACCACTTCCCAGTAGTGGAATCCCAGGGACCATTTCCAACACATGGACTTTTCGGAGGCATTGGACATTCAGACTACAGTGACAGGGATGTCCAGAGTGGATGCGGATGCTGGGTTTGCAGGGAGCAGGGACTATTGCAGATACTGAGGCTATAGAGCAGAAAGAGGATGTCACAGCATGATAGGAACCGAGGGGGAGGGGCGGCAGAGGAAGTGAGCAAAGGGCCTTGGTACGTGTCAACCAGCTTAGAGTCCGTTCTCTAGATGGCACGGGGCAGTGGGATGCTACGGAGCCTCAGTTCAGCAAGTGATGCCTTCAGATTTCCATCTGGAGTAAATGAGGGCAGTCGTACCACAGGAGGCCATGGGTTGCACACAGAGGGGAGGGAGGCTGACATTGGAGCCAGGGCAAGCAGAAGAGACACTGAACAAGTCCAAGTGACCTCAGGGCTGTCCAGAACAGCACAGAGGGAGAATTTGAGAAGTGAAATGATATTGTCTCAGGAGGGGAGCCTTGGGGCAGCCTCTTGCTGAGTGAGTTGGTCATTCAGCTCACTGGCGCAGCTCAGAGAGAGCTTCGGTGAGGGGGAGCCATGTGGAATTCAGGTACCCATGATACCTGCAGATGGTGGGTCCCTGGATCGAAAGGTCAGGAAAGGTTTCCCCTGGTGTACGAAGAAATGTGGTTGCTAGAAATTCACGTTGAATTAGTGGAGATGTGGATAAACCTTACCACTTACCGGAGATGTACTCACTGCTGCAGCATTTAACGATGACGTAAAACTCAGACGTGTTTTGCTCTGTGCTACTGATCTGATCTTATCTCGCACGCTGATGGGCTTTTGAGATCGATGTTTGTTTTATTTTCCCAACTGTCTCTCTAACCACCTTCCCTAACTCTTGTCTTCACTGAGTCAGTCCAGTTTCCTGGTCTAAGTAGATTCTAGTAAGAGCAGGAGATTCTAGTAATGGCAGCAGGCAAGAGTGTTCTCAAAGATGATCAAAAGGCAAGCTTTTGCAATAGATAGATAGATAGATAGATAGATAGATAGATAGATAGATAGATAGATAGATAAAGATAGATAGATAGATAGATAGATAGATAGATAGATAGATAGATAGATAGATATACAGCGTGGCAGCGTGTGGGGTCTGAGAACCAGCTCAGAGTTTTGAGGCTGGAAGGTCTTAGACGAATCATGCCACCTCCAAGAGGCTTCAGTCCTGAAGTTATAAAACAGGAAAGTGGTGGTTATATTCACACACACACACACACACACACACACACACACACACACACACACACACACACGTGCGTGCGCGCGCGGACTGTGCTGAGGATTGGCAGAGAGCCTGTCTACTTCATCTTTCTATCAGTTTATAGCAGGCACATAGTAGGTATTTGATTATCAGCACATATTAAGTACTATTTAAACTTCGGGCGTAGGTGAACTTACCCCTCCCAGTGACTTACTCACAGGACGGGGGTGGGGGTGGGGGGTCCCTCATCATTTATCAGTCAGCCACTGCCGCTGAGTCCCACCTTTCTGTTCTCCACTCTTAGCCTTATCTGTAAGCAAAGAGCTCCACCCACCTGAATGTGAGACCAGGAGCTAGACAGAAGTCTTCTTTGTGGCAGTACCTGGCAGTGTTACTCCTTAAAGTAATGGCTTTGATAAGATCAAATTAGTCCGTGAGCCAAGAAAGCATTTAATCCACAGGAAGCTATGGCTAAGTGCCTATGCGCTTTCCAAGATGACCAAAAAAGAAAAAAGGAAAAAGAACACAAAGACCTAGAAAAAATGTGAGTTCTCACGTATGAGAACTTCAGAATCAAAATTAGCAAATGCCTCATTTCTATGAGTCCCTAAACATGCCGGCTTCGTTAATCATGAAATTTAGCATTCATGAAAAATTAATCACATTTTATAAATTATTTGTAGGGAGCTTTTGCTTATTTCCTAAGAATTCCTGAGCATGCATATGACTCCAAAGAAGTCATTTCTGCGTGTAAGCCAAGTGGCTCACAGACAGATAAATCTGAAGGTCTAGCTCACTGGGAGCCCCATGTCATTTGCGTCTCACCAAGCTGCCTCTGCTCTGAGGCTGTCAGGGTGGCTCCATGCTTGAAGCTGTCAGAACTTCACAAGACTCCTGCCCACTGGTAGCAAGTCTTTGGATAAGGCTGGGTCTGTGTGGACCCTTGGGTCAGAAGCAGGCCCTCATGATAGGCTTTGGATTAGCAGCCTCCTTGATCCAAGAGAAAAATGTCCCCTGCCGGAGCCTGTGGGAGATGAGAGTCCTCACCCTACAGATATGGGGCTGGGGAGGGCTGAGTGCTCCTAGCAACGATTGACCGAGGATAGCTCAATGCCAGCCTTCCTTCAGGGTCCCTCCAGGACAGGTGCTACCCCGGCCCATCCTGATTTGTCACCATGCTGCCACTGTTCCAACCTGCAGTCTGCTTATTGGCCATCTGTCTTTGGGTTTTTTTTTCCCCTACTGCTGTGATTAAAAACCCAAAAAGCAACTTAGGGAGGAAAGGGTTCGTTTGGCTTACACGCCCTGAGTCACAGTCTATGGAGGGAAACCAAGGCAGGGAGTTTATGCAGAAACTGAAGCAGAAGCCTCAGAGCTTGCTAGTGGCTGACTTGCTCCCCATGACTTGCTCAGCATGCCTGCTTATGGAACTGAGGGCCACCAGCCCAGGGATGGCACCACCCACAGTGTGACAAGCAAACAAAAACAAAAGGAAAAACTACCCAACACAACATCCCAGCAAGCACTTAGGACACATCTTTGTGGTTGCCCCTGTCCTTGCTATAAGTACCGGGCTAGTTGGACTGAGATCAAAGGACCCAGCTGTCTGACAAGGCCACCACTAAGCTGAGCTCTCAGCCACTGGCCTCTCTTTCATTCATGCCTACCTACATCGCGTGTTTACCATTTCCAACCATAGCAGCTGTAGCCTGCCGTGAGCTGTGCCCTGGGTGACTCCTATGACCTCCACGATGACCCCGGGAGATGGGCACTCACACTGACTCCATTTCACAGATTAAGAAATCTGGGGTATACACAGCCTAGGGAAGGTTGCCTAAGGAAAACACAATTTGACCTGAGCTCCTACTTTGAACTCTGTGGTGTGTTACACCCCAGGGAAGAAGCCTGGAAAGTCACATGTCTGCGATTTTCCTTTCCCATAGTCCTTTCAGTTCACACAGCTTGTCATCTTGTCCCCTCCCCCCCCCCCCCCCCGTGAAAACCCACGGTTGGGAGAGATTTATCACCAGTCATTCATATCCTAAGGGGAATCTCAGTCAAATTTCAGGGATATATGAATTTCAGTGAATTAATATTCTCCTTAGATTAAAGAAGCATTTTGGAATAGGTATGGAAGCCCGTGCCTCTAATTTTGTCACTTGGGAAATGGAGGCAGGAGGATTGGAAGTTCAAGGTCATCCTTGGCTACCTAGCAGGTTAGTTAGCTCAGGCTACATGAGATCATGTCTCAACTGGGAGGGCTAGAAAGATGGCTCAGTGAGTGTGCAAACATGAGAAGCCCAGTTAGGATCCCAGCAAATATGCTAAAAGTCAAGCATGGCGTGCACATGAGTCTGTCACCGTGGTACTGTGTGGTGGAAGCAGGAGGATTGCTAAGGCTTGCTGGTCACTAGCCTGCTTCCAGCTTCAGTGGCAGACCCTGTGTCAGGACAAGGCAAAGAATGGCAGACCAGGAGGCCCAACGACTTCCTCTGACTTCAGCAGACCCATAGAGCCGTACCCACACACAAAGCACACACACCACACTTATGCACACACATGTGAACATACACAGAATTTCAATTTTAATAGTAGTCATATGACCACAGTAATAGTAATTGTGTTTCGATGCTATTTGTTCGATGTTCCAGCCCCAGTATTTACAAGTCTCTAATAATTGGTATCAGCAGTGTTGGTTAAGAGAGGGAGAAGGAATGAGGTTGAGATTAATTACTGCCTGACACTTACTGGATTCTTTGCATGCGTTTACATCTTGTTTAATCTTGAAGGTGAGGCGTTAATGAGACCAAGTGAAAGTGTGCTAATTGTCCCATTGAAGAGACAAATTCCTCAGCATTAAGCATACGACACAGCTAACTCGGGGCTGAGCTGACGTTCCTTCCTTGGCAATCTGACTCCATAAAAAAATGTTCTCCTTAATCCCTCTACTCCAGGATGTTTTCACAGAGAGCAGTGGCCTGAAGGGCTGAGGTAGTCTCAACCCACACGCTTCCTCTGTAGGATACGATTCATTTGACACAGTCACAAAACCAAACGTGCAGCCTGTCTACGGTCCCTCCCAACTTAATCAATACGTCTATCTGTGATGGTTATGTGACTTCGGGTTGACTGCATCCGGAATCTCCTAGGAGACAAGCTTCCAGGCGGGAGTGTGTAGTCATGTAGAGGTTATTTAGAATGACTGAGTTAGCTGCTGGGCATAGAGTTGGGGGTTATCTTCTTGTTGAAGAAAGACCCATGGTGAAGGAGGGCAGCACGATTCTCTAGACTTGGCTCCTGGGCTGCACAGAAAGGCAGAAGCTAGCCTCCTGGTGGTGGGCACATAGAGACCATGCTGCATACCCCTACCTAACAGACTGTCCCTTCCAACTGGAAGACAAATCCTTCCTTCCTTAAGTTACTTTGATCAGGCTTTTTGTATTAGCATCCAAAAAAAAAACCTAATCTACTATCATATGCTGCTCTGTGGCAGATGTCAGTGTCAGTAAATGTACTCTCTACACGCTCCCCCAATCCACACTGTTTGCAGCCCTTTTTCTAGTGTAGTGGAGACTTCCTGCATAGAGCTTACCTGCATGGGTGCATATCAGGTGAACCAGTGAGCTGGTCCAGAGTGCTCCCCACAATGATGCAGCTTGGGGTGTGTCTTTAATAATTGCTTTCTGTATCAGTCCCGTTCTGTTTATTCTAGGGCCTCCAATTATTTTCTATATTAATAATAGTCATATAGGCCTCTGCCAGCCTGAGCATGAGTCTGCGGTTTCCTTCCGTTCTTTAGCCCAGGTCATTTGTTCTGGTCATTCCCGATGTTTGCTTCTCTTTTCTTCCTCCATTTCCTGTCCACTTGGTCATCATTCTTCTGGCTTCTCTAACTCTCCTTTCATTCTGTCACATTTTCCCATGTCTTTGTGTGTCCGTTGACACTTTATTGGACAGTTTGTGTTTCGGATGGCCTAGTGTCAACTTTACGTTTTGTGACCTTCCTTTGAAGAGTGGCCATCCCCATTTTGGCCAGAGGTTCAGCTGACAATTAAGCATCGTGGATTTCTCTGGGCTCGGACCATGTCTGGTTAGGGTAGGACTATGAGATGCCCACAGGACTTCTCCAGCCCCTGAAAACAATGTCTGCTGTGAAGATGTTGTCAGAGTTTGGGTTTCGGCTCTGTTATCATTGGGCTAGTTTCTTACCTTAGGACACAGTTCTTATTCCTAAGGCGTCACCCTGCTGGGGTCTCTGCTGGATGCTAGAATAGTGATGGGGGATGTCCGTGAGACCAAATCTATAGCATCTGTCTCAGTCTGTATCACCCCTGTTCAACGCTTGACCTCACTGTGGCTTTTGACTCGTAGGTCCTGATAGAGGTCATAGCTGGGTACTAAGAGTTATAGGAGACCCTCTGTGTCCCTCCTTGCACAGCACCCTCCAGTGTTCTGACCTTACAGATCCAGCCACTAGCATCCTCACACCTGACCTCTAATTTTTGTTTCCACTCAGCAGAGCTGCCGTGCTGTGGTCAAATGCTAGAAGTTACCCTGTGAGTTTCTCTTCCTCAAAATTTACCATCATGCATAGTCTGCTCACAACACTTGGCACCGTGTGCATCAGTTATTCTGGTCCTTTTCATATGCAGAGTGGATACCAACCCTGTCTACTCCTGGGAGTAGAAGTCTTGTCTCTATGAGTGAAGGACACGAGATGGCAGATGCTCCCACATGCTCAGAGCCAGGTTTTCACTACCTACTCTCCAAGTCATCAGTACTGAATTTGACCCACAAGACGATCTCTGTATTTTTAACTTTCCTGTTGCCGTGATAAAATGCCATGACCAAAACTGACTTACAGAAGGAAGGGTTTTGGGGGACTTGTGGTTCCGGAGGGAGAGTCCGTAGTGGTGGAGAGATATAGAAGCAGGAAGCCAGAGCAGGAAGCTGAGAGAGCAAACTAGAAGTGGAGAAAAGCCATAAACTCTCAAAGCCCGCCCCCAGGAGTGCACTTCCTCCAGCAAGCCTTCCCTTGCTAAAGGTTCCACAACATTGCCATCAGATGGAAACCAAGTGTTCAAATCCCTCTGCTCTGGTGACCAGGTCACATTCAAATCACCACAGTCACGTTCCGGATAGCCTATAACCTTAAAGGAGAAGCATCCAAGGGAGGAAGAGGGAATCTTTAGTCAAATTTGTTCCCGTAGTTTATTGTAGAACTGGTATCCCGGTCAAGAAAGCATTTTCTGCAGTGGGGAAATAGAGAAATGGGCAGTGTTTTAGGGAGTAGACACTGTGGGCTTGAAAGCCTCACATGAGCACTCAGATACTCTGTATCAGAAAGCCTCATGCGAGCACTCGGATGGATACTCTGTATCAGAAAGAATGGGTGGCTAGGTAGGGAAGTGGTATCTAAGTACCCAGGAGGTCTGTTCACTCTCAGACACGGGGAAAGTCACCAATAACTTAGCATCTCCTGTAAGTCGGAGATGGTGGTGCTTATTTGGCACCCAAGTGATCGTCCCTCCACTACACAGTTCAGAGATGTTACAGCAGTGATAATGTGGCCTCTGTTGCTTCAAGCAGTGCAGATAATTGCAGGCACAGCTCTCTCAGTTGAATTCTGAGGAAATTCCGAGGAGCCACACTGCGATTCTGTGCAGGCTACCACAGTGCCAGCTGAGGCTCGAATCTTAAGTTCACTTTCCTCATTGGCTCACAGTGTTGTCCGGCATTGATGGCCTTTCTATCACAGTACACATGCACACAAAGGTGCCATCCAGCTACCATCCATGTCAGGAAGGATGGGTGAATACTTGATCAGCAAATAGCTGACGCTCCGGCTAGCATCAGAAGCAGACTACATATTTAAATTTGGAGGCTGAAGCTATAGAGACCCTTTTGGGAAGGTTTGTTAAAGGTAAAGATAACACAGTGCACATTTGAGGGACTTTTTAAATAACTTAGTATTACTTAATATTTGATATCCTCCCTGATGGAGTTCAGATCTGAAATGTCCAAGGCCTGGGTCCCACCTGTTGGGAGGTGGGAGAATCTTAAAGACACAGGATCTAGTTGAGTAATGATCCCTGGAAGTGTGCCCTGGCCAGGGATCTTGGGAACCCAGCCCCTTCTCCGTTTGCATTCTGCCTGTCATGAGGTAGATAGGCCTTCTCTGCCTGCTGTATCCCCACTCTAACAGACTGTGTCTCTGCAGGCCCAGAGCCACAGGGCCATATGACCATGGGCTGAGGCTGTGGACCCCAATAAGTCTTTCCTCTTTTTAAATTGATTCACTCAGGAATTTTTGTCAGAGGAATGGGAAACTACCACTGCCCTTAATCTGATGTCAAGCAAGATGGAGGCAACAGTTCACAGTTAAATGAGGTCTCTATGTAGGACCTGAAAAGCCCGATCAAGCCTCTTAACCTAAGTCTGCATTTCAGGCGGACTGTGGCAGGCAGGGTAGTCTTCCGTCTATCAGCGCGTGCCCATAAGTGCCCATGAGGCCAGAGACAGAGCTTTACAGCTGAACAGAAGAAATAAGCCCTGCCCAGCTTGAGTCCTTTTGACAAAATTGGAGCAAAAGCCATGAGGAATCTAAGCCATTGTAAATTTGTCTACAGACTGCCTAGAAAACTCATAGCTTTTTGAAAATTCAGACTTTCAGATAAGGCATCAGCCAGAATAGACCGTGTGTCAAGTTTTACCCCCAAATCTGCAGAAACTAAAAGTTAATGGTCTCTTTGATGCTTTGAGTTTTTTATGGCGTTTTAGAAAAGGTTTTACATTTACTTACTTACAGTGTGTGTGTGTGTGTGTGTGTGTGTGTGTGTGTGTGTGTGTGTCCACTCATGCATTCAGTAGTACATGTGTGGAAGTCCAAGGACAGCTCTGGGAGTCAGCTCGCTCCTTCTATCACGTGAGACCAGAGAGGGATGCAGGACCTCAGGCTTGACAGCAGACATACTCACTGAGCCGGCTCCATGGCCCTCTGTGGCGTTTTCAGACTGAAGCACTAAATCTCATCTACTGCGGGGCACTGGGACATCTGAAACCACACGTTTCTTTACTGTTTAAACATGGGCTGTGACTCAGAGCAGAGCCCCAACACTAAAGACACAAAGGTCTGCTGCTGGTAGACACTCATACAGAGCCAGTTTCTACACTGGCCCCATTCAATATTTGACAAATATTTAATTTAAAAAAAAAGCAAAAACCAAAAACAACAAAAAACAATTGTATACAATAGAATCAATGTTTGATTAATGTGGCCCTTTTAAAAGGATTGTTTTGAAAATGAAAATGTTGGTTTCTTCCATGTGGTATTCATCTAGACGAACTATCACCATCATAAATGGGTGCTTAGCTTTTTCCTCTTAAGATTACATAACAAGGGAGATAAATTCAAATATACTTTAGAAGCAGGGCCACCAAATTCAGAGAAACAGAAAAGTGGTGATAGCGCCCTCTACTGGTGGAAGGTTAAAAGTCCTCAAATGAAAATAAAATTGTAAAGCAGAGAGACAGGTAAGAAAGAAGAGACTGGAAGACGAGAAGAAAAAGAGGAGACAACCAGAAATGCAAGTAGGAAGGAAAGGTGTCGAAGAGAAAGATTGAGGCAAATATATGTGTAGCAACAAAAATAAATAAAATAGAAACAGCTTTAAGGATGGGGGCTTTGAGATGGCTTAAGGGTTAAAGCCACTTGCAGCCAAGCCTGAGGAACTTGAGTTTAAACCTGAGAAGCCACAAGGTGGAACTTCTGAATGCTACCCTCCAACACCCACAAGCATACACGCACATGAGCATATGCACACACACATGCACACACATGCACACAGGCATGCACACACATGCACGCACACATGAACACGCACATGCACACATGCACATACACACATGCACACATGGACATTCACCACAGATAAATGTAACTTTTAAAACCTTTTTTAACCAACAAGAGGAACTAGAAATTAGAAGCAAAGGTCAAACAAACAAAAGGGTGTGAGGATATTTTTATTAGGCATCTCCATAGCAACCCTGAGAACACTGGCCATTTTCCAAACCATAATGTTCTCAGATAGAATCCACAGCCATGACAGTTCATCCAGTCATCACCCTTAGAATTCGAACAGTGTGACAAATATTTTTAAATTCTGACCTGAAAAAGTGTGTGTGTGTGTGTGTGTGTGTGTGTGTGTGTGTGTGTGTGTGTGTGTGTGTGGTTGTGTAGCAGGGGTGTGGTTGTATGTGTGGTTGTGTGTGTGGTGTGTGTGTGTGTGTGTGGTGTGTGTGTGGTTGTGTGTGTGTGTGTGTGTGTGTGTGAATACAATTACAGCCCTACATAATCCTGATTCGTTTGATTCCATTGTTCAAAGGAAATGTTTACTGCAGACACTATTTATAGAAATTATAAATTCCAGTGTACAGAGCCTGTGGTTAGAAACTGATAAGACCCCACCCTGTCCCCTGTTCTGATCAATAGAACAGATATGGGCAATACCTCTCAGAAGTGCTTTTGCATGAGTCAGATGGTTTTCTGAGGCGGCAGGATTTCTCAGCCCTTAGGTTCATAGTTTCAAGCCTGTGCTCATTGGAACCTCATAAACCTAGGAGAGGCGGAAGAGGCTCATGAGGCGTTTGGTTTGCATGTAGATCCTACAACCAGAGAAAACTCACAGCTATGCCTACACAGACATTTGGAAACACTTCTGGGTGACTTTATGCAGGGGTGTGTGTGGGTGTGGGTGTGGGTGTGTGTGTGCGTATCCATGTGTATGTGGGTGTGAGTGTAAGGTAGGGTTGGGACGGAGGTGAATGAGGAGACCAGAGGTCAACCTTGGGTGTTGTTCTGTCAGTGCTGTCTACCTTGTTTTCTGAGAAAGTCTCTCACTGGCCTGGAACTTGAAAAGTAGTCTGGGCCGGCTGGCCAGTGAGCCCTAAGCCCTGTGTCTGCCTTCCTAGCATTGGGGTTGCAGATATATGCTGCCATGCCTGCCTTTTTTTTTTTTAACATGGATTTTGAGAATCATACCCAGGCCGTAGTGTTTGCACAACAAACACTCACCAGCTGAGCCTTTCCACAGTCCAGATGGCACCCAATGTCACCACAGAAATCTAGAAAGCATTTTCAACAGAGTTCCAGCCAGTGACACTGACGCTGCGCTTGCTCTGCTTTTGGCAAGCCATGAGCCTACAAGGTAAACCACCAAAGGGGGAACTGTAGGAGGAGACACGGGTATGGGGGCTGCATTGCTCCAGAGGGCTTCTGGGAGGGAAAAAAACTCATATGCAAATAATGAGACCTTAGAAGGGGACAGTTTCAGCAAGAGGCCTGGAGCTTCATGGTGCACCACCCTCCAGGCCTGGGCTAGCTATTTAAATTAGCGAGGTGATGTTTGTTACTACACAACTCAGAAGCCACACTGAGGCCCACATTGGCAACCACATTGTTTAAGAAGGTTCTATTGGCTTCCCATAAGCTCTGCTGCCAGGTTCAGATGGGGAAATGACTGGAGAAGAGAACTGACCAGCAATGGGGGGATTCAGAACACTAGAAGGACAGTGTGTGGTGGCTGCACGTGTGGTCCCAGCACTAAAAGGGGTTGGGAACAAGAGTTGGAAGCCAGGCAAAGGAGAGAGATAGGAAGAGAGAGAAAGGTAGTGAGGTGAGAAAAGGGGACCGGGAAGAACAACATATGGGGGCCCCAACTCCCCTCACACTCTCACTGTGCAGTCTGACAAATCCCCCCCAGGCTCCAATCTCTCTACTTCTTTTTCCTGAGAGTCTGTAAGAACCAGTCAGAAGACTTGGGCTGGCCCCTCAGAATTTGCCAGTTAGTTTCCAATATGAAGGATTTTCTGCAGGTCAACAGAGACAAGCAGTCTGCTCCTTCCTTAGTTATGGGGGATAGTGTGGGCATGAGCAAGAGCCCTGCCTGTACCTCGTGACAGCAAGAATCCATCATCCAGAAAAGGTTTCCCATCTGGAGCCCACCGACCTGCCCTGTGGCCCAGGTTCATTTGCAGGGTAGCTGTAGTGCCATGCTCAGCTTTCAGAAGCTGGGGTACTTGAGGAGCCAGGGTGTCTCTGCCAACAGGAATCTTAAACGGTGATTGTCTTACAAGGTAGGGTCTCTGACCCTGATATCCTGGAAGCCGATGCTTAATCAATGTGGCTGCCCTGTCAGAGCCAAGCTCATGTGCTATGCAAAGCAGACAGTGGTGCCTGGGCATAGCCCTGCTGCCCTGGAAGCTCAGGATGCTTCTCTAGTTCTCCCCTGATAGCTCTGATAGCTCTGGTGTGTGTGTGGGGGGGGGGGACAATGTATACATTAGTGACTCATGGAGTTTAACTGACAGCCATTCCAGCTTCTTTTCCCTGTCTTCTCATCCCTTTGAATAGCAGCTCCTCGGTCAGTCCCCCTCCTCCTCACTCCCCCAGCCCTCCTCCCTACCTCCGTGTTTCTTTGACAGTCCATTGGCTGGGTGAGACAAGATTCCCCATCCCCCAGGCTATCCTCTGCTGGAGCTTCCCTTGGAGTTTGGCTCTAGTCTGGAGCTGAGGGCTTTAAACTTCTAATAATCCACCAACTCCTTGAGGCCTCAGCCTTCTCTTCTAGGCTCATGGACAGAGAGGGGAACTCGAGAAAGGCGTGCTCTGGGAAAATAGAGATTTGCAACCTCAGACAGTTACTCTCGCCGCTCCTGTTAAGGCTTGTATGTGTCCCCCTGGCCTGCCTCTGGGCTGCCAAGGATGAGAGCGGCACATCTGGTTATGCCTATGGGCAATAACAGGGCTATTAGTATATAGTCTGGTAGTGACTTAAAAATCAGGGACTACTAAGCCAAGTAAAGCCAATATTTACCAATAGATTTACTAATATTTACACATCTTGTGTAGTAGTGGTTTGTTGGCTTCCAAAAACTCCAGCTTCAAGCACCAGATCCATCTAGGTGTGATGTCTTGAGTAGCCCCACCCCCAGCCCTGTGTGCCTTAGGGTCCTTCCTATGTAAACAGAGGAAGCATGCTTGTTTCCCCAGAATAGGGCACCAGTGGGTAGTTTGACCCAAAACCCATACTTGTGTCTCCTCCTCGCTGTGTAAAGCTGCTTCTGACCCTCCTGTGGAGCTCTGAGCAGGATGGAGTTCAGGATTCCCACGTTCTGTACAGTGTCTCCGGTTGTCCTAAAGGTTCTACACACGTCAAAGCCAGGGTTGGCAGAGCAATGGGGATCCCCATCCCACTTAGAACTACAGTATGTCTCACTGCCGTGTGATATGACCCACCTGAAGTCCCAGCACACAGGAGACAGAAACGGGTCTCTGGAGCAAGCTGGCTAGCTAGACTAGCCAAATGACTGGGTTCAAATGAGAGACCCTGCCTCAGTATATAAGCCATAGAGGAAGACACCTGATTTCAACCACCATATGCATGTGCACACACACACACACACACACACACACACACACACACACACTATGTGCACATATGCATACAAACTGTGTGCACATCACATACAAATACATACACAAAAGTTCTCAACCTACAAGAAGCAGCGGCCTCTATTACTGTGGGTGGGAAATCCTTTGACCCTTTTCCTAGGATAGCCTACAAGTCACATCCTTTAAGTTTAGAATGCAGGGCACGGGGATTATAACTTGTAGCTAATATTGCACCCTGGAGGCCCACAGAGGTACCTGCTCCCCAGAGTACTTATTCTGCCACACTAGTTTGTATGTGTCATGTGCTGGGGTCTCTCCTGATGTCTGCTTCTTGCCTCTGCCTTACTGACAAGATACTAATGGTTTCTCTTCTCCCTCACCGACCCTCCCCTCTCCCACCCTCTCCTCCATCTTCTCTCTACCTTTTCTTTGCTGGCTCCCGCTGCTGTTCTCCAGTGCGACCAAGACCAGTGCATTCAGAGCACCAAATTCGTTTTGCAGGCCGCAGCTACTCCCCTGCTTCAGAGTGAGCCCAGCCTCACCAGCGAAGAGCTGCATATGCCTGGGAAGCCGGGCCTGGGCACCCCATGTGCCAGCCTGACGCTGGGCCAGCCCACACCACCCTCCTCCATGCCCAACCTTGCCACGGAGGCCACACTCTCAGACATTATGCCCCTGAAGGATGAGCATGGGGGCCACCAGTTTCTGACCCCAGATGAGGCTCCCTCACCGCCAAGGATGCTGGGCGCAGGCAGCCCTCTGGCACACAGCCGTACCATGCACATGCTGGGCCTGGCCAGCCAGGATTCCCTGCACGAAGACTCTGTAAGGGGCCTGGTAAAGCTCAGCTCCGTGTGACCTGCATGGCCAGCCCTGGGGACCACAGGTGACAAACAAAAACAAATTACTGGACATAGCCAAACGGACGTTTTGTTTGGAATCTGCAGGGTGGGCCAGGGGAGGGGAGACCCTCAACTGGAGGGAGGAGCCTGGAATTGAAAGTGGCTGCGTGGATGCAGCGCCCTCTGTCGGCTGTTCTTGGGACAGACACGAGGAAAGTTTTCGACTGTGGCGGCCAGACTGAAATTGGACTTAATGCTACTAATTGAAATCGACCGTTGTTCCATTTGTTTATTAAAACAAGATGAAACAAAAGTTCCAAAGGGAAAAGCCGACCAGACATGGGATTGCATGCCACACTACAGTCTGTGTTACAGCAGTGGTATTCCAGAAGAAAAGCTTTCTCTCTGTTTTCCTTTTTAATCTTGTGAAACTTTCCAGTATGGCAGACCGAGCCGGATGGGCGATGCCGTCCTTCGTGACTTACTGGACTTAGCTCTAGGAGGATGGGCATTCCCTGATGCCGAGGGTTACTGGGTGGGCATTGCCTGCTGCAGAGAGCAACTGGGGTCCATCCTGCCCTGGACAGACATTTCAACCTTCTGTCAATGCTTAGATGGGTGTCGTATTGTGCCACCATGGGGCAGTCCTCGCCTCCTGTGTGATGAACTTCCTGTGGACAGCCAATAAAATGACTCCTCTGTTATTTTCTTGATCTGTATACGGTTGTCAACCGCTTACATGTAGTTACTTATTTGTGTGCATTGTCTCCAGTAAGGAATAATTCAAAACAGCCAAAGTTCAGATCTTCAGGTTGTAGATTATGGTTTGGCTTCTTAGACGGAATCTGAGCTTGCCAACAGTCCCCAGCCCTTAACACCCACCTTCGTGATCTGTTTTTAATACAGGCTTATGGGGTTTTGCTCTGCACTTAGAGCCACCCACACAGCGATTCTGTGTGATAGGTAGAGGGAGGGGTACCCAGGAGAAGGGATGTTGTCTGACTGTCTCCCCGGTTCTGTGTGATGTTGGGGTGCTGCAGACCTCATAGGCATACCTCATGAAGTAACAGCAGCCCCATACTGGAGCTGAGGTCACATAGATCACACATAGAGACGACAAAAACATGATGGCTGCTTCACTCCCTCTGTGGGCTGGAAGAAAGCTCGCATCTTTAGGGAGCCAGACTATCTGGAAGTAGCTGCAAGAAACTCACCAACACTCTGCAGCCTTCAGTTCCAGCTCCACATCCAGTCCCAAGTCCACAGAGCGCTTTGTGACTGAACACCAGTGTGCATGTCTCATGAATACAATAGAGACAATTTTACTGGGGCTAAAGCCAATTCTGTTCAGGTCAGACAATCGTCATGCTGGAAAAATGGCCCTTATGTCTTCCTCGTGACATCTCTGAGTCACCTTCACTGTTACACCCCATGGCAGTGTAGAAATTGGAGAAGGTGGATTATATGTAGCCATTTTTTTAAAGTTTTCTAGACCTAATGATTGGTAATTTAAGACAGAAGTCTTCTTACACAACCACACGCAGTCCAGCATTCCACCTGTGAGCGGACATCCACAAAGGCCCTCCTACACCTTGTCAATCACCACCACCCCACCCCGCCTCCTACCTGCTCCTTATGCTGGAGCCAAGTGTGGCCTGGTCTTTTTCCAGTTTCTACCCTTGGGGTGGGGTTGGGGAGCTGGTCTTAGAGTTCTGTCATTCCTGATATCCCTAATACAGTGGTTGCCGATTCCTGGGACCAGCCTCTCTTTTCAACAGCCCCATTTTAAAAATTCCAAGAAGCAATGATAAGTCACTGAATACAGTTGTCCCTCTGTCTCCCCTTTCAACTGTGGATTCAACCAACCATGAAGATATCTGAGGGGAGGGTACCTACGCTGAGTTGTGTGTCCGTCTTTCCTTGTCATGTTCCTTAAATATTATCCAATAGCACTGCACTGTGTTAGACGTAAATCTCCTAGAGATGATGCAATTCAGCGTCTACAGAAGGATGCTGCCTGTGCGTTCTACATGCAAACATTGTTCAGTTTTACTAAGAGACCATAGATCGGAGCGTCTGGAACCAATCCCCTAAGGACACTGAGGGATAAATATACTTAAATTATCAATTACCCTGTTCTAGCCCCTTCCTCTCTATATATGTGGCACCATTTTTCAGATAGGGGCTTTGGGGAGCTTGGTAAAAGTGAATCAGGACTATTCAGGGTCGGGGGTGTGGAATTTGAATGAGACAATTGGTTAAAATAATTGAAATTATAAGCCCTTCCTGTTCAGGAATAAGTGACTGAGCCCCCATTTCAGTGGTGGGGGTGGAGGAGCACCATCCAGAGAGGTGAGTGGCCTGCATTTCCCATTAACTGGGTCCATCTAGTATGGCTGACTGGACCTCGGCATTTCTAAATGCTTCTAGAGAGTTAGCAATCGATTGACTGCTAGCTAGGAAAAAAAATGAGATAAATATTTTACTATGCTATTAAGGTTTGGGCCATTAACACACACACGGACCGGGAGGGGGTAAAATTTCATTTGCTCTGCATTCTCCCACTGGAGACCATAAGCCTCTCTCTCGAGCACTTGAAAACTGGATTTAGCCAGAGCACCCTGGTCCAGATCTGAGAAGGATGATGATGGCTGATAGCCTGCTTCTGAGCAGACAGGCTGACATGCCACTCTGTGCCAGGAGCAATCAGCACAGTGCCATGCTGTGCCCACTTGAAAAATGTTCATTGCAGCTTTGGATGTGATTGTTCAGCCTGGAAGAGCAGTGTGGGAGAACGATGTTCTATCCCAAGGCGGCAGAGTGCCAGATACCTGTTTCCGCCCAGTGAGTCTCTCAGAACTACCCACACCTCCACGTCTGTTCCGTCTTTGCCTGTGTCAGCCAGGGTCACTGACGTAAGGTGTAAGGTCCTGCATGTGACTCCAAAGCAAGATACAAACTGTTGTGCAAGCCACGTGACACCAAGCCCTGAGTGGGTAAGCCTTAGCATGCTTAACACCCTAGGCTTGGACCTTCTCTAGACCAACAGCAAGAAACGAAGGTATCCAAGTTGCGGGTGGTGGCCAGGATACAGGACTTGGTGGCATCTCCAGGAACAAGCCGGAAGGGAACCTTTCAGGGACTTCAGAGAACTCTCCAGCCTCAGCACACGTTCCATTCAGAGCCGAGCCTACCCACCATCCTCTTGGGGCCTTGAACCAGCCATGACTTCAGGCTGGAGCTCATTGGCAGGTGTCAGGGATATGAATTAGGGTCTTTCCCACTGGGGGTTTCTGTTCTCGTCCACACCAGGACCCTCTTCAGTTCACTGAGTTCTTCAAGTAAGAAGAGAATAAAGAGAAATAACATTGGGTCTATTTTCTACCTAACACCTTAAAACTATTCTGAAGCTAAGCCTAAATTAAATTGATGATTATGGGTTTTTGCAATAAATGCATCGATTGTGGGAAATTATCACATTCTTATCCAAAAGGAAGAGAACTCTGAATACATTTTCGTTTCCCACGGTCTCCTACCATTATTCTGGAGCTCTGTCTATATGGTGCTGTGTGCTGCCTTCCGTGTTAGCTCATATAATTCTCTTGGCTACTTCCTGTAGTCTAGCTCGCCTTCCTGTCATTGCTCTCCCTCTTTCTCTCCTTTTCTTCTTAGTTCCCTACCCTACACACTCCATACACAAGCCCTTCTCCTTCTCAAGCGCCTGCCCCCCCTTCCCTCCTTCCTGTCTTTCCTATTTCTCTTGTTAAGTTCTCACTGACATAGCCGATGAACTGGTGTGTTATTTTCTCTCAAATAACTACAACATATGAATGGTGCATAAATCCTCTTCTCGAGCCATGGGATGTAGCTCTGATGGTATAGCCCAGTGGGTTTTCAAAGATAACTGCTTGGTGCAGTAATCCAGCCATTAAAAAATAACTGAGCAATGGGAAATTAGATTGTTTTACAGCAGCCCTGTTTGCAGTCACGAAACTAGATAAATAGCTTCAACTGGAATGAGTGTGTGTGTGTGTGTGTGTGTGTGTGCGCGCGCGTGCATGTGTGTGCACGAGCTGCTGTACCCATCTGATAAGAAATCGGCTTTCTTAAAGCTATAGATCTCAGTGTTTCTGTTCAGAGACAACTGTAGAGCCGTGCAGAAATCCGGCCCCACCCCAACCACTCACAGATGCCCACCCCTTCTCACCCACACCCTCCAGCCCCCAACAAAAGCAGATAGGAATTATGTTTGGCTACTGTTCTTTTAAAAGCCTAAATAATAATGATTTAGAAAATTAGCTATCATCTCAGTCCTGCAATACAAGTCCAGAGACAGGCAAATAACAGTCAGTGTGCCCTTGTCAGCGCAGGTACGGAGTTCCTTCTGTCTCTGTTTCGCTTTCCTTCAAGTGGCTTTGATTCCTATAGTCAGTTCATGGTCACAAGACAGGCCCTGCAGCTCTAGCATCAAAGCCACATTCCAGGAAGAAGAGCTAAGGCCAGGAGTCCACTCCTTGATAGAGCATTCCCAGAGCCCCACCCCCGCCCTCACCCCCACCCCCAACCCCACCCCGCCCCCAGCTGGATTGCTACATGATCAAAGTGAACTCCCATGACCTCTCCTGGCCAAACATAAAACTGGGGCATATGTTTTCACTGAGCACATGGCTACCTCAAATCTTGGGGTTCTGTTGGCAAGGAGAAAGGGGGGATCTGAGTACTCAGGAGATCAATAACCTTATCCCCATATTTAGTGGAGAAAAAACAAACACCCTCAAGCATGCACTGATTGTGTCTGTTAGCAGGCTCTGCATTCGCCCACCTATGCTTCTCCCTAGAGAACTAAGTGCTAGCACAGACCTCACCCAGACTCCCCTTCTCTCTCACACTCTGGGAAGGAAGAAGACAGCAGACAGAAGCTGTTCTTATCCCGTTTTGAGAAATCTCATGGGCAAACATATCTCTTTGTGGCATCTGTGTTTTCTGATTGCGATCTTGTCTGCGGATTGAGATTTAATTAATTTCTTGGGTCAGCCTGGCAGCTGATCTACACAGACATGCTTGCTGAAGATAAAGGAAAGCAGACAGCTTCAGGGGCCACCAGAGATTGCCTTAACCCCATTCTCACTGAAATGCCAGGTAGGACTCTTCATGTACCTATAATAGCCTCAGATTGGGTTGAGGCCCCAGCAAGACCCTCTCCATGATTCGGGCAATAATATCTAATCCCAAAACACGCCAAAGGAACTGACCGTGTAAATGCGAAGAGTCTCTTTATGATGCACATAACCGTTGAGGTTTACATTTGGATCTCTGTGCCTGTCTCCTCTTCCCAGGGATACACCCTCCCTCCTAGACTGCACAGGGCCCCTCTTAAAGGAGCCAGGTCCACCCTGGACACAGCAGCCTAGCTGAGATTTGCTACTTCCTACCGTCCACTGGTCTGCATCTTCAGGAATGAGAGTGTGAGTTTCTGCTGCCTGGGTTGGTGTGTCTGCGGATCCTCGCTTGTGAAAGGCAGGGCTGGTGCTTCCACTGAGTATCTTTACTCTTCACCACGATGATATTTATGACTAAAAGTCTTCCTCGGACCTTCTCTTCCATTCCTATTGCCTGTCATGAGGACGCTGCTGCTTTTGGAGCTGGGTAGAAGGCTGTGCTTTTTCTAAAAGAGGAAACAAGGGAAATTTCCATTTTTTCCTTTAAACAAACCAGAACCTGCCTCCCTTTCTATAACACATAGTAACTAGCAGAACTACAATAAACCCTCAGCGATGTATATAAGGGTCAGTGAGTGCACATAAGCCACCAGGAGGCACCAAGAATGATCTGCCTGTCACTGGGATGCTGAGATACTGTACAGCAGTGAACCAGGAAGTAGGTAGGTAGCCCACCGGGCTGGGGCAAGGCCATGAAGTCATTGCAAGTCCAGGATGCTCATGAGTGAGACTCAGACACAGACCAAAGAAGGGAAAAGGGTTGAGAGTTACAGGCCCATCACAAACACGCCACCTCCTGGACACAGAGACAGTGGAGGTTAGCAGGGAGCACTCCAGGAGTATGTAGGATTTTAAGGATTTCTGGGGTTTCCCTCTAAGAAATAAAGGAAGGAGGAGTTCATGTGTAGCATGCTTATATAAAGAATATTTATAAATCATCAACAGTCTGGAACGCTCTGTCCCACACAAATCTTGTAAGCCGTTCCCTATTCTTGGCTCATCCTATCCCTAGCAGAAGACACAGACATCTTTCCCTCCAAGACCATCTCCAGTCTTCCCACCTAAGCATTCGTATGGGCATTGATTTAATGGTCCAGACCATGATCTTCCTGTCAGACGGAATGAATAACATAGAAGGATTAGAATAGGAAACGTGGATTGCTTTGCCTACGTGAGGATAACTGAGTCGGGTTGTAACAAAAATATATCTTCTAATCAAGTTCTAAAGCAAGCTTTGGGAAAAAAACATTGATTCAAACTGCCCACCTTACCCATCATAAAAAAGGAATCCTGGAGACCAGTAGCCCCACCTTTTGTTGCTGTGGTGAAGACGAGATGCCTATAATGAAAGAAGACTTGTTTAGACCCGTGGTTTCCGAGGCTCGGCCTATGGCCATTTGGCTCTATCGCTTTCAGACCTTTGGCAAAGCAGAACATAATAATAGCACAGAGAATACGGTGGGACAAGGCTGCCTACCTCAACATGGCCAAGTAGCAAAGAGACAAGGAGGAGCCAAGGATCCCCCCATATCCTTCAGGGGTGCACCCCCATACCGAGCTTCTCTCCGGCCCACCACACCTCTTAGAAATTCTGCCACATCCCAGCATCTCTACAAGCTGGTGAATAGATCCTCAGGACACAGCCTTTAGAGACCATTAAAGACCCAAACCACAACAAGCAGAGAGCTGAAATATCATATCCAGGGCTTCAGAGCATCTCGAGACAGTGGGCACTGCGCCAAGGCCGGTGATGAGCCAATCTTCCTTAAGCAAAAGCAGTTTCTAGGTTTTAAGAAAATCCCCTCCATAGTGTATGAATATTGCATACCTCTATGTCATATGTGTGTGCCTGGTGCCATCACAGGCCAGAAGAGGGTGTCAGGGACTGAAGGTACAGATGCTCTTGAGTTACTATGTGAGGGCTAGGAGCCAAACCCAGCTCCCCTGCAAGATCACCAAGTGCTTTTAAACCACTAAACCATGGCTAAAAAAAACTACCCAAAAATCAAAAGTAGGCACATGAAGGAAAAGCCATACTTCTCCATGATGAGATCAACTGGCATGCAGTTCTCCATCAACAACACTATGAGAAGTTTCCAGATGTGTGTACCAGTGTCTTTATTTACCTCATCCCAGCAAAGAAACAGTTAATGTCTTCCAAGGTCCATTCAACACAGTGTCCACTAAAAGATTTCCCTCACCAGACAGGGGTCTGGCCTTTGCTCTTGGCCCTGAGAGGAAATCCCTAAGCTCTGGAAAGTTCTGTCTGATTAGAATATCTTACCTGAGGGCATATTGAGCCATTTAGTGTCAGTTCCTCTCTGGAGGGAATAGTAGTGGTCACCATGTCTACACCACGGACCACCAGTCAAAGCTTTGGACCAGAGAATGGCTAAGCTCCCCAACTTAGCAGTATTTACCTATATCCCTGGAATAGATGGGTACAGCCTCACTGGGAGATATCAGTGCTGTTCTCTCTGGAACCTGCCCCACCCACCCACGCTGTTGACTTAACTGGAGTCTTCTACTTCAATAAATCTGAGTTGAGGAGCTTTTCTGAGCTCTGAGAGTCTCTCTAGTAAGTATTTAAACCTACGGATGGTTCTGGAAGCCCTACTCTCACGGTTCTTGTCAGAACCAAAGGTGGATTTTATACTTTGTCCAAGCAGACAGTGATTCCTGGGCTGTGTTCAGAGAGACCTTAGAATAATCCCCAAACCTACCATCTCCATCCAAGAAGCCCTCAGTGCAGTTTGTCAACCTGTGGGTTACCTTTTGGGGTCAAACAACCCTTTCGCAGAGGCCACATATCAGATATGTACATTACAATTCATAACAGTAGCAAAGTAGCAACAAAATACATTTATGGTTGTGGCTCACCACAACATAAAGAATATATTCAAGGGTCCACACATTAGGAAGATTGAGAACTACTGGTCTAAGCTGTGGTGCAGACACAGAGGGCCTTTCTGTACGGTGCTTGCATTACCTGAGGGTGACGGGAGCTATAAATGATCTAGTTTTAGTACTTTTTAACAATTAGTATTTATGGGGGCCTGGGAATATCAATGATTAAAATGCTTGCTATGTCAGCATGAAGACATGGATTCAGATGCCCAGCGCCCATGTAAAAGACGGGCATGTAGTTCAAATCTATAACCCCAGTGCTGGGGGCAGGAGCTGAGACAGTCAGGCAGATCCCGAGAGATCAGCGGACATCAGTGTGGACAAAATAGGGAGTTCCAGGTTCAGCAAGAGAGACCCTGTCTCAGAGCATAAGATGGAGAAGTGACTGAGGAAAGCATCCCAGTGTCAACCTCTGACTTTCCATATACACACGGGCTAGCACACCTACATGCCCACATACATAGCAGAGAGAGAGGGAGGGAGAGAGGGAGAGAGAGAGAACACACGCTTGTTGTTTAACTTAATTTTACAAGATAGGAAGACGGTGGAGGTAGAGGAAGAGGGTATTGTGAACATGAAGCTAACCCTATTAAAGACCCAGACAAGACTGTTAGAGCAAAGGAGGAAAAGCATATCTATTCAACATACGCTGGTTTGCTTTTCACACTGTCAGGTTCAGCATACTTAAAAGTAGAGGAGATTGGGAGGTAGTACAGAGGTAAGAGGTGTTCTGCACACTCCCAATTTTCCAGAGAAAATGATGAAAGTCTTGAGCTAAAGAAAAGCACTGTTTTAAAAAGGAAACATGGCCGGGCAGTGGTGGCGCACGCCTTTAGTCCCAGCACTTGGGAGGCAGAGGCAGGTGGATTTCTGAGTTCGAGGCCAGCCTGGTCTACAGAGTGAGTTCCAGGACAGCCAGGGCTACACAGAGAAACCCTGTCTTGAAAAACCAAAAAAAAAAAAAAAAAAAAAAGGAAACATGAGCAGGTATTCTCAGTTCTGGCACTTGAAGAGTAATTGCCTTCTTAAAGGTCTTGGCTCTGAATGTGGTGGTAGGACTTCGACCTACAAATGCCAAATGCCAGAGAGACACAATGCAGTCCAACAGAAAACCATTGCGTTCCTCACATATACACTTGGCAGCCACCAGCTAGGGGCCGGGTTATATGCGTCTCCTCTCAGCGGAGTCGGGCTCCCTCTAAGCCCCACACAGCTGGTCCCAGACTGACCAACAGGAAGGAGTGGTTTCCTAATTATCTTTCAGAGTTTTCTAGGATAGTCCTTGTTCTTTCTGGCTCCCAGAAAAATCTGAGTTTGCCGACAGTAAAGAGAAATCTTAGGCGTTGAGAAATCTGGCCAAGTGTTAAGAATGTGGGTATTGAGTCCACACGGCCCTGACTACAAGGCTCTTGTGAGTACATTTAATCATCATAACCTTAACCGGGTCAGCCTCGACTATTCCATCTTTTAAATGGAATCAGCAGCTCAAGGCAAGCCAGAGATAAGACTGATTATATAGTGCTCTGACCCTAAAAAATTCCCCAAAGTTTAGGCATGTGTAGGCTGCTAGTTATCACTAGACTGCAGCTCAACCCACCTCCAGCCAAGTCGTTAGAGCAGCCGCTGCCTCTCCTCAGAGGCCCCCAAAGCATGGCTGCGGTGCACACACACCAGCTGCGACCCTTCTCTTGTCACGATCAGGAAGTTTGAGGCAATCAGAAGCACTTTGTTCCTCCAGGACCTGTGGGTGTCGAGCAGACCTGACCTAACTGATCTGGGAGCTAGCCCTGTCCCTAAGGCAGGAACAGAAAGTCTAAGTTAAGTACTGCTCCCATAGTCGCCCTGGGAGCTGGTATTAACCACTTCCTTCTCTGGGTGGCAGCTACCTCCTCCTCCTCCTCTCTTCTTCCTCTTTCTCCTCCTCCTCTTCTGCTTTTATCTGTTCTCTTTTTGAGAATTTCATATATGCTTTAATCATATTCAACACCATCTCCAAACTCTTTGGTTGAATGCCAGTTCTGGAGTATGGTCAATACAGCAAATGCCCCTCCCCTGAAGAAAAGTGAATGGGAACTTCATGTCTACCTCCCCTCCCCCATGCTGGGATTTTGTCTGCTTGGAGCTTGTGCCTATTTTGCCAGCTTTTAAAAAACAGTGGGGTCCTTTGTTCCTACAGGAGGTCACTATGGAGGTACCATAGCTTCAGGAATTCCCTAACCTCTGGAGAGACAGCAGGATGATGGAGTCTAGTTCTGTCTTCTCCATCCAGACTCAGAGGAGAACAGGAGCTGGAGGTGGGCTGACAGGCAAGTGGAGGCAGGGTGTAAGTAATGACCAAGAAGGACAGGTTCAGAAGGATCTGAGGTGGCCCCAGAAAGAGCGCTGTATATCATTCTCGACGGCTGAGGAGCCACAAATGTTGACTCTGGTTCAGCAGGTCAACAGACAGCTTTCATTTAGGACACTAGCCTGGGATCCGAGGTAAAGGAGAATGTTCACACCCCATCTGGCTAGGTCTGGATTGGGGAAGGAACCTGGGGCAGTATGCAAATGCTTTCCCTTCTTAATGAGGGTCCCTCACCCACTGTCTCCGTGGGGAGGTTTTTCTGAAATTAAGCTTCTTTCTAAGCCCTAGGGTATTGACAGACATAAAGGATATTAGTTTTAACTGTCTCTGTTTTTATTCTTTGATAAATATTTTGTATCAATGACCTATTAGCAAACAGCAAAAATAAAGTCTAAAAGCTGGGCGTCCAGCCGAGTCTGGCCAACCCCTGAGTCCTTGCCATGTGACTGCAAGGAAAGCTCAGATGACATCTAATTTATGAGCAACTTAATGGCTCGCAAACCACGGGATGAAGAAACCTTGCGTGATGGTTTTGTTTTCCAAGCCGAGTTTCCCAAACAGATAATGAGAGCAACCCTCATGACCAGATGGGTGGGCCTGGGAACAGAGCTACCCTGACCCAGGTTGTCGGGGAGACTCCAGTGCCCCAGGCAGGAAGGGAGAGACTGCCTTTTCTGAATTAACAGAGCAGTCAGCCATTACCTAAAAAAAAAAAAAAAAAGGCTGCCCCAGGATGCTGGGCCCTCCCCAGTCCAAGCTGGAAGCTGGATGGATGCTCACCCTCCAGCACCATCTCTACAATAATGTGGGTCATCCGGTGATTTGCTTTTTAATGAGACAGAGAGACTCCTTCCCAGTTTCTGCCTCAATCACAGGCAGAAAGCTCCCGCCCTTTAACCCAGACCTCAGGAATCAGTGGGTGAGAAAGCAAGGGACCAAAATTCAAAGCTAACACTTGGTAGGGATGCCAGGTGTGAAGGGATGGCGCCAAGACAATGGCTTGGCTGGCTGCCAAGTTATCGGAGCCTCTCTCACCTGTAATTAGAAATGCCCTGAGCCAAGTGAGCGTGATCCCAGTCCGCTATACACATGTATGCAAAGGTCACAAGGACGTTCAATATATCATACAAGTAATATATGCTAATGCAGAAATTTTAAGAGCTCTATGCTCACTTTGGAAACAAGCACTATAGCTCAAAACTGTTCCCGTTGGCCTGAAGCCACATGGCTGGAGTGTCAGGCCTGGGCTGCCGCCCGTGTTCTCTCTGCACTCCTAAGAGACAATCTGCGAGATTGTGATGGAATGGTCAGGAAGAGAAGCAACCATGGCCTTGTATCAAGAAATAAGGAAAGGCTTTTAGTGTGGCGTGCTCGCTTTGAAAATATTCAGGCTAGCATGGTTTGCTAGAGAGCTTTATTTCCCCCGCACCCCCCCCCCTTAATGCATTACATTCTAAATGCAATGCCCTGGAAGATATTGAATAGACAGGACAAAAATCCATTAGGCTCGTTGACGTATGGCTTTTCAGCATTTCGAAGGAGCAGCTCTCGTGGTGAAATTGGTTGCACGAGACAGCCCCTTTTAGAAATGTCTGGTAATTTATGCCATGCTCCCCTGACTGCTGCTTTTGGTCAAGAGAGGGGGAAACATTAGGGCAAAGCAAATATAATGCCAAGTGTCCTCGAGACCCCTAGCTCTGCAGCCTGGTGGCCTACCCCCATGAGCCCATGAGCTCAACACCTGCCAGGCCTCCTCTCATTGACTGGCCTTCAATGGCCATGGTACTTAGTTTGAGGTCACCCACAGGACCGTGGACAGAGGACACTCCCAGCTGTATGAGCAGCCTCTGCAGCCTATAAAAGAGAAGTGACTGGGCTTGAGCGGGAGCCAGCTCATGTCGCTTCCCATTTCTTATCTGTCAATAGAAGCTTAGCTTGAGCAGGCCTGCCTCTGGTCATGTACCCCCACTCTCCCTTTCCTCCTGAGATGAGAAAATAGAAACACCCTCTCCTATCCCAAGCTATTATCATTCCCTGGATCAGAAGCATCCAGAAGAAAGCAAACTTACGATTTATTTAGTTGTATTTTATGTGTGTCTTGCCTGCCTGCGTGTCTGTGTGAGGATGTTGAATCCACTTGTAAGCTGCCATGTGCTGGAAATTCAACCCAGATTCCCTGGAAGAGCAGACCGTGCTCCTAACTGTTAAATCCTCTCCCAAGAAAGCAAATTTGTAACAAATGACCTTGTCTCTCAGCTCCTAGCCAGAGCCCTCACATACAATAGGCACCTAGTAAGTGATTTCTTGAGACATTAAATCTCAGACAAGTCACTGAGCCTCAATCCACCGCTGCGGAGACACATGGACCAGCCTGCAGTCAATGGTAATTCTTGCTTCAGGAGCTATTTGAGAAGCCCTGATTGTTTGTTTGTTTATCACTCCAGATCTGAGTCCTCAGAATGGCAGCCCATGGAGCCACAGTGCTGTAGCCAAGGAATGAGTGTTCTCTCTGGTGCTGAAGGGACCCATTGGGAAGCAGCAACCCTTGGGCTCTTTGCCTTTGTCCCAGAAACCAAAAGCCTCAGATATATCCTCCCATGAGACCTAGGGATTAAGTCGTAGTGGGCCAGGTGCAGAAACTTCCAGAAAAAGTTACTGACCATAAAATCTGCTCTCTGAAGTGAATAGTGGAGATTTTGTACCGATTATGAATTCCCCCTTTCCAGCACGCCGTCTCCCCCAAACTCAGCCATAATAGACCTTGGTATCTTATTGTCCTGGGCTATGCGGCTTTGTGGCATTGTTCAAATTCATCCTTTTTCTCCTTCTGTCAGAATCCACCTAGGAAAGGCATGCAAGTGAGTTTTGTGAAGATGGCCCACCATTTTGCATGGTCTATGATGGGTGGGACCTAAAAATGCAGGATCCTTGGAGACTTCATCCCAGGATGGCTTCCTGTAACTGATATGCCTCTCCTGTCACTATTACATAGCCTAATGGCTCCCCTAATGATTGCCCACCCTATTGAGCAAATTCCCTGCAGATCAACATGAAGATGAACGGTCATGAATTAATGCTGTTTAGATGAATTAATGACTTTATAGAATTCCTGATTTCGTTCAAATAATTTTAGGAAGAAAGTTTAAGGAGATGGTGTTAGTTGTTTTGCTAGAAAGATGTAATAAAGTTAGAATCAAGAATAGTCTGTGTCCCCTCCTCGTAGAATAGTAAGTAAAGGCTGAATAATAAGGAATACAATGAGCTTTCACAATTACCCTTAAAAGCGGAATAAGCTTGGGACAGATTTGTGATTAAGGAAAACATTCATTCTCGGTCAAGTCTAAGGACGAAGCCATAGGTGTGCACTGTGGGAAAGCAAGGTCATGTAAAACTGTCCCTTTGAACTTATTTTTTTGTTTGTTTGTTTGGGTTTTTTTGTTTTTTGTTTTGTTTTGTTTTTTTGAGACAGGGTTTCTCTGTGTAGCCCTGGCCGTCCTGGAACTCACTCTGTAGACCAGGCTGGCCTCGAACTCAGAAATCTGCCTGCCTCTGCCTCCCAAGTGCTGGGATTAAAGGCGTGCGCCACCACTGCCCGGCCTGCTTTGAACTTATAATGAACTTACAGAAACACTGCTTTGAGCTTACTATCAACATCTTCTGTAACTCTCCTTTTGTGAAACATTTCATCTATGAGGTAATTTTCTAAAGAATTTTTGTCCAAGAAGGTAGAAAAAGGCACAAGAGAAGGAATAAAATATGGCTGGGGGGGGGGGGCTCTGCCCCATTCACCAAATGTATGTATGTATATGTCTATACATACATGTGTAGGTGTATGCGTATATATGTAAGTATGCATGAGCACTTGTGGAGTTGATGAGATATATGATTGGGACCAGGCCAGAGTGTGTGTATATATGAGTGTGTGTATATATGAGTGTGTATATATATGACTGTGTGTATATATATGACTGTGTGTATATATGGGTGTGTGTATATATGGGTGTGTGTATATATGGGTGTGTGTATATATGAGTGTGTGTGTATATGGGTGTGTGTGTATATGGGTGTGTGTGTATATGGGTGTGTGTGTATATGGGTGTGTGTGTATATGGGTGTGTGTGTATATGGGTGTGTGTGTATATGGGTGTGTGTGTATATGGGTGTGCATGTGTATATATGGGTGTGCATGTGTATATGGGTGTGCATATGTATGAGTGTGCGTATGTATGGGTGTGCGTATGTATGAGTGTGCGTATGTATGGGTGTGCGTATGTATGGGTGTGCGTATGTATGGGTGTGCGTATGTATGGGTGTGCGTATGTATGGGTGTGCGTATGTATGGGTGTGCGTATGTATGGGTGTGTGTATGTTCGTGCATCTCTCTGTGTGAATGAATTTTCTTTTTCTTTTCTTTTTTCTCTGGTTCACAAAGAGTTAACAAGTTTCCAAGCCTTTGGCCTGACCAGTGAAAGGTCTTTGAGCCAGAGAGAAAAGAGCCCTATCAATTACCCCTCTTTTCTTCTTTATCCCCTGCTGCTGAGCAGCAGGAGTTAATTGCCAGAAGCCAAAGGCTTTTGGTCTTAGATTAGCAGAGTTAAGAAAGATAAATATTAATAAAAGTAAGCAACTTTTACCTCACAAAGCCAATGTCTGCCCCTGAAAACCATCTATGTTACCCATTGCTACTTTCCTCAGTACCTGGTGCTGGGCTGCTTTCCAGCACCCTTCCCTGAGGTGTTTCTACCTGGTGCAGCCCACTGGCTTTGCTAGACAGGGACTGTCCCCCACCACAACCCAACCTCCGCAGGGCCCTGCTTAGCACACTTCCTAGGATGCAGAGTTTGTCTCAGCTCCTACACATGGTTCAAGCATCCGATCTGGATCTGTATTAGCATAGAGTCAGCAACAGCCTGCGGCCCAGCTAGGCCAGGAGACAGGTAGGCACACCAAGATTCTCTAGAAAAGCCTGTCCCTCTCTCTCTCTCTGGAAGTGTGTTGTGCCTACATGAGCTCCATCCTCCTAAGGATGCTGTGGTCATCCTACGAGAAGCCAGCTGAAGATGCTGCACCTCTAGGAGGAAGAGGAGAAAGACAGGAGAACGTGACGTTGGAAAGACATCGCTGGACATTTATCAGCCACTCCAAAAGCTGCCCTTGTCCAGGTCCCTGGGAAGGAAAGTCAGCAACCTCTATGGCAGGAGGTCTGGTTGTGTTCTGTGACAGCACATTAGACCACTTCTACCTAGAATGACAAATGACACATCATCCTATCCCAGCCACTCTGGAGGGTGCAGAGCGGACCTGGAACTGCTGGTTCCAGGCCAGCCAGAGTGACCTTCCCTGGTAAGAACCACAGCTTTCCTTCTCTGAATGAGTCACCTTTGACTGGAGGGGAAAGGAAAGTCGGAGTCATTAGAGGGAATAGGATCTCCTGACTCAGTCCCTTCTGGGATGCTCTCTTCAAGCTGGGGTCAAAGAGATTTTTTTTTTCAATCCTGGGTCTAATGGCTTTCTGCTCTGCCTGAATCCCTTACAGAAGCATCCCCTTTCTGCTAGGACGAGTCTGAACATGATGTGGTTGGCCTCAGAGTTTCTGCAGCCTCTGTGCTCCCTCTGTGGGCTGCTCTTTCTGCCCCCTGCCTCCTGACTCACTCAGTGTCAAATGCCAGAAGCCCACCTGGTGCACCTCCAGTCTCCATGCTGACCTGTGATCCCTCATCGCAGAACCTCTTACAGGAAGTTGTTCCTTGACCTTCCCCTCTCCGTCCCTGGGTGTGAGGGCACTTGAGCAGGGATGTGTCTATTGCCCTTTCTGCCCTAGCACCTATGCAGTGTGAGCAAGAGTTAGGACACATTTTCTTAAAGAAGTACTTCAGAATCCACAATTTTAAAGTTCTAGGACGTAGCACTGTAAGGCAGCTCGGTCGGCTGCCTGACGTGCACGGAATGCTGGGTTTGATCCCTGGCAGTTCTTAAAGTGCATGCCTGCAATCTCAGCACCTGGAAGGTGCATGCCTGCAGTCTCAGCACCTGGAAGGTGCATGCCTGCAATCTCAGCACCTAGAAGGTGGGCCCTGGTGGAGCGGAAATCAAGGTCCTCCACTACACAATGAGTTAGAAGTCTGCTCTGGTTACTTGAAACTTTTATTTGTCTGGAAAGAAAGAAAGAAAGAAAGAAAGAAAGAAAGAAAGAAAGAAAGAAAGAAAGAAAGAAAGAAAGGAAGGAAGGAAGGAAGGAAGGAAGGAAGGAAGGAAGGAAGGAAGGAAGGAAGGAAGGAAAGAAAGAAAGAAAGAAAGAAAGAAAGAAAGAAAGAAAGAAAGAAAGAAAGAAAGAAAGAAAGAAAGAAAGAAAGAAAGAAACTAAGTAAGTTAGTTATAAAATATGGCTCTGGTAGAAACCCCCAAAGACCCATCTTCCAAGTTCAAAGTATTTCCTGCTTTGGTAGGTGGAACCTTCCCAGTTTCCAGGCCAGTCTAGTTTACCCTCCTGGCTCCTTTACTAACAGCAGCATCCCCAACAGGTTCAGTGTCACAGACAACTCGCCAGGGAAGCTGTGCCTGCCCAGGTCCCTTCCAGCCTCAAAGGTGACATGATTCATGCCTCAAGAGGAAAGGTATTCTCATGGTATTTTCATCTAAACCCTGAAGTTTTTCATCTAAACCCAGGGGTAATCTCTTCTTCCCTGGGCTCTACAAAGGTCAGCTCGGCTTCTCCAGTCCCTTTTTCTCTTTGGGCTGGCTTCCACCGAGGTGAAAATTGCTTCTTTTGTTAGCTTGCTCTGCTAACCAGATTCCTACCCACAATCCCTACCCTCGGAAGTGCCCCAGACAAAAGCTGAGAGCAAACCCTTGTTCTAGCTTGCCTTCTCTGTGCTCACCAACAATGCTGGGTCTCTATTTTTGTTGCAAATTCACTCTGCTCCCTGTTCACTCTACAGGGGGAGGGGCAGGTGATGCCTATCAGCCCCTAGCGTGGCTATTTTGCCCTATTAGGGAACAACTCCACCCAAGTCACTACATGAGGCAGAAAGGGAATAAAGAAGAAAGCCTCAGAGGGGGAGTAAAACTCAGGTCATGCTGCGAACGACAGCTGCTCACCTGTTCTCAGTCGGTTTGAAGTTTTGTCCTGCGACAAGAAGAGTACAAAGGGCCCCTTGTATGAGAAGCCACGCCTACACGATTCCCATAAAACTCAAAACTTGGAAGGTTTTCTCCAGTCAGACAACACGATACCCGCACCTTCATGCTCCCCCTTAGTAACTTCCAGAAGACTGCTGAATTCCTGCAGCCCACCCCACCCCTGGCTTCTCAGCTCACCCTCATCTGTGTTCACTGCCCTACTTTATATGTGGTTGGATATTTTTAGCCACCTCAAAACTCTTTGTCAAGTAGACAGCAAGCAGATGACTAAAAAAAAAAAATTCTAATATTCAAAGTCTCCTTAATCCTACGAAACCACATTCTCTTAAGAGAATCCTTCAAAATCCACATAAATATATTAATAATCCCTGAGCCTAACAGGATAGACACACACTGTAAGCTAATCTGTTCAAGTCAGTTCTGCGGCAAATTCCATTTCTCATTTAACTTCTCCCAGTTCTGGAGTCTTCCTTCCTGCATTAGATCTGTCATTCAAGTTCAGCCCCTGGAGCTTTTCCCCCAGGGACCGAGAAAGCCAGCCTTATTGAGACACATGGCAGGTTTTTAAATTTGCCTTCGAATGAATATTTTATGTGAAATTTCTGATCACCATTCAGGAAATGAGCACTGGAGCTCAAGGTCAGAGAAATGAGAGCTTGTTCCCAAGACAAGTGACAAGCCAGGACACTTCAGCCTTGGGAAGCTTCCTATCAGCCGCATTCACATCTCCCTCCATCAGAAATGGTTTTACTCACACTTCTGACACCACGTGTGGACTTTTGCCTCATACCAACCCAAACTCTTCAGACACTCTTTGAGTCAACTAAACTAAAATATTAACTAACTGAGATTAGCAGGTGTCTAAGTTAGGGTTTACTGCTGTGAAGAGACACCATGACCAAGGCAACTCTAATAAGAACAACATTTAATTGGGGCTGGCTTACAGGTTCAGAGGTTCAGTCCATTATCATCAAGGCAGGAACATGGCAGCACCCAGGCAGGCATGGTACAGGAGGAGCTGAGAGTTCTAGATCTTCATCTGAAGGCTGGTTGTGGAAGACTCACTTCCAGGTAGCTAGGGTGAGGGTCTTATAGCTCACACCCACAGTGACACACCTACTCCAACAGAGCCACACCTTCTAAAGTGCTACTCCCTGGGCCGGGCATATACAAACCACCACAGCAGGGATACCCCACGTTAGGGGAGACTAAAGGACCACCCTCTCACTTCTTGTAGTGAGAATCTCTTGTGTCTGTATGGATATGGCACCTGTCAATAAAAATCTGGTGGCCTATGACTTAGGTAAGAAATGGGAGATGGAACATCCGGAAGGCAGAAAGAACTCTGGAATCATGTCAGGCGGGAGATTCACCTGGGAAGATAGGAGTAGGCAGATGCATGGTTGAAGTGGAAACTTCTGAGTTCTTTGGAAAGTTAGTTATGTCAAATGATGGTTTGGTGGCGCACACAGATGAGAAGATGTATTCTTGCTAAAGCAGACATGGGAAAGACTGCTTGCCTGAAGCAGGCCCAGGTGAAAGGATGTTTGGATATAGCAGACACGTGAATGGACGTGGGATGAAGGAGTAGAAACATGACCCCACAGACAGTGGGAGAGGAGCACTGAGCCTTGGTTTGGTTTGCTCCACCTCACTATTCTTCACCAAAGACAAGCATGTATTGGTTCACCTTACATAGCATTGCTGTGCTCAACTTGTGATAACACCGCCATTGAGAGAAACTGGCCTAAGAACTGCTGGTGAGGCTCCTGCAGCAGCTTGCCACCTCCAGCCCGTTGGCGACCTGGCGTTCTTCAGGATTGAACTACAGCTGCCTGGTATCCGCTTGCTGAAAGGACTGGCCGGTTTGTGCCTGGGGTCTGCCTGCCCAGAGGACTGGTCTGAGCTGCTGAATCATATCTGGGGTTTGCTACAGAACTGAACTGCTGCCAAAGTAGATTGAGCTCACCCCCAAAGACCTATTGCTGAGCAGGTCCACTTCCCCCATATCCTCATAACTTTTCTCTTCCACGACCTATGCTGGGTGGTGGGCGAGAAGAGAGGTTGTACCCTTATTAAAAGTAGGCTGCAAAAGATGGTACACATGGTACGTGAGCACAAGTAACCAGCCAAGTGGCAGAATGTAGGTTAGAATAAATGGACTAATTTAAGTTACGAGCTAGTCAGAAAAGAGCCTAGCTACACTGCCAAGGCATTTGTAAAGATATTTTGAATCTGAGTTTTATTTCTGGGAGCATGGGCCTGGGAGGAAGAACCAGACCAAACTTCTACAACTTCTGACCCCAGTGGCATGTCCAGACCACCTGTACTTCTGAACAATTAGCCATGAAGTCAAGATTCCATTGACGTCTTTCTCATCTTCAAAGGTCTGCTAGACCGAATTACAAATATCCCTGAAGTGCTCTACTTATGATTGCAAGTTCATTAGAAACCAGCTCAGGTGCAACTAAATGAAAGAAATGCAGAGGGTAAGATATGGAAGGGGTGAGGTGTTACAGAGCGTCTGTCCACTTCTGAGTGTGTTAACCCTGAAAACTCCCTGGCCCCGTCTACTAGGAGTTTCTGTGGAGGCTCCATATAGGCATGGCTAATTGGATCATTGGTGATTAAGTCAATGTCCTGCCCCTCTCCCCTTCCCACAGGCCCAGAGATGAGCTGAAAGTCACACTCACTTGTCAAGTGGTCTCTCTAAGGATCAGTCCTGCCCCGAAGCTCAGCCATGAGTCGTCTCCTTAGCATGCCCAAAGTCTTCCTACTGCTCAGAGGAGATTGGGGTTTTTAGGACTCTACATTAGGAGCATGAGGCAAAGACACAAATGCACACTATATTGTCACGGTCGGGGACAAGTGCAGACGTCCCACCCGTTCATTACAGCTCAGCGGGTACAGCCTTTCCTTATCCTGAGAGGCCTTCAGCTGAGTCACAAGATGCCAACACACATTAGGTCCCAACATTTGTCATCAGTGGTGCCTGTCTTAGAGCAGCAATGGACTATCACATCCCGGGGGCGGGGGGGATGGGCATGCTGATACCGTGCTGTAGACGGGCAGCTTCAGAGAGACTGCATTAATCATTTATTCACGGTCTGCATGGCATCTTATAAATAGTACATGTGTAATATGTATTTGCTAGAAAAGCAATTGTGTTGCCTATGGAAATAGTAATTAGTTCTTCCACAGCAAAAATAATAATAATAATAATAATAATAATAATAATAATAATAACATATTTGATAATTTCCCCAAGTATTCAGGGTCCCAACGACCCTCCTGCAAAATAGCCCAAGTTGAAATGACTTGGCTTGGGGCTGGAGAGATGGCTCAGTGGTTAAGAGCACTGATTGCTCTTCTGAAGGTCATGAATTCAAATCCCAGCAACCACATGGTAGCTCACAACCATCTGTAATGGGATCCGATGCCCTCTTATGGTGTATCTGAAGACAGCTACAGTGTACTCATATACATAAAATAAATAAATCTTAAAAAAAAAACAAAACAGAAATGACTTGGCTTTACACCTGCCACCTCTGTATTCAGCAGTGTGTGTGTGTGTGAGTGAGTGTGTGTGTGTGTGTGTGTGTGTGTGTGTGTGTGTGTAAATGCATGTCATGGAGATGTGTGCACATGTGTTTGTATATGGTATATGTACATGTTCATGTTTTCGGGTTTTTTGTTTGTTTGTTTTTTGTTTTTGTTTTTGTTTTTTTGAGATAGGGTTTCTCTGTGTAGCCCTGGCTGTCCTGGAACTCACTCTGTAGACCAGGCTGGCCTCGAACTCAGAAATCCGCCTGCCTCTGCCTCCCGAGTGCTGGGATTAAAGGCGTGCACCACCACTGCCCGGCTGTACATGTTCACGTATGTTCCTGTATTTGCAGATACATGTGTGTGGTCATGCACATGGGGGTCCAGGGGCTGATGTCATGTGTCTTCCTCAGTTGTTTTCCTACTTAATTTGTTTAGACTGGCTGGCTAATAGCTCCAGGCATCCACGTGACTCCAAAGCCCCAGTTTCAGGGCTGCAGATCAGTGTCACCGTTCTTAAGGTGGATACCAGGAATCCAAACGCGGGTCCGCACGCTTGTGAGGCAGGCAGGCTACCTCCGCGGGCTTCAGCACAGTCCTTAGAGCAGAGTCTGGAGTCCTATTGCTTTGGTTCAGTCCTATCTCCTTCTACTATATGATCTTGGGCAAGTCAGCCTATCTGCTACCCAGTTAGCTTCCTTCTCTTTAAAATGAGGAGCTCCAGTGTGGGTTACCAAAATATCCACAAATGCTGCTCCTTGCATCTATTTTCTTGGCAGTATCCTCCCTCACTGCCTCTTGATTCTATCATCATCATCATCACCACCACCACCATCATCATCATCATCATCATCATCATCATCATTTATTCACTTTACATCCCAATCGCAGCCCCCGCTCCTTCTGGTTCCCCACATACATACAGCTTCTTCCCTCTTCCTCCTCCCCTTCTTCTCTGAAGAGGGGGAAGCCACCCTGGGTATCACTCTAGCACCTCAAATCACTGCAGGACTAGGCACATCCTCTCCCTCTGAGGCCAGACAAGGTAGCTCAGTTAGGGGAACAGGACGCACAGGCAGACAACAATCGGATGGATGGATGGATGGATGGATGGATGGATGGATGGATGGATACATACATACATACATACGTACATACATAGGACTCATGTAGAGGGCAGAAGAGTCTGGCTGCTCTTCTGAAGTCTCACTGGTCTCTGGTCTTGGTGGTTCCCACGATAAGGTGCCTCAGTTTCTTTTTCCCAGCCAAGGAATGCCAGAGGGCTCTCCTTGAGCACCATCCAACCAACCAGAAGGCAAAAGAGGTCATGCCAGCCATTCCAGAGCTTCCTTGAAGGCCTTGGAGATTCTTTAAAGTTGCTCACACAGGTGATAGCTCTCTCTGCACCTTGAGATAGAGCATCCTCCTTCCTGAGGGGACTTAGAACACTTCCCAAACCTTAGATGGTCCTGAAGACCCGTAAGATGCATCATGGGTAGGCAATGGCAGTTTCCAGGCTACTACAGTGACTTAGAAAATTGGAAGTGTTGCTCCTCTGCCATCCCAGGTGTAAATGCCTCCTAGTTGACTAAAAAGAACTTTGTGTAAACAGCTTGTCCTTGTAGGTGATCTCTTTGGCTAACAGATCTGCACATGGGATTGTTTGAAACCATGGAGGGTATCCAATTCTTTTCTTAAGCTCAGAAAGGGACAGGCCACCCATCCCAAGTCTCCCCCAGCAAGCATTCAGTAGCTTCTATTTCTAGAGGGTGATTGGAGTAAATATCCCAGAAGGCTTAGCTCAGCTGGAACAGTGTCATCCCAGGCCCAGCGGTGTACACTGTCTTTTTAGGAAACATTCCAAATCATTAGACATCCATAGTGGACAGAGAGACTCAATTCAGTTTACACAACAGCAGCACAATGGTTTAATTAGCTGTGATTAATTAGCGGTAATGTAAATAACAAGGCAAAGCCATAACAACAATCATGGCGATCACCACCACATACACAGTGACAACTTTAAAGGCGACAATAACACCAAACTATGGCTGGGGGTGTGGCTCAGTTGGCAGAGTACCTGCCTAGCATCCACAAGATCCTGGGTTCAATACCCAGCCCTGAATGGACTCAGGCATAGTGGTCCATGCCTGTAGTCCATACTCAGGAAGTGGAGGCAGCAGGACAAGATGATCAGGGTTATCCTTGGCTACATAGCAAATTTGAGGCCTGCCTGGGCTACATGAGAAACTTTCTCAAATAACCATAATCAATAGAAATGGAAAATAAATATATCAATAATATCACTACTTGGTTACCTCCTGGGGTCAGGATTATGTTTGGCAGGGGGTTATTTGTGTCTCTGTGTGTGTCTGTGTGTGTGTGTCTGTGTGTGTCTGTGTGTCTGTCCTCCACATGGTTTCATCATTCTTTGCACTAAGCATGTGCACCCTACACTACTGGAGGAACCCCATTAAAAAATATCTGCCATATTGTATTTATTTGAAGGAAATACTTGGCACCTTTAGAAAGGATTTCTGATGCAGACTAAGACCCTCCCTGCTGATTGGCTGAGGCCTGTCAGGAAGTGGGGGCTATCCTGTGACAAAGCCAAGGAGAGTCGAGTCAAGTGGGGTTAGAGAGGTCATGGTTCAGTTACTAGAGTGCCCAGTCCTGTCAACCTGATGGGACGATGCCAGGAGAGAGAGGAAGCTGGCTCCTCAAAATGTACATCCTGAGGAGGTTGTCCATGAGCACCCGAGATGGGACAGAAAACTGAGCCCAGGAGCATGGCGTGTCTCAGGAAACTGAAGCCCCGCCCAGAAATTCTTCTGCTAGCTCGGGCCCTAGACCCCTCTCTTAAAGCCTGGCCTCCATTGGAACTTCACCGTGCCCTGCCTTCAGTGCATAGGAAACAGCAGTTTAACCAGAAAGCATATGTGCCCATGAGAGTCTGCCTTTAAACCTTTCATTCCCCTGGTGTCAGCATGAAAGCGTAGGACTGGAAATGTATATTTCAGTGGGTGGAGGTCAAATGCCCTCTCCACGTGCCCCTTCTCTGCAACTCCAGGGGACCCCTTCTCCCTTGCTTCCTCTTCTTGGTTCTCTACAGAGTCTCTACCATGCCCATTGGAGGTTGACTCAACATAACTCAATGGCCTGGCATCCAGGGGCATCTGAGAGAACATGGGGCAATTTGGAAAAGGACACAGGCCATTGGAACTGGGTCAGAGGCCCTGGATCTTGTGCTGGCTGTGTACCCTTGCAAATGTTAATCAACTTCTCAGAGCTTCAGCTTACAAATGGAGAGGACATTCTCCACTTTATAAGGTCACTATGAATTTTGGTTTTTTTAATCAGACTCATAGCACAACAGACTCAGCACAAAGTCCTCTCTTTGTCTCCTTAAGTCCTCAGAGTTCCTAGGGTGAATCTCCCCTTCATTCTGTCCTGAATTCAGCTACCTGCTGATTTAGGTCCATCTCTTCACTGTTCCAGCCTGAATCTCTCATGCCTCCATTTCCCAGAATTCTCTCTACCCCTGCTAGGTGTCCCACCTCCTACTTCCTGCCTCAGCTCATTGGCCATAAGCTTTTTTATTGACAGATGTTGCTTATAAGAGATTCTCTCTACATTCTTCCAACTTATGGATTGGATTATTAGAGTCAGCCCACCTGGCTCTGTCATTCTGTCCTTCCAAATGACTTCATGTCCAAGGAAACGTGGGTTTTCCAGAAGAGCAATGGTGGACCTCTATCGTCTCCTCTTCCTATACTTACTGTGCAGCTGGGGCTCCGATGATGGTCTCTCGGGGATCTAACACTATTTATCTCCTCTCTCCAGCCTCCCCATCTCCAGCAGTAGCAGGGCTGAAATATCTGCTGCTGTCTGTTATTGCAAAACTAAGGTAGAAAACACATTGCAGAAGCTGTGACTGGGAGCGAAAGAGCAGGAAGAGAAAAGGCACCACAGGCGGCTTGTTGAGAGTTGAGGAGAGACTTGGGAAGGATGTCTGGTATGGGAGATGGGGTAGAGCCACTTGGGAGAATGTTGGGAAGTCAGGCACAGGAGACAAAACCATCTGTGGTCAGCTGCTTACGGCCAGCAATTGGCTCATCCTGCTAGCCAGAGAAAGACTCTGCTGCAATCAAGTTCATGCAGAAGCATAATCAGATGAGGGTGATTAGCTGTTCTTTTCCAAAAGGGCAAACAGAGGGTAAAGCAAAATGTGATGAGCAGAGAAAAGATGAGTGCCTTTGGCTAAAGGACCAGGGGATCCCACAGCTGGCAGGTTATCAGAATCATGGAATCTGGATAAGAAGTCAATTCTCAGCCGACCCTGCCACCCTCCCCCAGCAGTGTGCGATGGGACCTGGCTGTTCCTTCTTTTGTGTGTGTGTGTGTGTGTGTGTGTGTGTGTGTGTGTGTGTGTGTGTGTGTGTGTCTTGTAAAGTCTTGGCTTTACACCTGTCACCTCTGTATTCATCGTGTGTATCTGTGTGTGTGTGTGTGTATGAAAAATCTTGGCTTTATACCTGTCACCTCTGTATTCATCATGTCTCTCTCTCTCTCTCTCTCTCTCTCTCTCTCTCTCTCTCTCTCTCTCTCTGTGTGTGTGTGTGTGTGTGTGTATTTGTGAATGTGTGTGGACATGTGTGTTCCGATGAGTAGGCATGACCATGACCATGTGGAGACCACAGGTCAGTGCTGAAGATCTTCTATAGCTGGATTTCTTAGACCTGCTAACAGATGAATAGCGGCACAGAGACTTATTAATTTTATTGTAGCTCAGGCTACCTCCCAGCTAGCTCATCTATCTTAATTAACCCGACTATGCTAGTGCACATTCTGCCACGTGGCCTGTTACCTCTCTCTCACTCCTGGTAAACCCAATCTCCTCCTCTGTCTCCTGCTGGCAAGTCCTCCTGCTCCAGATTCTTCTCCCAGAGACTCTCTCTCTCTCTCAGACTAGAAGTTCTGCCCTTCCTTCTTTTCCTTCCCAGCTATTGGCTGTCAGTTCTGTATTAAACCAACCAGTGAGTGAGGAAGCTGTATGTTTACAAAACACCAAGGTAGGTGTTGAACCTTAAGAATAACAATATCAAAATATGACCAGTGCTCAATGCTCTTCTGGGACAGAATTAACAACTGAATACTCCAAAGACAACCTTCACACAGTGGACAGAAGGGTTACCCCAACAATTGCCCTCAGTCATGCTTGGCTGGCCAGAAAAGACAGCGGGGCTCCACCTGTGTCCGCCTCCCCAGTGCTAGGATTCCAAGCAGAGGCTGTACCCACCTTTCATGTAGATTCTGAGAATGAGCTCAGGTGGCCATGCTTATGCAGAAAGCCATGTCCCTAGCACCCACCCCCCAAAGTTGATTTTAACAGCTCTTCAGTCGGCATGTTGATTTTATGGAGCTTGGATTTTTCTAAGATTTTTAGCCTGTCATTCCAAAGGTCTCCTCAAAATGATATGCTTTAATGATTCATTTAAAGATTTAAATTTAAAATTTAAAAAGATTAAATTTAAAAGGACTTAGTTATAAATCTTTTTTAAGATTGAGCTGAACAAGTGATCGGGAAAATTAAATCATTAGTTTTAAAACAATTAGGCGTTAGACATTAAACCACTCATATAATTCCTGAAACAGGGTAAGTGCTTAGTTTCGATGATAGCAGCCTTTTTTTTTTCTTACATGATCCTGATTGCTGAGCAAGGACTGGACCACCTGCCTTCTGACTTCAAGCCAGTGCACATAGCCCCCTGTGTCCATGAACTCAACACGAGTCTAGTGGCTCATGTCATTCCTTAAATATATCAGTGCAATGTCTAGGTATGATCACCAGGATAATTTTAAGACTCAACTCAGGATATGCAATAAAATTCATAAGAAACTTGAATGTGGGGCTGGAGAGATGGCTCAGTGTTAAAGGCTAGGCTCACAACCAAAAATATAAGAAACTTGAATGTGTGTGTAGAGAGAGAAGCATTACCTGTCAATTAAAAAAAAAACAACAACAACAACAACAACAACAACAACAACAAAAAAAAAACCCGATGGCCAATAAACTGAGGCAGGAAATAGGAGGTGGGACACTGGCAGGAAGAGAGAGGATTCTGGGAAATGGAGTAAAAGAGAGATTCAAACTAGACACTAGGGGTGTCTAAACTATTAGGTGGACATAAATAAGCAAGCAAGGAGCTAAACTCATGATAGACTAAAGAGATTTGAGTGAAACACACACATACAGAGAGGTGGGGAGGGAGAGAGAGAGAGAGGAGCCACTGAGGAGAGGCGGGCAGGACTGAGGAGCGGTAACTAACCAAGTGGTAGACATAGAATAGTTTGAATTGGTTAAATAAGTTATGAGCTAGTCAGGGAATGAGCCAAAGCTTATGGGATAGGCATTTAATAATAACTATTAGTCTTTGAGTAGTCTTTCTAGGAGCTGGAGCTTGGACAGGAAAAACGGATTTGATTATTTTAAAAAACTAAGATTTGAATTACTGTGATGAAGACCATAGCCAAAAGCATCTTGGGGAGGAAAGGGTTTATTTCATCTTCCGGTTCTCAGGTCACAATCCATGACTGGGGAGAGTTAGGTCAGAAACTAAAAGTGGGAGCCTGTAGGCAAGAAGAGAAAAACACCCTGAAGGAATGCAGCTCATTGGTTTGCTCCTCCGGGCCTATTCAGGTTGCTTTCGTATACACTCCAGGACCACCTGCCCAAGGATGACACTACCCACAATGGGCTGGACCCTCCCCAAGCAATCATTAATCCAGAAAATACTCTACAGGAGGCTCTTTGCTTCAATTGAAATCCTCTCTTCTCAGATGACTCCAGCTCTGACAAACCTTACACTCCAACAAATGACATCCAGTAAGGTGAGGACAAAACTCACTAGAAAGCCTCTCCATGCTCCTTTTCTAGTGTGTAAGTCAAATGCAACTTAGTCTCCACAGACCCCTTCTTTCTGACACCCCGACTCCTGACTTTACCACCGAGGCACCTCGAAAGATGCACTTCTCTGCTACTGGGAACACAGAAACACACAGAAAGGCTCAGAGCTGCCCACCCAAGCACCTCATTCCTCTTGGCCCTCATGACGTTACCAGTAGGACTGATTGGTGGTGGTATTTCCTGGCTCAGACTTAGGTTTTTTGACCTCAAGGAAAATAGTGAACTTGGTGATAAGCCAAATGACAGGGGCAGCCCAAAAAGGGAACAAGTTATAGTGTCAGGCAGAACAGTATTCATTGCCGAGTTTCACTGTTGCACCAGCTCTGTGATATGGAAAGACTGGGAGTCTCTCTGTGCCCCTGCTCACACCGCCTACAAACCAGAAAGGAAGTGATCTTTCTGCCGAGGATCTGGTGCATGGGTGGGGTACGCCATAATAAGGGACAAAAAGGAGAGTGTGTATGTCAGGAGCCTGGTATACAGCAGGCATACCATTAGTAGCAGCAGTCAGGAATCAGTGAAAGCTGTAGTCTGGCTGCACCAGACCTCTGGATTTTTCATTCTCTTCTCTCCTGTCTAAACTTAATGATCTTCTTTACAAATGCAGACCCTTTTCCTGGTAGTAAATGATACCGTCATTCCCTCTAGCATATGCTGAGCCAAGAAAAGATGACTTGGCCGTCAGAGCCCTGCTTGATTTTAACCCAGGAAAAATTGACTTGGAAAGTCTGGTATTACCACTCTGTCTGAGGTGACTTCAGCCTTAAGTTTCACTGTCCTGGACCAGGAAAGAGCAAACCATTAGAAGACCATATGTTTGTCTTCTTTTGTGAAACTAAAGACAATACCATAAAAGACTTACTTTAAAGGGAAGAAAGGCAGGTGCTGGGTTTGAGTGTGAGATATCCCCTCAGCTCATGTGTTTGAACACTTAGCACCCAAATGTTAGTTCCCTAAACTTCACTGTTTTCTAAGTTGTGGAACCTGTCAGAGGTAGGTCCTGGCTGGAGGAAGTTTGTGACTGGGGCAGGATCTGAAGTTTTTTTACAGTCTAGCTGCCTCCTGTTCTTGACTACAAATACAATGTAGCTAGTGACTCATGCTTCTGCCCCTATGCCTTCCCTGCCTTCATGTGTCCCCTCAAACTGCAAACCAAGATAAACCCTTGCGTCAGTCTCCTGTGCAGCTGTAATTATGTCTGCAGCACCAAGCCCACCAGGACTCTGTGTTCTACAGGATGCTGGGCATGAAGTAGTTAACAAGTGATGTCCCTGAATTTCTGTGTCCGGGAGATAGATGTCATATCTCTTTAAATTTCACATGTCAGGGGGCCACGTGTCTGCTCAGAAAAGCATTCTGTTGTCAAAGCATTATTCTTCCTGCCAGTCAAGAGCAGCAGACACCCCTCCCAGCATTAGCCCAGAGAGAGACTCAGAGCCAAGGGCTGCCTGGCTGGAAGGAGAGAAGGGCCCTATACTGACAGCACAGGGAGAGTGGCAGACATCTCTACGGCTTTGGGGAAGTAGCCAATGCAGACAATTAAGTGAAGAAAGACTGTTGGATAATACTTGAACTCTGAGCACATGTATTCTAAAAAGTAATGCTCAGCACGGCGCAGATGAAATCAGTAGAAACCAGATGAAACACATGGTAGAACACGCATTTTTACCAGTGTATCCTCTACCTCACCAAACCAATTACAGAAAGTGATGTTTTTCATATAATATTTTCATCTATTGTTGGAGAATTTCATACATGTATATAATATATTTTAATCAGATTCACTTACCACCCCTATGTATTGCTCTATAAGTGGTAGGACCTGGGAGCCGATAAATGGGCAGACTAAAGTCTCATGCTTTAGTCAAAGTATCAGACAATTTATACTGAGGGCTGAGAAGCATCACCTGAGTAGAGTGTACAATCACAAGAGCAATCTGTGTGGTAAAACCATATTTTTCCATAGAGGCATATGAACAAATGACAATAGCCAGCTGTAATAACCTAAACTGAACTCACTCCTATCTACTATACCTGGCAGGGGTATGAAATCATGTTCTAAGAACAATTCTGTGTTGTTGCCTTTGATTGGAGAAACTGAGGTCACAAGACCTCGTCTTGTTTCCTTACAAGCAGCCGGAAGTCCCCTCCCCCAACGCCATTCTTGGACTGCGTTCTGACAACACCCTTCCTCCCATGCCCTGGGTGGAAGGTCTCCACTTCTCCCTAGCAACCTCACATTCTTTTGTTGTTGTCGTTGTCTTTTCTCATTTGCCTTTTGCTTGCTTGTTTGAGCAACTGCTGAATCTAATTAGCACTCTCCACATGCTCATGAGTATGGAGCTATGTGCTGGTATATGGGCAACCTACCAGAGGACAGCTCCTCTCCTTCCCCTAGAAATCACCAACTGTAAATGGTTTGTATGTGGTGTGTGTGAAAGAGAGAGGGGAGAGAAGATATGTGGGGTATATGTATGCCATGCACGCATGTGAAGGTCGTAGGACACGTGGTAGCTTGAATAGGTCTGGCCCCATAGGCTCATGTGTTTGAATGCTTGGCCCATAGGGAGTGATACCCTTAGGAGGTGTGGCCTTATTGAGGATATGTGGCATTGTTAGAGGGAGTGCATCACTGTGGAGGTGGGGCTTTGAGATCTCCTATGCTATAGCTCCACCCAGTGTGGAAGCAGTCTCCTCCTGGCTGCCTGCAGCTCCAGATGTAGACCTCTCAGCTCCACCAGCATGTCTGCCTACACACCACTATGCTTCCCACCATGGTGATAATGGACTGAACCTCTGAAACTGTAAAGTAGCCACAGTTAAATGCTTTATTTTATAAGAATGGTCTTGGTCATAGTTTCCTTTCACAGCAATAAAACCCTAACTAAGACAGGACACTTTAAAGAGTTAAGTCTCTTCTTCCACCATTTGGATTCAAGAGATGAGAGTCGTGTCACTAGGCACAGCAGCAAGCATCTTTATCCACTGAACTACCCTGCTATTCCAGGAAAACTTATAATTTTATTAATTCCAGCAATAGTAGTATTAAACATGGATTAACATATCTTGCAACACTGCCTTCAAACTTTCAGCTGATCTTCACATCACAAGCTGCTTTAAAAATTCTTTTTATATGTGTGTTGGAGGTGTGGTTATATGTGTGTGCTCTCATGTGCACATGTGTGTCCTGCGCACCTCTCGCCAGCAAGAAGACACACGACACATAGGCTTCGTCTGCAGTTCAGCTTTATTCAGCCGTTGATGGAGGAAGAACCCCCACCCCAGAAAACAGCTCCCTTTTATAACCCATCAAGTGGTGTGGCACAGCCTGATTGGTGGTTTCAGCTCGTGACCTGATTAAAGAGGAGGAGCCT
>CM052717.1:20998077-21011819 GCA_028551405.1 Uromys caudimaculatus | reverse complement strand
AGCTCGTGACCTGATTAAAGAGGAGGAGCCTGCACTTGGCATACACTTTGGCGCCCTTTTATGGGTTGCGCATGCGCCGTGCACACGTTGTTCGTTATAGGGCACACATCAGAGCAGGCTGACGAAGACACGCGCTTCCCACACATGTGTGTGCAAGCATTCTCACCCATATAAGCATGTGGAAGTCAGAGGTTGATATTAGCTAACTTCCTTGGTCACTCTGCACCATATTGTTTGAGACACAGTCTCTATTGAACCTGAACTTGCCTGTTTAGCTAGGTTAGCCATTCAGTGAGACCTTGGGAGCTTTCTGTCTCTACTGCTTTGGTGACAGATATGTGTCACCATGGCCAGCTTTTGCATAAGTGCTGGAGTGGAAAATCTCTTCATCACAGTCTCACAGAGATTCTAGAACAGAGAGAGGCAAAATAGACTCACACAAGAGTTCCTGTTACATGAGGATATCTATATACTCAATTACCTCTAGATGTGAAATTAATTTCACCTCTATAAAAGCAACTCTTATTCACCAGATATAGTTATTGTCTTAGAGGCTTACTGCTGAATAAACTCACCCTTTCTAGCTCTTTCTGAACTCTGGCTGGCTGGTTCAACTCAGATGTTCAGGCTCAAACTCCTCTCTAAGCTGACTGATTCAAACTGGCTTCTCTCAGCTTCTGACTGAATTGCTCAGCTTGGAAAAACTTCCTCTGTACTCCAGGGACTGAACTGCTCTGATCTGAACTGCTCTGACCTGAACTGAGCTCAACTGCAGTGAACTGAACTCAGCTGAACTCCACTGCATTGCCTGAACTCAGCTGAACTGCACTCACTGAACTGCACCCCACTCCTGACTCACTCAGCCTGCTCTTTAAATAACCTCTCTTTCCTATCTGTTCTCATAAGAGTAGGGTATATCCTATCTCTGACTTGTTCTGTCAAATCTTTCTCTGATTTGTCACTTTGTCTTCCCCTCAATTAGAAGTCACTTTCAAACATGGCTGCTTCCTTCTACAAACTAACTTTACCTTTATTGTTTGGGATTAAAGGTGTGTACTAAGGGCATGTCTGTATTCCAGCCAGGGAGATTAAAGGTGTGTCATTCCAGCTGGATCACACAGACTTAAAAGGTCTTTGGATATGATTCCTTGCCAGAGCAGCCATGTTCCTAGATTAAAATTCCTCTACATACTTCTCCTTGGGGAATTTACCTAGTGATCCTTTGACACAATCAGAGGAAGAAATCTCTGCCCCATGCACATGCTTCCTTTGAAGAGAAAGAGTGTTCAGGTTGGTAGCAGTGGAGTGGGACTAGAATCTAATTTGACCTTTTGATACACAAGCTTTAAGATCTGGAAAAATTTACATAAGCTTTGTGGTCCTTAGTTCTCTCATATGTAAAATGAGACTGTGCCTAAGGCCTACATCATGAAGACAATGACAATTAAGCAAGATAGTGTATGCAAAGGGCTGAGTACTGTACTGAGTACATGTGGGTACTATACTGAGTACATGTGGGTACTATACTGAGTACATGTGGGTACTGTACTGAGCACATGTGGGTACTGTACTGAGTACACACACTGCCTTCTTAATGCAGAGTAAAAAGACAGGAGTGATAACTGTCCATGACAGTTGTACCAACTTGAATTTCTGTACAATCAGTGCAGATCTTCCCTTCAAAGTGGGCTTCAAGCACTGACATCATCCAAACCTTACAATAAAGTCCTACTGAGATGGAGGTAAAGGAACTGAGAGTCCAAAAAGGGAAACAAGAAGGGAAGAAATCCATCTCCAATAACATTTAAAAACTACTTAGGAATAAACTTAACAAAGGAGATGAGAAACTATAAAACAATGGTTTGAGGTGTTCAAGGAGACACAGATGAGTAGCTATCCATGGTTGGGATTAGAATTAATATTAAAAATGTCTATGCTAGCCCCCCAAATTGATAAATTCAGTGTAATCCCTGACAGACTCACACCAGGATTTTCTATAGAAATGGGAGGGAGCAGAGACACTAAAATGCGCGTGCGCATGCGCACACGCACGCGCACACACACACACACACACACATATACACACACACACACACATACACACACACACACACACACACACACACACGTAAGCCATGAATAGCCAAAACAACCTTGATAAGGAACATAGTTTCTGATTTCAAAATATATTATGAATCTCTCATAATTAAAACAGTGCTTAAATACTATTCTATTGCTGTGAAGAGACATCATGACCAGGGCAACTCTAATAAAAGAAAGCACTTAATGTGCAGCTTGCTTGCAGTTTTAGAGGGTTAGTCCATGATCATCATGGCAGCCAGGCAGACATGGTGCTGGAGCAGTAGCTGATAGCTTCACAGCCTGATCCTCAGGCAACAGATGGAGAGAGATACACAGGGCCTGGCTTGGGCTTTTGAAACCTCAAAGCCCACTCCTCCTGACGCACCTCCCCCAACAAGGCCACATTTCCTAATCTTCCCCAAAAAGTTACACTAGCTGGTGACCAAGCATTCAAACACATGAGCCTATGGGGGCTGTTCTCACTCAAAACACCTCAAATGTATGAGCATGGCATGAAGTTAGACATATAGATGGACAGGATGGACGAGAAAGCTAAGAAGGAAACCTGTGTATGCGTGTATTTGGCCAACTGATCTTTAACAAGAATATACACTAGGGAAGGGACAGTCTCAAGTGGATTCAGGAAAACATTATAGTAACAAGCAAAAGAATGAAAATCACACACATCTTAAATCACTACACAAAAGATCAATCCAAAATGGACTAAAGACTTAAATATAAGATCCAAGTCTGAAAAACTCCAATAAGAAAACATGAGGAGACGGGGCTAGAGAGATGGCTCAGCAGGTAAGGTCATTTCCTGTCCTTGGAAGAGACCCAAGTTCCATTCCCAGCATCCACATGGCAGCTCACAACCATCTATCATTCTAGTTCTAGGGGTCTGACGCCCTCTTCTGGCTTCCACAGGTACTGCATACACATGGTACACAGAAATACTTGCAGGCAAACATTCACACAGATAAAATAAAAACAAATCTTTAAAACAAAGCTGAAGGGAAAACCTCATGCTGTTCTACTTAGCTACAATCTCACGCATGTATAGACAAGAGCACAAGTGGACAAGTGAGACTTCCATCTTTCTAGAAGCTTCTGCACAGCCAAGGCATAGCAAGAGTGGGGAGGCAGCCCAGAACCAGAGACTGTATTTTCAATCCATAGAACTGATAAGGGGTTAGTATATAACTATATAAAGAACTCCTGCAACTCAACAGCAAAAATGTAAAACTTAATAACAATTTTAAGAAGGGCAAAGGTAGACGGGAGAATTGGTTTAATGGATAAGAACACTGGCTGCTCTTCAGAGGCTCAATTCCCAGGATCCGCATGGCAGCTCACACTTGCCTGTAACTACAGTTCCAAGCGATGTAGCGCCTCCTTCTGGCCTCCATGGGTGCTGCATACATGTGGTATGCAGACACTCACACAGGCAAACCATCCATACATGTGAAATCATTTTTTTAAAAAACGGGCCAAGAGCTTGCCATTTCATTCCTCCAGGAAAAATATTTGCTGACCAACAAAAATGTAAACAACTCAACAATACTCCCCATCGGGAAAATGCAAGTCAAAGCCACTATGGCATATCACCTCATACATGGTCAAACATCTATTTATGCTAATTTAATCAGTGTTGAAGGGACTGTGGAGAGATCAGAACCTCTGCACACCACTGGTAAAGGTGCAAAATGACACAGCCGGGTTTTCTTCAAGAAATTAAAATTTGAATTACCACATGATTTGACAACCTGGTGTTCACTTGAGAGACTTGAAAGCTGGGTCTCAGATGTATTAGCGCTCCACTGTCACCACGGTGTCGCTCACAGCAGCCAAGCTGCAGAAACCGTCTAAACGTCAGGTAGAAGCAGAACTTGTGCACCCACATAGAATGGAATACTGTAGCGAGGATTTTGGTTTCTTTATAAACCCAATTGTATTATGTGACTATGTTTTTGTTTCCGTCCCTGGTGTGAGATATGGGGCTGTTTCAGTTTGTCCACAGCTGTTAACTATAATTGTCGACTGCTCGAGGAGGGGCGTGATTTTTTGCCAGCTGCAGATAGTTTACATTTAGACTTCTGGGGAGACAGTATAAATGGAAGAGCCTTCGCTGGTCTATGGCTGCCCCGCCCCCTGCTGCTGCGTGCGTTTGGGATTGCTGGACTGCTGGACTGCTGGTTGGAGATATTCTAACAGTGAAGGTTAGACTTGCCCCAGGAAGCTCAGTGCCCCTAGTCAGCAGGAAGTAGTCTGAAGAGGTCTGTGCTCCCTTTTCCTCTCATCTTTTTTCTCTCCTAGCTAGTATTTGGGGAGGGCAAGGTTGAAAGTATGGTAGATATAAGAACCCAATAATGTAGGCCAAAAAGAATGCCTAGAGAATCCTCTTCAGCCTTGGGAAGAAATCCTGCAGCATGAGACACCATGGATGTACCTTGAGGTCATTGGCAAAAGTGAAACAAGCTCAGACACCGAAAGACAAATACTATGTGTTGCAGCTAACAAACACAGTGTGCCTAAACTGGTCAAATTCACTGAAAAAGAGAACAGAGATGACAGGCCCAGAAAGAGTTGGCTTTTCGACAGGGATCCACTTGCAGTTACACTTAAGTCCTAAAGATCTGCTGCCAGTGTAGTTAAGACTTGTGTACTTGAGCCGGGCAGTGGTGGCACACGCCTTTAATCCCAGCATTTGGGAGGCAGAGGCAGGCGGATTTCTGAGTTCGAGGCCAGCCTGGTCTACAGAGTGAGTTCCAGGACAGCCAGGGCTACACAGAGAAACCCTATCTCGAAAAACCAAAAAAAAAAAGACTGTGTACTTGAAAGCTCAAGAAGATGGCTCTTGTGGTGGAGAATGCAGCTGCTTATGAAGAAAGTCATAGTTGGTGCTTTTGCTGCTGCAATAACACACTGTAGCCACAGGTGACAGTGGTCTAGAGGGAGCGCAATAATGGGAAAAGGCATGTCAGCAGGGCGATAGAATGGGAAACTGAGTCACTGTCTTTAAGCACATACTTCCTCCAACACGGTTTCAAGTCCTCAAGGTTCCAGAACTCCCCAAACAGACCCACCGACTGGGGGACCAAGGGCTCAAATACCTGAGTCTATGGGGACATCCTCAGGGAAACCACCACAGCAGGCATGAGGTATGCAATACTGTGTAGGACTTAGCTCTGCCTCCACAAGACTTAGAGGCTCAAGAGTAGAGCAATTCAGGAGGGTAAACCACACACGGCTGAGGTAAGCTGTCCCCACGCCTTCCCCTAACTTAGATACCACAGAACAGTTCTGCTCCGAGCTCTCCCCTTACCATTTCTAGGTAGTTGCCACATCCCAAGAGAAGAAACAACCATGACAAAGTCCTTAGGAAAAGTAGGGACCGTCTCTGGTAAGAGGAAGACACCTTCACAGCAGCCACCAAAGTCCCTCCAATGCCTCCCTGGCTGGAGAGAAGCCCTGTTTTTATTCCTAAACCTGCCATGCCTCTCCTACCTTTGCTCAGACTCATGAATGCTGTGTTGAGGGCAGGTACCGGAATCTCAACTAAGACAGGGTCTGGACAACAGGGAGGAAGTCGGGGCTGTTAGGAACCCAACAAACAGGTCTGTGTTTATTTGACACCTCTTGTTTTGAGACACAAAGTGCTTTCTTGACACTGAAGCTACGCATAGGGTACATGGCATACAAAATGAGTGCACATCCACAGTGAGAAGACAATATTACCACAGCCAAGCTCAGCCTTGTGCCTTTGGGCTTTGAAGCAGACTTCCTAAGGAAGGGCTGCCCCCCATAACTATTCTGACACTTCGGTGTCAAGGCATCAAATGCCAGAGTCGGAAAACGAAGTCTGGATAGCCATCCAAGCAGACTAACACACCTCTGGAGACATCGGCTGAAACAGAAAGGCTAAGCCAATGACTAAGGTGACCCCTACCAACCTCCCAACCAAGTTCCCAACACTTCTTGTTCCCATAACAGGAAACAGATGGGGGTGTGCGCACGCGCACACACACACACACACACACACACACACACACACACACAGAGGCCCAACCACTCTCCAGTTACAACTTCCAAGAAACTACTCTAGGAAGTGAAAGCATTTCTGGAAGGTACAATATCTCAGGAAAAGGAAGTGCTGCCCTGCACAGGAAGTTCTGTCAGGGAAGCAGTTGTCAGGGCAGATGGCCCCAGCATCCTGAAGGAAGCTAGCTGCCAACTGTCTCCCACTCTGTGGCTGCTGCTCAGAAATAAGGGTCAAAAGAGCCACCTTACCTAATTGTGAACTTCAGAATCCAAATTAGAAGACTTTAAATTTGTCTAAAATAACTGTTTGGAAGGAAGATATCTGAGTGATGCTGTCGTTTCTCCGGGGCTTCCCAGCAGTCCCAGGTCTGCCTACTGCTCTGAAGAGTCCGTCATGGGGAGTCATGCCATGGGAAGTGACCCAGTGAGTTTCCTCTCTCTGCTTAATGATGGGAAGGCTCCTGGAATCTAGTTCTTGCCCATACATCCATCAACTGCCTGAATTTAGGGAGCAAGTATGGCAGTTCTTCAACCTGAGAATATAGGTGTAACTGCTGATCTGTCTTGCTTTCATGAGAAGCAGAAGGGCTTTGATCTGCATAAAAGCAAAGAACAGCTGCTTCTGCTTCAATTCACACAGCTCCACTCTAGTTGTAATATTCAAAATGGTATCTGTGTCCATTCCAGGATTCTTGCTGCCCTGAGAGAATTCTCCAAAACATTTAAAGTGACCCCCATTTCTCCTGGCCAGTAATACAATATAGATATGCAGTTGACATGAACCCTAACCTTGATCCCCAAGACATGGGATGAAGCCTACTGAGGGTTCCTGGAAAGGAACAGGACTTTAATCCCAGGACTTGGGAGGCAGAGGCAGGTAGATCTATGAATTTGAGGCCACTCTGGACACCCTGATCTACCAAGTGTGTTCCAGGACAACCACGGCTAAAAAACAAAAACAAAATCAAACAAACAAAAAAAATCGTACTGGGGAGGGGAAAAAACCAAGCTCAGTCTCTGAGTCACACCCACCAGATTTTGTTTCCTGTGAAACTAGACTTTGTTTCAAGTGTGACCTTTGAGACCAGACATACCATCAGCTGACTGAGAAGACTGTCCCCGACTGTCACAAATGATAACGGTGAATGTCTGGCTGCTAAGACATGTTATGCTGTATTTTATAAAGCCATCCTTGCTGGTGTGATTGAAAGAGTCACCTTAGTCCCCCATAAATCCCAGAGCTTCAGAGAAGCATGATTACCTTCATCCACTGCACTCTGGACTGTCACATCAAGACAACAATTTTATTATTTGTGTGCATACAATTCTTCCGGTTTTTAGTACTAAGTATACTTTTCCAAGGTTCTCAAGATGTCTTGGTCCTTGAAAGAAGACCTTGAGGATTGGAGTCACATCCGTGCCCTGAGATCTCCTGAAAATACATGCAAGGTACTAGATTCTCTTAGCCAGGAAATCAATATTCTTCTGAAATGATCCACAGACTGAGTTGAATCCCTAGGGGGCAACATATAGTCAAATACATTGGAAGGATCTACTTCTAGCCAGTAGAGGGCGAAAGTCACAGAGACAGAGTATTTCCTCTGCAATATAGGAAGTTGTGCCAATAAGCCCACAGCAGCAAGGCTGTGAATCCTGATGATAATCCAGCTAAATTTGGTGGTCATTCCCTTGAGATTCAGCATAATGTATGTTTGTTACATTGTCTCATAGGTGGCCACATTAACTTTGGATCAGCAACTAATTGATAAACAACCCCTACCTACATCCAGCTAAAAATACTTGCAACATATTATTTATAATTCGCTATTTCTCTCATAAAAATCAGGACAGTCAAAATAACAATGATAATAATGAACACTGCCACAGGAATATTCTAGAAAAAATGAAGTAGCTTAAATGCCTTAAAAGTATTGTTCCTCATCGTTGCTGTTTAATCCCTATGTGCTGCAGTCTCAGCTTTGACTCTCATCCCAGCCTCCCACTCACCCAAGAAGCAGCAACTTGGTGGAATAAGGGGCCCAAGTCACACTTCGTGAGAGAGGTGACACTTCTGATTCAGCCTTAGGATCCTCTCCCTCGGCTACCTCCTTCCGTGACCATCCATGCCTCCTTCAGCCAAAACACTTAATTAGCTACTCTCTAAAGACTCCACACAGTCCTTGCTCTCTCTCTGTGTGTGTGTGTGTGTGTGTGTGTGTGTGTGTGTGTATGTATGTGTATGTGTGTGTGTGTGTGTGTGTGAGAGAGAGAGAGAGAGAGAGAGAGAGAGAGAGAGAGAGAGAGAGAGAGAAGTCAACAAAAGACACAGGCTTCTCATTGAAGAGCTTACTTTCCAAAGAAGCACGGAGACTAATAGAGAGATGGTTACGTTCTGGTTTAGCATGGCCAAGGCAGAGAAGAGTCACCCAGGGTGGACTGTGTTAACTTCCCATCGCTGTGACAGAAAACCTGGCTCAACAGCCTAAAGGAGAGAACTTGGTTTTGATGCTGTTGTTTTGCAGTACTGGGGAATACATAGAAGCATTCATGCTAAGGAGGTGCTCTACCTCTGACATATACCCACCCCTAGCATCATTAGGAGGTTTGCTTTGTTTTATAATTCTAGGGATCTCTGAAACTGATGAACTAGTCCTGCTGCTCTGGGCTTATGGTGGCACAGTGCACTGTGGTACAAACACATGGTAGAAGTCAATCATTTACTTGACAGCAGCCAGGAAGCAGAGAGAGAGGAAAGGGGGCTGGGTTTCCAATGTCACCTTCAAGGACGCACATGTAATACCTCAGTCCCTTCTGTTAGGGTCCATCAACTCTCAACAGCACCCCAGGATGGAGAACAAGGCTAAGTGACATGAGCCCTCCAGATCAGGGTAGCGCTCCAGATCAGGGCATGGCAGAGAGCCAGTGAGCACTTGAGTGGGTAGCAACCAGAATAGCCATCAAAGGCTTTAATGGCCCCATTTATTTTCCTATTATGTTTCCCAAAATGTCATAGTCCACTCAGAGTACAGGTGGAGATAGGGGCCAGCTCTAGTTTGCTGCTATTATTCTGACAAAGACCATGGCCAAAAACAACTCGGGAGCGGGAAAAGGGCAACTGAGTAAAGAAAGAGTTTCTTATGTCTTACAGGTTAGAGTTCAGCGTGAAAGAAGCCATAGCAGGAGCTCAGGGCAGGAAGCTGGAGCAGAAGGACTGGCTCGCTTATTTAGCTTGCTTTCTTATACAGCCAGGACCACCAGGCCAGAGGTGGCAGCGCTCACAGCCCACAACGGGCTGCCCTTCCCCAACCCCACCATCAATCATTAATCAAGAAAACGTCCCAGCCAGGCAGTGGTGGCGCACGCCTTTAATCCCAGCACTTGGGAGGCAGAGGCAGGTGGATTGCTGAGTTCGAGGCCAGCCTGGTCTACAGAGTGAGTTCCAGGACAGCCCAGGTTACACAGAGAAACCCTGTCTCGGGGGAAAAAAAAAGAAAACGTCCCACAGACTTGCCTACAGGACAGTCTAACACACACACACACACACACACACACACACACACACACAACCTCTATGCTGTCTTGGTTCCCACCTACACAGCTATCCTGGCAAAGCAGCCTCTGAACTAAGTTTTATAAAGGCCAATTTAGGCCCTGCGTGGTGATGCATGCCTTTAATCCCAGCATTCAGGAGACAGTAGGCTTATCTCTGTGAGTTCGAGGCCAGCATGGTCTACGAAGGGAGTTCTAGGACAGGCAGGGCTGTTATACAGAGAAACCCTGTCTCAAACAAACTAACAATTTAGTGAAGGAGTGAATGGTCTTGGCAGCATGGCGGGGAAGGGATTCAAAGTTCCCGAAACAGACAGGTCCCTGTGGCCAAAGCACAGGTATGAGATTGCTGGTGACAAGAATGCCTTTAAGAAGCAGGCAGGTGCTAGGTCGCCTGCCGAGAAACACAGATGTCATTTGGAAAGCTAAGAGAAAATGGCAACAGCAGAAATGTGGCTTCTGAACCTTTCTTCCAGCAGTGTGGAGGATGGGTTCAAATTCCGCAGGTCTCAGGATAGAGAGAGCGCTGGGGGCTTCTTGTTCCTGAGCCAGGAGATAAATGACAGGATAGAAGCAGCTGGACAAAGGAGGCATCAATGAGTGGCAGAGGCAAGATCCAGGGATGACTCAAAGATTCTGGCCTGTGTCACCAGGCAGAGGGTGACATCATTTACCCTCGATGAGCTTCAGCGGTGAGTCCGCAGCTTATTAGTGCTGTGCTATCACCAATTAGGTGCTGAGCACTCGGGCTGCAGCCAGCACGGACAAGGAAGTGACAAAGGATGAGCTGGACGGGGTCGCCATGAAGCAGGAAGCTGCACGTGGGCAACCGAAGTTCCTGATGAGGAAGTGTTAAAGAATGAGCTAGCTAGGAGGGGTTGCTATGCAGCAGGAAGCTGCACATGCGCAACTGGAGTTGAAAGGTGAGATTGACACTGGGAGTACGGATCCTGTTCACGCTGACCTTTAGAAGGAGAACAGAAAACCAGAAGAAATCCTGGCCGTGTCGGTAAGGGTCAACAGAGGAGCAAGAGGCTTCAAGGGTTTGGAAAAGCTGCCAAAAACAAAACAAAATGGTAGAGTTATAGAGGATCAAAAACCAGGGGTTGGGGGTAGGGATGGGGGGGTAGCCCTGCTCCCTGAGAAGCCAAAAAGAATAAGGACGGAAACTTAGCTGTCAAATGTATCAGAAGAAGGAGCAGTAGCATCGCTGGCTGGCAGGAATCCTGAGATCCATGAATGAAGTGCAGCTGAATTCTAGGAAAGATGGGGCTGAGAAACGAGCCCAGCTGCTGTGCTGGAAATGACCCAGATGGACTCCGGAGAACCCGGTTTGATGGTTCAGGAAGTCTGTAAGCTGGTTAATAACGTAGCCGTTATTACAAGTTAAATGACATAACTTTACAAAATGGATAAGTTATGCTAAAAAGAAGGGTAATAAACAAGCTAGTTACATCACTTCCTTAGTAAGTATGATTTCTTATTACCAATGCTGCCCAGGTTATTCACATACATTCTGCCTGCATATAGGGAATGCTATATAACCATGGGCTATGTAACCACTGTATGTCTGCCTAACTCACTCCCTGACCCGTGGAAGGCTCAAAACTGGCTTTGGTAAAAGCTTTCATTCCATAAGAATCAGCAAATGTACACTCCAGAGCCCCTTCTTCCCAGACAACTGGCTCTTGGTGCCAGGATACCACTGAAACTGAGCCACAGGGTGACACTCACCCCTATCTTCTCCCTGGGACATATCCAACCATTCAAATCTGGCCCACGGTAGCACTGACCACAGTCTGTCTGTTAAAGCTGATCGTGGGTGGGTCCGGCAAAGAGAATTCTCTACTTGATGTGCTGGCGTTGTGGCTCTAATGAACTGCCTAGGTATAGGATCCAAGGCCAGCCGGCACACAGAGGCCTTTGTGTCACAGACAAAATGGCTTCCAGCTTCCTGGCTTGACACTGAGTGCTGGATTCTAGGCCCAGAAGAAATCCAGAGTTGGAGTAGAAGTCTAGCTGGCAGCTGGTCACCTATACTGTACTTGGATAAGGGCAAAAGGCAGCAGCGGAGGCACTCGGTGCCCAGTTCCCAGAGGATGAGGGCTTCTCAGCTACCCATGTGGCCTCTCCTCGCTGTCTCTCAGCCTGGCCACACAAGCCTATTGGAGGCTATGGGGTACCCGAATGGTTCCTGACAGCCAAGCAGTGGAGAGTGACGTTTATTAAAGAGGAAGGGGGAAGCAGAGGAAGGGAGGAGGAAAGGTGGAGAGAAGGAATAATGAGGAAGAGGAGGAGGAGGAAGAGGAGAAAGAAAAGGGAAGAGAAAGGGGAGGGGCAGGAGAGGGAGGAAAGGGGGAGGGAAGAGGGGAGAGGAGAGGGGGGAGAAGAGGAACCCATAAAAATAAGAGGTTTTTTTTTTTTAATTCATTGGACAACATGAATCATAGATGTATGAGTCACTTGCTACTCCTGAAAGCCCACAAGGGAAAGACAGACACAGGGAGGACCGAGCGCATCATCTAGAGAGACTTTTAAAAGAAGAAAGCCATCTAAGTGGCCTGGGTTTTGTTATTGTTCCTTGCAGCTGGTTACAGCCCAGGTGTGCAGCTCTGGGCCAGTTCTAGGTAACCAGCAGACCCTGCCCTGAGAACTGACACTGTGTTCTTCTTTAGTTCCTTTTTGCGGTGCTAGTTTCGTAGAACTTCTTATTTTTTGGAGTGCTGGGGCATGCATCACTTTTCCAGTCAGAGGACTGCATGGATCAAGCTGCTCTCAGGGTTTCGGTCTGTGTATCGACCTGGGGGTTGAGGTGCATCGTGAAAGACCCCGCATGTCCTCCACTGCAGTCAGGAGAGACTGCAGTAAAGTAAATCAGGAGCTGACTCTGAGTTACCACTTTCCTATTGTCTAGCACTACACTGCATAGCAGAAGATAGTTGAACATAAAAAGAGGATTTGGGGAGAGAGTTGAGTCGGAGGTGGGGGTGGGGGTAGGGGCGGGGGTTGCAAGAGAATTGAATGTAAGTTATGGAAGGCTTGTCTGAGAGTAGGCCCTGGGGCATGTGAACTGCATATAGCCCAAGGAGTGGCTTGGAGCCTCTGGTTCTCTATGTGAAATGGAGCCCAGCAGACTTGACCAGTACCCTGGGCTATCATCAGCACCCAGCAAAAGCAGGTAGGTGAAGGGATGATATATCTGTGAGTGCTCACCGATTCAGGGGTGAGAGCCCTGGGGTGGGGGTGGAGCTCTTTGTGCGCATGAAACAGCTTTGGAGCTGGAATTTTCATTTCTACAGCAGGTAACTGTTTCTTCAGAAACACAGATGACAGGGAGGTGAGACCTAGAAGCTGGGAAACCAGATGAACAGTGCCGTGGGTAAAGGAGCAAAGCAAAGCAAAGTTGACTCGAGTGTGCTCATATGGAGACACAGCTCTCAGTTCAAAGGGGATAAAAAAAAATGTGAGTGCCCAGGGTCACCCCAAGTTCCATGTCCCAACATGGAAGCCGTTCTATGAAGTGTTGTTGTCGAAGAGCAAAGATCAAGGCACTTAGGGACAGCCACAGCATAGGGCAGCCAGCTCAGGCACAGGCCTCAGGTGCCTTTGGCTTGGTGGAAAAGTAGGTCTGTTAAGTTAATGCATTCCAGAGGTTCTTAATCTGTAGTCAGGATGTCAGGTGGGGAGAAGGGAAGAGGAAATGACTCCTTAGTGATCTAAAGATACCCCAAGATAAAGTGGAATTAGGCTCTGGACTGGCAGCATTCCAAAATCTCTGATCATAGAAGTTTTCATCAGTTTTTACAGTTTCTTTCCAGGAATTCTCCTTCACAAGCTAGGGGCACAGGTGGGCACCGTGGCTTTTTGAGTCCTGCCTCCTCTGTTGGCTTGGGAAGGAAGTAAAGGCAAGGCAGAAGCAGCTGCAGGGGTGGTAGCTCCCACTTATAACCTGACAGATACCATTGGTACCCAGAGGTCCCTTCCCTTTCAATTACTTGGCTGCAGTTTTGAAGACTGGATGTTTCCTCTCTAAGGGAGGATGGCAGGAATCCGCAGAGCCCTGTCAGATG
>CM052717.1:20970760-20997977 GCA_028551405.1 Uromys caudimaculatus | reverse complement strand
GGCAGCTTGCACTGCCCCATCAGTGAAGAACAGTAGCTGCACAGAAGGATCATCTGACATTGTGACAGTTTCGTTCATCTTTTTTGGGGGAGGGGGGAGCAAAATTCGAGAAAGTAAGTTAATGCCAGGTAAAGGAAGCCAGCTCAGCTTGCTAATGTTGATTCCTCTGGTATGACTCTAAGTCCTGTAGGGTCCAAAGTTATCTTCAGTGTCAACCTTTGTCCTCCCAGAAGGGAGGGGGGCAGGACAACTTCCTTTGTGACTCTATGTGCTGAGTCAGGCAAACAGCAGAACAGAGAGATCACCCCTGTCTTGACTCTTCCTGGTCACTTGAGTGCTAACCCCTTCCCCACTCCACACATAGACTGTGCACTTTGGGGTAGAATGAGCCCTGGTACCTGAAAGATGATGGAAAGTTAATGTTGACAAAGTCCTGTGAGAATGTGTATTGCTGACATGAGCACAGCCATGTTGGGGACACCAATGCCTCAGACCCATTAGAATGGCAAGACCTTCCTCCAGTCTGAGTACAGATGTTGACGGAAGTTGACTTTCAACCAAAACCTGTGCATTCAGAAAGTACCGACCACAGCTTCCTCACCCCAGATGCCTGCAGCCTGAAACTGCTCTCTCACAGAGACCACCTATGGAGATAAGCTGACCCATCTCTTCATCTGTGATGTATATAATAAACACATTGAGTTTCAGGACTACAGCTTGTATGTCTCCATCTAAGTGCTGGGCCACTGGGTCCCAGCCTTACATTATTTATACCTATTTTATTCTTCATGGCCCCAGTCAGATCAAGACCAAAGCTATGTGGGTTGCTATGGGAAATCCTTTCTGAAGGGAGGTGATGGTGGTAGCATATTGATAATATTGACAGATGACCACCGTTCCTAAGCATGATCAATCCACCCACCTCCTGCCTTCTGGACTCGGAGATGGGGGAGGACGCTGGGGCTTCTCTGGCATCAGGTAAGAAGGAAGAGGTTTGAGATAGCTGCCTTGTGTTCCCAGGCCAGCCCATCTCATAATAAAGACATTTTCTGCATAGGTCTCCAGACCTTCTCTATTGAGTTTAGATAAGTACAGGCAGAGACAGGTCACTGTGGAGAAAGGTCCCACTCCCCCCCCCCCCCCACCTGTTAACCAGATGCAAGGTGAGGCTGGGTCAGATCTACAGAAATCAGCTGGCAAGGGGTGCACGTGACCTGGGGTAGGCCAGGCAGGAAACCATGAATCTAGTGACTCATTTTTCCTACCTAGAAATAGCAGGTGAGCATCCCTGCTGGGTGAACCCCTTCTCCATGACTCACTCCCCGCTGTGATCCTTCCTGAATCCACCCAGCAGCTCAACCTACCTGTGCCACTGACAAACTTTGATCAATGCCTGTGGACTTCGGAGTCTGCCTAAGTCACAATTCCTCAAAACACTAATGTGTGAAACTTTGTGGGTTAAGAAACAGGACCAAGGTGTCTCTATGCTCACTGGCAAATCCAGCAGTCCTCTGGTTAGATTTCTAGGATGGCCCACAAGCTCCCCAGCCTCACCACTGCCTATTCTGCAAATACTGTATTTACAAAGCCTACCGGAACCTCAGCAGGCAGGATTTCTAAGGCAGACAAGGAAAGAAAGCAGAGGTCAAGGCTCACTGGAGACACTGACATACCCAAATGTCAAGGTTACCACGTAAAGCTCCACCCTCACATAAGGCACATTTACACTTGCTTTATATATGCACTGAATGAAAATAGTCTTAACTCTGAAATTCTGGGTCTAAAATAGTCTGTGGTGGCATTTCCAGTACCTACACCTTCTAGACGTCTCCATTCACTTTCCCGCCCACATTCAGGGAGTCTTACACAGGAATGACCGACAGATGCAGAAAAACAAAACCTTCACACTGAGTCCAAGGACCTTTCCCTTGATAAAACTATAGAGAGTTCTGGAGAGAGGGCTCAGAAGTTAGGCTTGCCACTTCTCCAGAGGACCCAATAAGGGTCCCAGCACCCACATTTGGTGACTCACAACTACCTGAAACTACAGCTCCAGGGGCTCCAACAGGATTCAACGCTCTTTTCTGGCCTTTGAGGGCAGTGGCACACACATGGCATACACATAGAGAGACTCACACACACACACACGCATGCATACATATATACATACATACATAAAAACTTAAGATCGTTTTTTTAAGCTAAGGGATAGATATAAGTTGCTAAAGCAGAACTAGAAAATGGACTTCCTTCTGGCCCACCGTAAGTTGGCTCTCTGCCCCCAGCCATGTTCAAATGCCTTTGTTATAAATGTGTAGAGGAAGTAGGCCGTAACCACACTAGGGCTAAAAACAATCCTGGTTGCTGTATGTGGTTTTTGTAAATCAGTTTCAGTACGTCACATTTCCGCCTCAGATGTGAGATAACAAGACCAAAGTAACCCAGTAGGAGGATGTGTATCATCCCACAGCTGCCCAGATCGCCTGTAGTTCCCTTGAGCAGACCAAGAATTGGTGTGTTGACATGGCAGAGCCATCATCACATGGAGAGCACAAAAATCTGCCTCTGAAATAGGAACGACGCAGGAATGTTGTGACAGGGGAGTGGCCCTGACACATCCCGATGGAGGCCAGTTGTTGCCAAGACATTCCTTTGTACTATATGGAATGAAATAACCAGGTGTCAAAAATCTACAGCCTTGTAACATGGAGCTGTAAAATGTGCTGGCCGTGCCTAATAGCCTTTGCAAACTATAATTTACAGATTCCACTGCTTGGAGAGTCTCCATGGAAATAACTCAAAACTAGCCTAAAATAGTCACAGAAGCTGATGGAAACCCCGTGCTCATGTGTTGAGGCAGGAGGAAAGCCAGGAGTTAGCAAGCCAGCTAGAGGCAAAAGGTAGCCTCTAGCCCTCATAGACGGCCCCTGACCCCATTCTCCTCTATAAGAGAACTAGATCTGAAATTTATCTGGCAAACCTATCCACAGGGACACTCCCACCCACCCACTGCAGAACTGTAGAGGCTTTGAGTGTTTAATTTAATTTTATTTTTACAGTCATTTGAATGTAGCTGAGTACTTTCCCAGAGAGAGAGAGAGAGGGGACCTGGACTACACTGAGTTAGCAATACTAGAACAAGAGCCAAAAGTTTCACATCGGCCCATGCTCCATCCTGACTCCTGGCAGAAAGACCGTAGTATTGACTCATAAAGGGGCTTGGGGTGGAGTATAATGGGAGCTGAGAACGCCTATTTTATAGCCTTCGGTGCTTTCAAATCTCTTATTAAGAAGCCTTGGGCCCGGGAGATATTTGGGAGCACATTTTCCCACTAAATCATTAGTTTAAAAAAAAAAAAATCTTTTGGAAGCTGTGTTTAAAGAGCAAGGCAGCATCTACGGTACTCACATATTTTACAGAGGATTTTGATGAAAGGAATAATTGGTTACGTTTCCTGTCACTTATGCAGCACCGACTGTAGCATGGTTTGTTTGATCGAGAGGTTATTTAAAGCTTCATTCTACCTTGTTTTGGATCCTGACCTCTGCACACACAGGGACAGCTACTAAGTCATCTGTCCTGCTTACAGTAATTACAGGGGGTTGGACTGGTATATGTCACCTGCCTCTGGCACATTTTAGACTGGAATGTTCATCCTGCTCAGGCTTGGCTATCCAATGGCCTTCCCACAAAATGAGGTGGGACAAAGAAATCTTTCCATCACTGGACGTGCAATGCGTCAGTTCGGGTGCTTCCCACAACCATGCCCTACATTTCTCATTTGCACCAATGACCCCGGAATCTGGTCTCCAGACCCAAACGACAAAGTCCCTGAGGCTTCCAGTCATCAGTCCAGCTGGTCCAGAAGCCTGGTTTTATTCAGCTCCGCCCTGGCTCTGGCTCCTTTCGCCTAGTTTGTTTTGCCCTGGGGGATTTCTGTCTCATGACTTGAACAGTCTCATTTAGTCCAAGTCTGCAGCTTGGATTCACATCTTTCCCTGGGGCTAAGACTCCAGGCAGTGCTGACACCCAAGCCTTGCAGCTTAAGGCAGGCACTGGCTCACAGCAGTCTGGTCAGAGGTCGCATGAGGCAGGGCTGTGAGATCTGGCCCTGTTCAAACCAAGGGATATGAACCCTAGCCAGAGCTCTAGCCTTAGTGGGTCATTGTCTCCTCCGCTGTAAAATGAGAGAAATCTCAAAATGATCGTGGTGTGCAGGGAAAAGATCTCCAGGTATGGGGTTAGCCTTGGGATAGAGCCTCACTCAGCTACTCTTCACTCACTCAGCTACTCCTCAGAGCCTCGCCCTCCTCACTGGATTGTCCTGAAAACAGAGAAAGCAGGTAAGTAGGTAACAGCAGCAGGCATGTAGCAAGCACCAAATAAAGGCGGCTTTATAGTTCTCTTAAAATAACCATTCCTGCTGTTGGAACCTCCTTTTCTCCTGAGCATAAACATTCTGTGTACACTTGGAAAAGCCCCCTTGGAACGTGCCTGGGCTGGCTGCCCTCTCTCATGCCACTCCATGAAGGCATGTAGCTCTCTGGCACAAGTCCCCTGCTCTGATCTTGCATGAGAGCCATAGAGCAATTAGAAACATACTTTTCCCTCCTTGAAGGGAAAGAGATACAGCAAAGCCGGAGAAGGGGCACTATCAGACCATCCTGGGTCATTTAACCAGAATGATAATGGTGCCTGTGTGTACACACACACACATACACAATACACATACACACCACACACACCACACACACATACACACACATCATACTACATACCACATACACACCACAGACACCAGACACACCACACACACACAAACAAACACATACACACCACACACACCACACACACATACACACACACACATCCCATACCATGCACATATCATACTACACACCACACACATCATACTACACACCACAGACACCATATACACCACAAACACACCATGTACTACACACATATATACACACACCACACACACACACATACACACCATATACTACACACATATATACACACACACCACACACACACACATACACACATATATACCACATACTACACACACACACACACACACACCACCATACACACCACACCATATATAGCAAACCATACACCACACACACACACACACACCCCACATCATACCATACACACCACACACACACACACAGAGACACACATATCACACCATGCACACATACACACCTTTAAACGGCTCTGTAAGTGTGTTTATATTAGTATGAGCCTCCATGTTTTTTGTCTTAGCTGTTTTCCTGCTGCTGGGTCATCATTCTGGAGAAAGATAAATCACATCATCTTTGCTTAGTAGTCAGCACCTTATTTGGATTTTTCAGGAACCGAAATCTGCATTCAATGAAAGGGAAGGGAAGGATTTCTAAGAGTTCAAATATATCTGAGTCCCAACTTAAACCCGGATCCTGCATCCTCCCTAATCACAAACCACTTCTAAATGAAAACTAAAAGGACTTCATGGTGTAGGCCGTTCTAAAGTGACACAGTACAGATACAGTATTGCTCTGTGCTCCCAATTTCAGGTCAGAGTTGATCTTCAAAGCCTCCCTGAAGAGCAGTAAAGCAGTAAGGTCCTCAGTGGGTGCTCTGGAGACACCATGACAAGTATGACCTCTCAGCCAACCCAGGACAGTCGTCACTCTCTCAGACACTCATCTGACCCACCCTGTCACTAACCCCAGCCTCACTGTGAGATCCAATCTCTGCCTAATCTACCTCACAGACTGTTCAAACATGTTTTCTTTTTCTTACCTGTTTGGCTGGTGACAATGGAAGGGGGACAAAAAGGTGTTGGGGACAGATGACCCTGCAGAGACAGAAATCATGGCTTTGCACAGCCATGGCAGCCAAAGGCAAGACCCTCACTCTTTTCTCATTGTGGACCCCAAAAGCAGTGAACACCATCCTCAGCTATCTGCACCACCCCTGTTTGGAGGTCATCAATGACCATGTCTGCTTTTTTTTAATCTTATACACATTTTAGGAAGGTCCTCCCTCCCTCTTACACCTCACTCACTTCCTCTCTACACCCGGTCTTTCGTAGTGGGTGGAACAGAGAGGAAAACTGTTTCCTCTTTCCACCCAGAGGAAACAGCTTTGCAAAGAAAATGAACCCAACAGCAAATTCCTCTTGCCTGGTACTTTGAAACGAAAACTTAGCTGGGGAGGGTTTGTTTGTCTTTGATGGCCAAAGTAATGTGTGTATGTAGACATCAGCTAGAAATATAAAGGAATTTTAAGACATGCGTGGTCCAAGAAGGTGCCTTTAAAAACCGTAGTTAGGCCCAGGGAGAGAGACAGCTTAAAGACTCTTGCTGCCAAGTCCGAAGACCCGAGTTCAATTACTGGGACTTCCAGGGTGGAAAGAGAATCGACTCTGGAAAGGTATCCTCTAATCTCTGCCTGTGCAAGGTGGCATCTCCCCTTCAAATACATGCATATACACATGCTTTCATTCATACATACATATATGCATTCAGCAGACATATATACATACATACAAATGTGTTTAAGGGATAGCTAATACCAACGTAAGAAGTAGAGCCCTTCAGTGAGCAGCGTGAGGGCAGACGAGTCACACTGTAATTCCATAGAGCCACAATCCTTCAGAACTTTCCATGGGGCTTTCAGGCCCTGGGAGCACCAGCAAACACATTTCCCTTGCTGTTAAGTTACAGGAGTGTTCTCGTCCATGATATTAAACTCACAGCGAATCCTTAAATTCATCCATCCTAGCTGAGCAGTGGTGGTGCACGCCTTTAATTCTAGCACTTGGGAGGCAGAGGCAGGCGGATTTCTGAGTTCGAGGCCAGCCTGGTCTACAGAGTTCCAGGACAGCCAGGGCTACACAGACAGAGAAACCCTGTTTCAAAAAAAAACCAAAAAAAAAAAAAAAAAAAAAATTCATCCATCCACTTCCACCAGAAACACTTGCAGAGTTCTGGGAGCAAACCAATGTCAAGTACTACTTTCAAGGATAGGAAGTAGACTAAATAAGAATTACACTTCACACACACACACACACACACACACACACACACACCATATAAAATTTAAATAAAAAAATAGAGCCACAAGCTGGGGACCAAGGACTCAAAACATGGAACCTGTGAAGGATTTCAGATTCAAACCATAAGACGAAGTGAAGACACAGGGTGATGAAAGCTGAGGTCACAGAGCCTGCAGCTCTCTGCAGCTTTGAGGCCAGAAAGCATCCCTCTTGGAGGACTAGCATGGCAGGTCAGGTGAGACACAACAAAGACAGCAAGTTGAGGGTACCGAAGGGATTGGGAATCAGGGAGAAAAGGGCAGGTGATAAAGTTCGGTCAGGTCTTTGCCTTCTGCCCAACATCAACGGCAACACACCGAGGCTCTTCAAAAAGGGCTTGTCAGGCCTTCAGCTTTGAGCTGGGCAGGATGGGGAGCACATGGATGCAGAAGAGAGTACCGCCTAGTGAGAGACTAAAGGTAAGGGAAGAGCAGTCAAGGCCACAGACACCATGGAAGTCCATGGGGGACGGATATGTAGGGAAGGAGCTTCGGATCCACCACAGACACCATGAAAGTCTGTGGGGGATGGACATGTAGGGAAGGAGCTGCAGATCTGCCACAGACACCATGAAAGTCCGTGGGGGACGACACATAGGGAAGGAGCTGCGGATCCATCATCCACTTGCTGATGGAAAATGCCTGGGATCTGAAAGCAGCAAGGACAGTCTGTGCTGACTAATTTTGTATCAACTTGATACAGGCTAGAGTCATCTGAGAGGAGGGACCCACAACTGAGAAGCTGCCTCCATAAGACCAGGTTGTAAGCAGGCAAGCCTATAGAGCATTTTCTTAATTAATGATTGATGGGGGAGGGCCCAGACCATGGTGGTGGTGCCATCCCTGGGCAGTTGGTCCTGGGTTCTATAAGAAAGCAGGCTGAGGGAGCCATGGGGAGCAAGCCAGTAAGCTGCACCCCTCCATGGCCTCTGCATCAGCTCCGACCTCCAGGTTCCTGCCCTGCCTGAGTTCCTATCCTGACTTTCTTCAGTGCTGAACAGTGATGTGGAAGTAAAAGCCAAATAAACCCCCTCCTCCCCAGCTTGGGGTGTTTCATCGCAGCAATAGTAACCCTAACTACGACACAAGCTAGGGCCGGAGCTGCTGTACAGTTGGGCCCCACATTCCATTTAGAGTTATGATGTCACCATATTGCAGTACTTAATAGTTTTGAACAAGAGGTAACTGGGCATTCTCACTCTGCCTGCGAATGGGATGACTAATAAAACCTAGGACCGAATGTCTTCTCCATGTTTATGCAAAATCTCACCTGGCGAGTGGTTCATGGATTCTGTGCAAAGCCTTCAGACTGTGCATTTATTTGTCAAACTAAAAAATTTCTTGAGTTAGTCGAGGCTAATGGCAAAACACACACACACACACACACACACACACACACACACACATATAATTTTAAATAAATGATTTGTTTTATTTGGTTGAGAATATCATGGAATATACAAGTTTTAATCTAAAAGAAAGCTATGATTGAGAAGGTTTAAAAGAAAAATCCACAAATACATCTGTGGCAGTTTGACTAGGAATGGCCCTCATAGACTCAGGTTTGAATGCTTGGACCATAGGAGTGGCACTATTACATGTGGCCTTGTTGGAGTAGGTGTGGCCTTGGAGTAGGTGTGGCCTTGGAGTAGGTGTGGCCTTGGAGTAGGTGTGGCCTTGATGGAGGAAGTGTGGTATTGTGAGAGTGACCTTTGACATCTCCTATGCTCAAGCTATGCCCAACGTGGCACACAGTCTCCTTCTGCTACTTGCGGTCAAGATGTGGAACCCTCAGCTCCTCCAGCATCATGTTTGCCTACAAGCTTGTGGGAACAGGAACTGGGAAATGAGAGGGTGTGTAAAATGTAAATGAAGCCCACAACTATGTTCTGGAGACCAGCATCAGAGTGCAGATCTAACTTTATTACATGAGCCATTTTATAGCTTTTTAGCCAATTAGGGTATGTATTCAAGGGCAAATTCCGGGTGCAACGTGTGTTTAGCAGAATGTGACTCGCCCATCCAGGAGCCTGTAGGGGAGAGTCCAATCCCCATGGAGACTTTTGTGAAGACAGGGGAAGCAGCCACCACCCTGGCCTTGGGTCCTTTGTGTTGTCTCACGGGTATGCTGGGAACCACATCAGATCATACACACTGTACGGTGGATCAGGACCCTTGAAGGAGTCGCAGGAGCCCGTGGTGCCTCACTCTTCTTTCCACTTCCCCCACACACGCTACCAGGCTTCCCACCATGATGATTATGGACTGAACCTCTGCAACTGTAAGCCAGCCCCAATTCGATGTTTGCTTTCAAGAGTTGTCTTGGTCATGGTCTCTTCACAGCAGTAGAAACCCTAAGACAACCCATATGCATGTATTTCAGTGTGGAAAAAGAGAATGCATTACTAAAACTTAATAATCAACTCTAATGAGATGCTGATTATTCAAAGACTGTCTATAAAGCTACTAAAATCAGTATATACAAAATATCTCTTTTCTTTTATTGAAGATAGATTTTTTTAATCATATAATATAATCCTGATTATGGTTTCCCTCCCTCCACATCTCCCACTTTCTCCCATCTCCTCTCCCATCTGGATCCACCCCCTTCTGTCTTGTTAGAAAACAAACAGGATATATTACCCTTAGAAGGAAAATAATATCATAAAATGTGATAGAACTAACACACACACGGGAGTAGGACAAAACAGAAGGAAAAGAGCCTAAGAAAAGGCACACGAGTCAGACACAGATGCAGAGACCCACTCATCCACACACTCAGGCATCCCATCAAAAATGCTAAACCAGAAGTCATAATAAATACACAAAGACCTGTGAGGTAAATAGATATAGTGTATATACATACATGTGTATATACATGTATATATATATCCAAATGAAGTAAAACAAGTAAGATTTTAAAAAAAGTTCAAGCCTTGACATGACATTGAGACAAGGAACCATCAAAGATTCCATTGAGCTCATTATCTGTTGGCCACACGCAGTCTACCTTTAGAGAGGTGTGTTTCCCCAGGGAGACTCCCTTGGAGAAAACTAATTTTTCATTTGCAAGTAGTACTCAATTGGAGATTGCATGTGAGTTAGGGCTGAGGGCATGTGTCCACTTCTCCCTTTAGCTCAAGGCCTCCATCTGGGGCAGACCCATACACAGGCCCTGTGCGTGCTGCCTCGGTCTCTGTGAGTTCATATGTGTGTCGATCCTGTTGATTTAGGGGCCTTGTTTTCTTGATGCCCTCTATACCCTCTGGCTCCTCCTCTTTCCGCCCTCTTTTCCATGGGGTTCCCTGATTCCTGAGAGGAAGGATTTGATGGAGGCACCCCATTTATGGGGAGTATTCTAAGGTCTCTCACTCTCAGCATGATGCCTGGCTATGGGTCTCTATATTTGTTCTCATCTACTATAGAAGGAAGCTTCTCTGAAGATGTCTGACCAAGGTACTGATCTATGAGTATAGCAGAATGTCATTAGAAGTCATTTTATTGCTACATTCTTTTAGGAGAACAGTAGTGTTTGGTTTTCCCATAGGTCCATGGGCTATTTAGTCTCTGCTTCTTAGTCATCCAAGTAGTGCCGGTTATGGGTTCCATCTCGTGGAGTAGACTTAAATCAAGTCAGATATTGGTTGGTCACTCCCACAAGCTCTGTGCCACCATTGCCCTAACATAACTTAGAGGCTGGACACCATTGTAGATCAAATGGTCTGTAGCTGAGTTGGTGTTTGTTTCTCCTTTGATAGCATGCTGAGGACCTTCCTATACCAACGATGCTGAAGTGTGGAGATGAAGGCTGTGTGGGCTCCAGCTTGATCTCTCCATGTTCAGGAAGTTGTGTAAGTGTTGTCTTCAGCAACAGAGCCTTCCTGTAGGTTTGTAGAAATCAACCTATAGTCTCGTCAACAGTCCAAGTGGTTTGGGGGCTCCCATGGAACCCCTTCGGCTAACAACTCAATTAGATGTAACTCATTCCCAGTACTGAAAGCCTCATTTGTTGACAGATGTACAGACGGGGCTCTGCCTCCCCCATTATTTGGTGATTTCATTTAGATTGTTTTCATTTGTGTATATAGTTTAAGAAGCTTCTCTAGTGTTAGGTTTCCACACTACCCTCAAATGGCCTTTGACTTTAGCTGTCTCTCTGCCTCATCCCCCTCCCCACTTGATCCTCCCATTCCAGTCCCTGGCCCCATCCACCAGTAAGTATCTATAGCGTTTCTCTTTCTTAGGGATAGCTAAGTCCCCTTCTCCCAGCCCCTTACTCTATACCTACCCTCTGTGGTTCTCTGAATTTATACCTTGGTTAACATTGACAGCTAATGCCCACATGTAAATGGATACATACCATAGTTGTCTTTCTGGATCTGGGTTACCTCACTCAGGGTGATTTTTTTTTTTTTTTTTTTTTTTGCTAGTTCTATCCACTTGCTTGCTGATTCCATGATGTTATTTTTTTAACAGTTGAGTAATCCTCCATTGTGTGCTTGTACAATTTCTTTATCCATTCTTCTAAGGAGGGACATGTAGGTTGTTTTCTGTTCCTGGCTACTATGAATAGATTAGCAAAGAACATGGTTGAGCAAGTGCCTCTGTGGCAGGAGAACCTGTTCGTTGGGTACATGGCCCAAGAGTAGTAGAGCTGGATCTTGAAGTAGATCCATTCCCATCTTCCTGAGGAACGGCTGCATCGATTTCCATAGTGGCTGTATGAGTCTGCAGTCCCACTAGCAATGGAGGAGTGTCCCCTTGGCCACTCACATCCTCTCCACCATGAGCTGTCATTTGTTTTACAGAGCTTAGTGTCAGATGGAATCTCAAAGTAGGTTTGATTTGCATTTTCCTGATGGCTAACAATGTTGAACTTTTTTAAAAAAATGATTCCCAGCCATTTAAGTTTCTTTTAAATTCTCTGTTTAAATCTGTACCCCATTTTTAAAATTGGGCTATTTGTTTTCTTGATGTCTAGTTTTTTGAGTTCTCTATATATTTGAGGTATTAGCCCTCTATAACATGTATAGTTGATAAAAATCTTTTTCCATTCTGTAGCCTGCTGCTTTGTTCAAATGATGGTATCCTTTGCCATAAGCTTTTCAGCTTCATGCGGTCCTATTTATTAATTGTTGACCTTAGTGCCTGTGCTAATGGTTCATTCAGAATGTTGTCTTCTGTGCTAATGAACTCAATGCCGTTGTCCACTTTCTTTTCTATCTGATTCACCGTATCTGGTTTTATGTTGAAGTCTTTGTTCCATTTGAAGTTGAGTTTTGAACAGGTGGTAAGTATCCATCTCTTTGGATTCTTCTGCATGTCACCATCCAGTTTGGTCAGCACCATTTGTTGAAGACACTATCTTTTTTCCAATGTGTATTTCTGGCATCTTTATCAAAAACCAGGAGTCCATACGTGCGTGGATTTATGTCTGGTCTTCAATTCTACTTCATTGATCAACATGTCTGTTTTTTGAGCCAAGAGCATGCTGTTTTTATTATTACAACTCTGTAGTACAATTTGAGGTTGGGAATAGTGATACCTCCAGCACTTCTATTATTCAGGGTACTGAAGTCTAGCCTGGTGCTATCCTGTTCCTGGTGGACCTCACTAGGCAGCCTAGGAGTCTGGCCCTTCTGTTTTCTCCACTAAGAAGGAAGGAAGAGGAAGCAGTGTGAACCTCAACAGGATGTGGTACAGTTAATGGATAATTAGAGTGTGCACTCCACGGGAAGCTGATGGAGCTAAGTATTATTTTCCTAGACACTCTCAGAAAGAAGACTTTATGAGCATCAGCTGGTGACTCTCAAGGTGACTCGTGAATGTGGCCTCTGACTGGTGTACCTCCATCCTTCCAGAAGAGAGATTTATGAGCATCCTCATGGGAGAATGTGGCCTTCCAGGGTCAGAACTGTGTCCAGCATAGAAATGGACCCAGAAGTAGACTGTTGGTTCAGTTTACCAGGACTCCCAGTTAAAGGTGAACTTCAGAGAAGTGACAGAAAAGCAATTTACATGTTTTGCTTTCCCTACAACTGTTCCATGAAACATCATTTAATAGCAAAATTATTGGAGATGGAAAGGTGGCTCAGCAGTTAAGAATACTTGCTGCTCTTGCGGAGGGACTCAAGTCCAGCTCCCAGCACCCACATGGCAGCTTCCAACTGCCTGTAACTCCAGTGTCAGAAGACCTGATATCCATTTCTGGCCTCCATCCGACTCACCACACTCCTGCAGTACACAGACACACATGCAAGCAAAATACCCATAGGCAAACAGTAAAAATGCAAATTAAAATTTTCATGATCTACCTGAAAGTCAAGTTTAATTGAGCCTTCTGTTTCATCGTCTCACTTAACCTGGCAACCCTAAGGTTCCACCATGTAGACCATTTAGAAGCGTGACCGCCAACTCCTACCCTTATCTGCTAGTGGTGGTAATGGTGCACGTAAACACTCCTCTTTAAAGCTACTTGCCTGTAGTCTGGAGTTGAGGCCCTCGCGGTCAGAGCCTGTCCATCCTGTGTGTCTACACAGAACAATGCACTGTTTAAACAGGACTCTGTGAAGATGAGAAGATGCTCAAAAGGACTGAGATGCACACCGTATTCAAGATTGGCTAATCTGATGTTATTTATGATTTAAAAAAAACCCATAATGGAATTCCCCATGTTCAATTGTCCTATATAGGTTGCCAGTGAATAAATCCCTGAGAGCAGCATGTCCTGTACACAGCCACCCTTCCTCAGTGGTACAGCTGGGACCCCTTATGGACTGTGTGGTCCTCTGAGGTTGTCTGCTCGCCACCTTCGGGTCCTCCAGAGGAAGCTTTGGTTTCGCTCATGTGATTCCCCCCAAGGGAGAGCATGTTTACTTATTGCAACAGTTGGCTTTCATTTATCACCAAATTCTCTGAGCGGGGTTGACTATGGAAAATGGGCTCTGGTGATGACTAAGAGACCCAGGAAGGGTAGGCCTTGAGACAATAAAGATAGCACGTGTAGCCTGCAGCTTCTTTGTCTTTCTTGAAAGAACTTCCTTAATTCTGCATTCTGTAAGCAGAAAGTATCAGCTGGGTTGGCTGGAAATAGATGTAATATACATGAGAGCAGTAACAGCCTCAGTGTGTGTGTGTGTGTGTGTGTGTGTGTGTGTGTGTGTGTGTGTGTGTACGCCCGTGCGCAGTTGAGGGTGGGCATGGGTGAGTGTGTATGCAGTTCAGTGGGTCAGAAGACATCACACCCAAACACACTGCTCTGTCACAGGATTGTGTTAATTTGTGCTAGAGGCAAATGAAAACAGACACAATAAGCCCTCCCAGGGCTTCCCTAATCTGATGAAAAGCAGGAAATTCTGAGACTCACAGGCCAATAGATGTCCCTTCTGGAGGAGCCTGGTGGCAGTGAAGACACCAAGCACAATGGGACTGTAAAGAAGACTTTCTGCTCTCAGTCTCCCTGGTGTTCAGCCTATGAAAGCAAAGCTCCCTGCTTCCCTGTCTCTTGATTTTCTTAAGAGCTCCTATTGTTAGTACCTATTTGTTAAGGTCCCAGGCACTAGCGATCTCCCTGAACTGTCCCTGACTGGCTTTCTACTAAGTATGTGTTAGTAATTTGTTTGGTTTTCTCCGGCTTGTCTGTCTTTTGTCAGAGTGATTTCTAGAGTCACAACTGAGAAATCTCAATGACAGAGGAAAGACTTCTTGCATCTGGACAGCCACATGCTGCTGTTAGATGCGGTGATGTAGAGAAAGCTATAAAATATTATTTTCTAAGTAGATCTGGGTAAATTAAAGAAACATATTGTGGTAATTTAGGATAATCTCTAAAAACAAAAAGAGGCACAAGGAATAAATGCTATTGATGTATGATTTAAGTGTTGAGGTATTTCCCGAAAAACAACATAGGAAAGGAAAATTCAGGAGAGAGGCCTTAGACAAGGCAGTTAGGGAATGAATCTGAGGACCGTAAACTTAAAACACGAGGCAGATAAGCAAGACCTACTTGCATGCTGTCGAGAGATGCATGCTAAGCACAGACACACAGGTCAAAGTAATGACAGAAAACAAAGGCGTTGGCATCAGTTTGGACAAAATAAGCATCAGGGTGAGTATTATTGACACAGGAGACATTTTTGGACTACAAAGAGGCCAGGGCCTCAGAAGGCACAGTGACAGCGTGGTTGCTTCAAACAGCATGTGGCAAACAGTAAGAATGGCAGCAAAGAGGGAACCGAGAGGTCCTGGTTCTCTGTTAAAAGTCCTAACACCTCCTCTTAAGAACTGGGAGAAATGAAAAGCCCCAAAGAAAGCATAAGAGAACTGGCAGGCTCCCCCCAAAATAGTTCAGATCAAATAAACAGTTATAAAAATCCAATACCTGGCCCTGGTTGGTTGCCTGCTCCCATGAGTACAGGAAAGACAAATTGGAGTCCACAGGTTATGGGGGGGAAGGCACAAAGTTTGAGGAGAATGGGCAGGAATTGGGGGGTGGGAATTGGGGGATGTAGTGAATATGTCCAAAAGACATTAGCATGAAATTATAATTAATAAATACTGTAATAGCCAGATAGCGGTGGTGCACACCTTGTGATCCCAGAACTAGGGAGGCAGAGGCAGGCGGATAACTCTGAGTTCAAGGCCAGTCTACAGAGCCAGTTCCAGGACAGCCAAGGCTACACTGAGAAACCCTGTCTTGAAAAACCAAAAATAAAGTACAATATTGTTGTAAATAAAGAAAAAATAAACCTCACACCAAATCTCTGAAGAGGAACCGTTCGTAGGAAGTACACATAAAATACTAAGCTAGCCTGCACCCTGAGTCACACATGTCTCCATATATTTTGAAAGATAGAAAATTTAAAGAAAAGCCATTAAGTTAGAAATCAATAGCAGTAGGTTGTTTAGGAAAAGCTGAAATATTTGGAGGTAATATACTCTTACAGACACTTCTTGAATCGAAAAGAAAACCACAAGATAAACTAGAAAACATTTCAAACTAATCACTAACAAAAATATAGCTTGTCAAATTGATGGTCTGCAGCTAAAGCAAGCAACAATTTCAGGGCATCTTGTCATTTTAAATGTGTACATTAGGGTACAGGAAAAGCCTAAAGTAAATTGTCTAAGTGTCAAATATCTACGTTAACAAACTAGAAATTTATGAGTCGAGTTACAAAGTAAATAAAGAAAAGAAATAATAGAACCAGAGCAGAATTCAGTGGAGTGAGAACAATAGAGAAATGTAACAAAAGCACCTGCCGAGTCTGAAGCTCTCTCTGCAGCCTGAACTCTGTATCCTGCAATGAAGAGAGGGACTGGAACGAATCTACGTCTTGGGAGTCTGATAAGCCATCTCCATTCCCAAACACCACGGACTCCCTGAGGCTTTTCCATGTGTTGTTATTAAGGAGCCCCACGCACAGGAAGTTTGAACGTGTCTTATTATCCTCCTTTTTCTTTGTTTTGTTTTCCTTTTTGGTGCGCATGCGTGCTTGCGTGGGTGCGCGCACATGCGCATCCACATGGGTGCACGCCCCAGAGTGGAGAGCTGATGATACCCTCAGTTACCGACTCTCACCTCTTCCCTCTTCTGATGCAGGGTCTTTTTGTTGTTCACTACTGTATCTGCCAAGCTCCGTGGCCCTCCAGCTTCTTAGGACCTCCTGTCTCTGCCGCCCATCTCGCCTTGAGAGCACAGATCCTACGGATCCTGCTACACCTAGCTTTTTACATAGCTTCTGCAGATTTGAAGTTTGGTCCTCCTACTTGCGTGGCGAGCACTTTACCCACACCATCCCCCAGGCCCAGGATGGTGACTTTTACCATCAACTTGACTGGGCCAAAAGATGCCCAGATATTTAATCAAATATTATTCTGGGTGCTTTTGGTATTGTTTTGAAATGAGATTAACATTTTAATCAGCAGGCTGAGTCAAGAAATTGTTCTCCCTGATATGAAGGGACATGTCCAAACATATGAAGGCCTTAGACAATTCCTAAGACAGAATTCCTCCTACCTGACTGCCTTTGAAATGCTGTATCAATTTTCTCCTCTCTTTAGACTCAACCCAAAACATGAGTCTCAAGTCTACCTGCATTCAGACTGGATTACAGCCAGACTGCCAGTTCTTCTGAGGCCCAGCATCCTGATGGTGTACACGGGAGATCTGGGGACATAGTTGCTTCATTACGTAGGTCCTCTCTCTCTGTTCCTCTCTTTCCTCCTCCCACAAGGTTATAGTTTGAATGTAATGTGTTGCCTTCAAGTGACTCATATCACAAGATTAGTCGTCGCCTGGCAACAGGGAGGTGGGCCCTGGCTGGAGGAAGTAGGTGAGTTACTAAGCGGAGGTCCTTGAGGGAAGAGGACCCCATCCCATCACAATCCTGCTTTGTGGTCACAGTAGTTTGTACAGTTGCCACCATAATTTGTACAGCTGTGGCCCGACACATGCTCCGATCACCATAGTGTTTTTCCCAAGTGTACGAGGCCAGGTGATCATGTCTGAGCCCACTGAAGCCATGAACCAAAATAAATCTTACCTGTTCTCAGCTCAGGGGAGGCTGTGGGCAACCTTCTTTAGTCATCCTAAATCTGGGTTTATCAGACCCCAGCCACCTCCACCCACACCATCCAAGTTCAACCCCAACGTGAGAACAAAGTCATGTTGAGGTGCGCTAGAGGCAAAATCTGCCTTCACTCTCGAGATCGGTCCCCTGGGTCTGTCGCCAAGGAATGTTGGTGACAACGTTGCCAAGGGCATCAGTGATTGGAAAGGTCTGACGGTGACTGTGAAACTGGCCTTTCAGAACAGACAGACCCAGATAAGATGGTTCCCTCTACCTCTGCCCTGCTCACCCAAGCCCTCAGGGAGCCACTGAGTACCTGGCAGAAGCAGGAAAACATTAAACACAATGCAAACATCGCCTTTCATGAGATTGTGCTAGACAAGATGCAGCGATGGTCTTTAGCCAGAGAATTTTCTGGAACTCTTAAGGAGATGCTGGGTACTACCCAGTCTGTGGGCTGCAATGTGGATGGCTGCCACCCTGTGACAACATAGATGACATCTGCAGGGGTACAGTGGGATGCCTAGCGCCTTAAGAGGCAACAAGAGAATATATTTCAATAAAAGACCATCCAGCAGCCAAAAATAAAGGAACCTTATTTTCATTATTTCTGCCATGTCGGGGGAGGGTGTGTGTGATATGTGTGGTGTCTGTGAATGTGATTGTTGTGTATGTGAGAGAGTATATGTGTGTATGTATGGTGTACTGTAAGTGTGTGGTACATGTGTGTGACAAAGTGTGTGTGATGCGAGTGTGTGTGTGTGTGTGTGTGTGTGTGGTGTGTGGTGTGTGAGTGTGTGGTATGTGTGAATGTGATTGTATGTTGTGTGAGAGAGTATGTTGCAGGATCTTTTATTACAGTGTGAACTCCAAGATTGTGTTATTTACTGAAAACCTGTTTCTAGTTGTAGTGTGGCCCAGCCCTTTAATTCCTCTGGCTAGAATACAGACAGACCCTTCACACACACCTTTAATCCCAAACAATGAAGGTAAAGTTAGTGTGTAGAAGGAAGCAGCCATGTTTGAAAGTGATGTCTAATTGAGTTGCAGACAAAGTGATGAATCAGAGAAAGATCTGACAGAATAGGGTATGCCCAACTCTCAGGAGAAGAGAGAGGAAAAAGAGGTTACTTAGGAGAGCAGTGGAGAGAGAGAGAGAGAGAGAGAGAGAGAGAGAGAGAGAGAGAGAGAGGAGAAAAAGGAGGAGGAAGAGGAAGAGGAGGAGGAGGAGTTTTACCAGGACAGTTTTACAGAGACAAGCCGCAGAGAGAACAAGCTAGACACAGGTGAAGACAGAATGAACCACAGAATGAGAAGGAGCCAGGAGATTAGAACAGATTGACAGAGTTAGTATGAGGCCAAGCAGAGCAATTCAATCAAAGGCTGAGAGAAGCCAGATTGAATCAGTCAGTTTGGAGAGGAGTTTGAGTCAGAACAGCTGAGTAGAACCAGCCAGCCCGAGATCAGAGGGAACAAGAAAAGGGGAGTATATTCAGCAGTAAGTCTCAGATTGAAACCATTTAGGCCTAGATAAGCCTGTATGGAGCCTTGAGGCTTCCAGGACTAGGCCTAGGTTAGCAGACAGAGGCAGTAAGCCTCCCAGATGACAATTACATCAGGCAAATAAAAAATACTTTACAAAAGTGTGTGTGTGTGTGTGTGTGTGTGTGTGTGTGTGTGTGTGTGTGAATGTGTGTGGTGTATATGAGAGTGTGTATGTGTGTAGTATGTGTGGTATGTGTATGTGAGTGTGTGTGCATGTGCATGGCATGAGTGTATATGAGTATGTGTGAGAGTGTGTGTTATGTGTGGTATATATGTGTGTGTGTGAGTGTGTAAGGTGTGTGTGTGTGAGTATGTGGTATATATGTTGTGTGAGACTGTGTGATGTATATGTGTGTGTGTGTGTGTGTGTGTGTGTGTGATTCTTTGGCTCTCTGGAAACTCATCACTAATAACCTGACTTTGAGCACCAGTAGCTCAGAAAGGGCTGCAGGTTGTCACTTCTTACCCTACACGGACCATGGTAGGAGACAGACTCCTTGTGCTTCCTGTTTGGGACACTGTTCCATGCCCAAAGACACTCTGGCACGAAATGTGCGTGTGGATCCGAAGCTCCTGTGTGAGGACCCAGCATCTGCTCATTTCTCACAGTCTGCCATTGCCTTTGACATGCCCGTGACTTTGCTTGGGTAACCTCCTTTGTCTTTTGTCAGCTACAAACATCTGTGGCCTGTTCTTTATCCTCGTGCCTCCACTCTTTCATTTCTGTACTTTCTCCACAGAGAAGTTTCTGGTCTTCTTACTTCTTGTAAATGCGAACGTTTGTGATAAGCAGGTGCAGACGTCTGTTTCCTTGTGGGTGAGTCATCTGGGCCTGAGCATTTATACAATGTGTCCTCATGAACTACTTTGCTTACATTCTCACTTAACTTTGTAATTAGGATGTTGTGTGTATTATAAATTATGTGGGTGGGTGTGTAGCTGTAACAAACACACAGAGAGGCATATAAACAGACAGACAGACAGATGGGAATTTTAGTTGTAGACAACAGGAAACATTACAGAAGAGTCCTGTGAGAAGAAGGTATGGGTAAAGACAAGAGCCTCTGCTGTGTGTGTGTGTGTGTGTGTGTGTGTGTGTGTATGTATATAACCCGAGAGTCACCCATGTCAAGGGTGTCTTGCACACTGTATGGAGATTGTAAAAACAAGTAAGATGCTAGAGGCACTGAGGGAGGGGTGGGGTTGGAGAACTCCAGCAGCCCAGCATTCAGTCCTTGAATGCCTCAAAGGCAGCCAGCCGTGCAGGCTGATTGGGTGGATTGAAATGGTAAAGGGGACATAAGCTTTGCCAATAGGAAATTTTCCACAGAAACAGATGTCAGAGCTTCCTGGGCCGCGTTTTCCTCAGTTACAGCCATTCTGATGGGATCTTCATCTTCTCCCTGCCCCTCCCCCCCAAAAGTGTTTAAAACCTATAGCTGGGGCTGCAAAGGGAAGGCTCTGGGATGTCACCCCAATCTGGATCCACCCCAATATGCAGAATTTAGGAGGATCTGCTCCAGAACCAATCTGCTGAGCCACAAATTCCTGTCTGCCACTTCCTACGTGGGGACAGCGGGGCACTTCCACCTCTCTGTTCTCAGTCATGAGTATAGTGGAAGTGATTTGAAAAATACCTTTTTCGGAGTGTTCTCATGGGATACACTAAGCACTCAGTTGATGTCACCTGTTTTTATTAATCGTTATAAAACTCCATAGAAGGAAATCAAAACATGAAGCAGGAAGTCCTGAACACTTTCCACTTCCCTACTGAGACCCAGTTATTTATATATATATATATATATATATATATATATATATATATATATATATATATATTTTTTTTTTTTTTTTACCATGAAACTGGGTACATGGGTTCCATGAAACTCTTGTGTTTTTATATGATAGTTCCCCTTGTCTATAAAAGCTAATTCAAGTTACTTTCAGTTTCTCACATCTAGAGAAGATTCACTAATACTGATGTTAAAAGTCACAAAATAGCAGAGGCAGGCGGATTTCTGAATCCAAGGCCAGCCTGGTCTACAGAGTGAGTTCCAGGACAACCAGGGATATACAGAGAAACCCTGTTTCAGGGGGAAAAAAAAAAGTCACAAAATAGCTACTGAAAATGAAGGTTAAGCCTGGCAGTGGTGGCGCACACCTTTAATCCCAGCACTTGGGAGACAGAGACAGGAGGATTTCTGAGTTCGAAGCCAGCCTGGTCTACAGAGTGATTCCAGGACAGGCAGGGCTATACAGAGAAACCCTGTCTCGAAAAACCAAAAAAAAAAAAAAAAAAAAAAAAAAAAAAAAAAAAAAAAAAAAAAAAAAAAAAAAAAAAAAAAAAAAAAAAAAGAAAATGAAGGTTAAGAAGAGCTGGCTGACACAGTGACAGCATTTGGGGGTCAGTATAGCTGATGCTATCCCCAGCTGGAATAACTGATCCTCTCTGAACTTCCCACCAGTTTACTCCTGAGAATACACAAAGGTATAACAACTTGCAACACCACTGGGCATTAGAGGAGGAAGCCAGAGGACGGAGTGTGGGGAGATCTCCACTAACCTGGGTTATTTGTGGCTGGGTTGCAAATCACTCTTGTGAACCTCTCATCCTTGGTCTGTGAGTGGCTGGGCAGAAGAAAATGTCCTGACACCTCTGTCAGAAGGTCCTGTTAATATCCAGAAGGCACTTCTCTTGAGTAGGCTAATTTAAAATTCATGTATGATGTCATGTCAAATAGACAAGAGTTATTTATGTCATGGACGAACTGATTCTTACACTCTCTAAAAATGCTCTCAGAATCACACACTGTCATCTCTTAATCTGTTGAGATTATTAAGGAGAGTCTGTGCACTTCTCTGTGCATTTGAAGGTCCAGTGGGGACAAAACACACACACACACATATACACACTGACACACACACACTTATTTACACACATCACACACAAGCCACATGCATACATATACCACATACACACTCAAATGCACACACACCACACACTCACCCACCACACACATGCTCACATGTACACACATACACCTATTTACTCATACACACAAATAATACACGTTAATACACATATGCATACTACACACGTACCACACATACCACATACACATTCAAATGATCTCTCTCTCTCTCTCTCTCTCTCTCTCTCTCTCTCTCTCTCTCTCTCTCTGCAGGCTAGAGAAGAGGGAAGAGTGGAGGACAAGGCCACCCCACTCCCTGTTGGCAGATCTCCCTCCCCTTAGGGGGACATTCCGTCTTTTTCTATCAAAGTTGTCAACTGATTAGAAGGCCAGTCCACATCATGGAGATCTGAGCGTGCTCAAAGTCTGCAAATGTAAATGTTGACAACCCTAAGAGAAATAACTTCAGAGCAACAGCTAGACTAGTGGTTCTCAACCTGTGGGTCATGACCCCTGGGGGTGGGCAGGAAATCAAGCAACCCTTTCCCAGGGGGTTGCCTAAGACTGTCAGAGAACACAGATGTTTAAATGACAGGTCATAACACTGACAACATTACAGGATTCTGCAATAGCAACAAAAATAATTTTGTGGTTGGAGTCACCGTGACATGAGGAACTGTATTAAAGGGTCACAGCATTGGGAAGGTTGAGAACCACTGGTCTAGACGATCAGTTGACCACATATCAGTGTACTACAGCCTGCAAGCCAAGTTGACATATAAAACTGACTATTGGGCAGGGCTTTGGAGATGGCTCGGTAGACTAAATATCTATGAGGACCAGAGTTTGATCCACAGCACCCACTTTTTAAAAAAATATGGATGAGCCCCCGACCCACGGCTGAAGAGCTATTAACAGTTGATAATTTCTGGGAAAGAGAAAGTTATTTTCCTCAAGGTTATGGCACCTGGAGGTTGACCACACTCCCACTGGATGGCCCCATGCCCATGAGTCCATGGGCAGCACACACTGGACTAGGTGAGTTATTGGTGACCTCCAGGCTCAGGTGACAGACTCTGGTCAAAAAGGATAGTCAGTGACAGAGGAAGGCCAATATTGACCTCTGACTTTTATAAGCTCTTACATATACCTACACCATACTTGCATACCCATATATGAACATGTACACACACACACACACACACACACACACACACATACATACATACACACACATACATACATACACACACATACATACACACACATACACACACACACATACACACACACACACTCACACACACAGACACACACACTCACACACAACATACATGCACACACTCACACACACACACTCACACACACACAGACACACACACATACATGCACACACTCACACACACACACACACACTCACACAGTGGCAAAGACTGTGATTAGCATCTGCAAAGCGCTAGGGTTCAATCCTCAGTAGCAAGCTCCCCACTCTGCCAACGATGTTGGACCCCAGGCTTGCAAAGAGTACAGGGACAGAGATGCTGGCGAGTGAGTGCTTCTGCACCCCACCAAAAGCTCACAGGCAGGTACCCTAGAGCAGGAAGAAGCCAAGAGCAGGGCCTTTTAAAACGGCAAATGCTTAGCAGTTACATTTATAAATGACAGCAAAAACCATTTTTTGTTTGTTTCCTGGCAAAGGAATTTGTAGGCTCCACAGGAAGTCTCTGTAAGATTTAGACGATGAGTCAAGCGAGTGAGGTGTTGTGACTCCATCCAAAGGCATCTCCTGCCCAGTACTTTTCCACTTCCGGCCTTTTCCATGTTGGGTAACTGCAGTGCATGCTACCCAGTTACCCAAGCCAGGAAGCAGGCCTTCATCCTGTCTCCTGCTCTGTCTCATTCCCTGCATCCAGCTCTGCCTCAATCCCCTAAGCTTTCATCACTTGACATAACTCCATCCCTGCCCCGCCCCACCTCACCATCCTCCCCAGGGTTCCAGAATCCCTCACTTGGATTTATACCCAATCTCCTAGTTGTTTCTTTTCTCCTCCATGTCCTCCCTTACCTTGGGAGCTTCCTTTGTTAACTCTGAGAGACAGGCTGTACTTGGGGTGCTGCCTACCTGCCTTCCTTTGGGGTGCATAGTGTCCCGCCACAAGAGAGAAAGCTCCAATAGAGAGCTAGAAACTACAGAACTATGAAACTAAGAATAATCTGACTTTCCTATCTGAGGAGGTAAAAATAAAGCTAATGGGCATCCTGCATCAAGTGTCTCTTTACACGCCCATGACCTGCCCTGTGAGACACCTCAGATCCTCAACAGGTTCCTTACCCTTTCTCGCCACGTGTTCATAGGCACGTCTCTCCAATCCTTCAGCAGAGCTACCCCGACTGTCCTTCCTTTGCCGGGCTCTATGTTAGGTCTAGACCATTCCCAGATGTGTAAGAAAAGGACTCAGTATCACGGCTTCACACACACACACACACACACACACACACACACACACACACACACACACCAGTTGCTCCTGACTGCAGGCCTGGTATTGAGATAAGATTGGTGAATTCCAGTCACACAAACAGACATGCATCCCATGGGTGCTATGCGCTGCAGGTTGTATATGAATATTTTATTCAAACTCAATATCCCAACAATGAATACAGTCATGTTTATTTTTTCTATCTGATTCTTGACAAGACGGATAAACCATTGAAAGAACATCTGACTAAAACTGAGCTGCTCTTACAGAGAAAACTGCTTTTAAATGAAGAGACATTAAAAAGAAGAAAAATGGGCATTTCTTTCCTTTGCCTTTCTTTTCTGTGCCACATGGTGACACTGTCACCTCTCCTTTCTGTCCCTCCACTTCTGCCCAGGCCACAGGGTCCAGAACCCCTCACTGTCAGCAGGTGACCTTAAAAATGACTCAGCCTCCGCAGAGCTTTGGTAACTGTAGCGGAAACTGCATGTGTTTACGCATATCTGCGAGCAAGCCCCACGGGTACACTGCACATCAGGAATAGATCAGTATGCTACCCTGTGCCAATCTTAGAACCAAGTGAAAGGGGGCACCTTGTACCATCTAAACCAATGCTCTGTTTTGATGTAGCCAAAAGTGGATGGTTTAAATCAACCGCCAGACATGTATTTTGTTTCTGAAATGGAAGCTCAGATTGTCATGGCAACAGAATATTTGGATGATCTGAGAATTGGGAAAAATTAAATTTTCTGATTTAACTTCCCAGATGTTTATTTTGTTTCTGAAGTTGAAACTCGGAGTGTCATGGCAACAAAACATTTAGATGATCTGAAAATTGGCATAATTATATTTTTTATTCAGTTTCACATATAGGTCAATCTAAACAAAATTCTACTTTTCACTTCAGAGCTGGCAAAGGGTGGACATTGGATGCTTGGGTTTGTTTGTTTGTTTTTGTTTGTTTGTTTGTTTGTTTTTTGAGACAGGGTCTTACCATGTAGCTCTGGCTAGTTCTGGAACTTGCATTGTAGACCTCAAGTTTCTAGAAGTTTACCTGTCTCTGCCTTCTGAGTGCTGGGATTAAAGGCATGTGCCACTGAACTCTGGATTTTAATGCTCAAGGGCAGGAGAGGTATTCAAGGGTTTACAGGAAGCAAGGACCTGGAACTAAAACCCCTAAACAAACCGGGACCCCAAATAAGCTCTCCCACCAATGGAAGGGGAACTCTAGCTCACCCAGAAAAACACAAGGCCATACCTACCCCAGGGCCCCCTAAAATATTAAAGTTCCAAATGTGCACATTCAGAGGGACAAAAGCCCTCCTTAAAAATAGGACCAAAGGGGGGCTGGAGAGATGGCTCAGCGGTTAAGAGTGCCGACTGCTCTTCCGAGGGTCATGAGTTCAAATCCCAGCAACCACATGATGGCTCACAACCATCCATAATGAGATCTGATGCCCTCTTCTGGGGTGTCTGAAGACAGCTACAGTGTACTTACATACAATAAATAAATAAATAATTAAAAAAAAAAAAAAAGATTTAAAAAAAAAAAAATAGGACCAAAGGGCCTGGAGAGATGGCTCAAAAGTTAAGAAAGCTTGCTACTAAGTCTTTCAGAGAACCCAAGTTTGGCCACATTGGGCAGCTCACAACCACCTGAAATTCCAGAGGAATCAAGATGCCTTCTTCTGACCTCCAGGGACCCTCGTGCGTGCACATGCACACACACCCTCTTAATATAAATCTTTTAATAGCAAGACATAGTAAGACCTTGTCTTGAAAAAATAAAACAATAAATCATTTTTTTAAAAAATAGGGCCATAGGATAACAAAAATATCTGTAACTTCTTTAGAAATAGAAAAAGAAAGCTTTGTTGAAATTCCATTGGTAAGCTAACAAGAGATTAGATAAAACTGAGCAAATTCTTGGATCTTCAAGAAATTGCCCATTACTACAACATAGACTTATAAAGAGATGAGAAAGTGGAGCAAGGCTAAAATTTGAAAGGCAGGCCAGGTGTGATGACACAAGCCTTTAATCCCAGCACTCAAGAGACAGAAGCAGGCAGATCTCTGGGCGTTCAGGGCCAGCCTGGTCTACATAGCAAGTTCCAGGACAGCCAGAACAAATCCAGAGTGGTGAGGGAATGCTATTAAGTTTATACTAACTGATTTAACAACTTAGATAAAATAATAAGAAAATTAAAAGATACATACTGCCAAAAACTCAAAGAAAATATGAATAAGCCTATTCATATTTCAACTTGACATTTTTCCTTAAATATATCCCCAGACTTAGGTCCTTGACTTTATCAGGTATCTTTACATTATCCAGAAATGTTCAATAAAATTGTGCTTATGGGTCAACAGATCAGTGACAGAAACTAGAGTCCAGAAACAAACCTCATGATTCTGTGCTCAGTTCTCAAGAAACTGTGCATGTAGTTCACTGAGATAAAGGGCGGTCCTTTTCAGTAAACGTTGTCCCACACAGTCATCCATACAGCTAAATGCTGAACCCCATTCTTTACCTCAAACCACATAAATGTTATTAGCTCAGAATGAATTATACACCCAAGTGTAGGGGCTAAAGCCTTAAAGTACATGAGATCTTTG
>CM052717.1:20931590-20969090 GCA_028551405.1 Uromys caudimaculatus | reverse complement strand
TTAAACCACTGAAATGTACTCATTACAATAGATAAAAAGAAATGCAAATAACAGTAAAAACAGGACATTGATACATATTAAAAATAAATACACTAAGTAAAAATACACTAAAGAAGCCGACACCACACCCACACAGATAGTGCTGATCAGAGAGGAAAAGACAGCCTACACATTTAGTGACTACCGATGACTGACTAACCCCGTTTAAGAACTGAAAATGAGTTCGCCTCACCAAGCACAAAAACAACCGCATGGGGACTTCAGTATCAACACAGCTGTCTTTAGAGATTCTGACGACCTGCGTGTGTTCGAGGGAAAGAAACCAAGAATCTCGGCGGAAGAGCATGGCCAAATTCTAAAAGCTCTCAGGTCTAAACCCCTCCAGTGATTGCCCTTTGCTTCTACCCAGTCGGGCAGCTGAGGTTTCATATTTTACCTGCTAGTGTAGCTGCTGCCAGTCGGTAGCCCTGCAGTGCCCCCCACCCCCGTTTATCACCCCCACCCCCACCCCCACCCCCGACCCCCGCAAACTCTGAAAGGCCCTATGTTCTCTCACCACACAAATTAATCCTGGCTTTGAAAGCCAGAAAGATCTGGGGCTCAAGGCTAAGTAAGCAGAGGCTGGTGGGAGGAGGGCTCTCTACAAGGAAGACAGGGTACATCAAAAGGGGACAGGGAGCCTCTCCTGGGGTGTTCAGGAGGTCTCAGGAATCACCAGCCACATCTTTCAAGTCCCTTCGTGGTCAGCAGATGCTGTCAAAAGAGAAAATTACAATCAATATAACCTGAACGTCTTTACTGGTGTTTATTTGCAATCCTAGAATCAAGCCACATCTCTTTTTATAAATATAAAGTGAATATTGTAAGAAGCTGAGGTGGAGGTGACTTTGAAGACCGAAAAGGGCAGAGGAAAGGGGAAACAGAACAAAAGGCTGATTTTGGTCATTTTAAGGTCACTTCCTGTGCTAGAATTTGTTAGATAGGTAGAGACTCCCTTATCAGGCTGGCTGAATCCCCACCCCCACCCCCCATTGAGTTTGGCCTTTGTCTCTCTCCAGGGCTGTCTTCTTGGAAGGTCAGATAGAGCAGTTCTGGCTCAGCGGTGTGCAGGACCTTAGTATGAATGTCGGTTTAGTTGGTTGGACCTAGTACATCAGTTCAGGACAAACCAATGGCTGCCTATGGACTGTATTTACCATCCCAAGTTTTCTGTGAGAAGCCATTTCAGGATATAACTATCATAACAACCCTGATGTGAGCAAAGGTCACCAAGCACAGAAGAGCCTTTTAAGCAGTCTCCTTACCAGAGTGGGCAGCCAGCTTGTCCTTTGTACCCCTATCAGATTTGCCTTCCAAAGTGTAGGCTCTACCCCCTACCTATCTTTTCAGCCTGAGTGTTGCACAGCAGCCTCTGTCCCAGGAAGCCTGATTCCCCCTACACACACACACACACACACACACACACACACACACACACACATACACACACAGGCCCGATCTCAGGAACTACAACCCAGTTGTTTATTTTAAAGTTAAGTCTCATCTGAACCATTTCTTCACCTTAAAAAAAAAAAAAGTACCTGTTTTTCAAGATACAGCTACTTTTAAATCTACCCTTTCTTACCATATCATGATTCCGTCAATCATAGGTGACAGTGAGCTCTTGTTCACCCAGGTTTTTAAAACATTTGCTTACAAAAGAAACAGGCCACAGGTGTAAGGCCTTATCATTCGCCTGCCGAGGGACAGAAGCCTCATGTTTGATTTAATGTGCCACACTGCTATCTCAAGATCCCTAATATTTTTTAATAAGGGCCTCCAGTTTTCTTTTGACTCTGGCTCCCCAAATTACACCTGTGTCTACCAGGAACAAAGCTGGCATCCCTCCACTGGTCCCTCGAGCTACGCACACATGGGATCTTGAGCGTCTGAGTCCCCCGAGGAGCTAACTGTGCACAAAAGTACACAGCTCCCCTTCAGGTCGGTCACCTTCGTCTATTAAAGATGCACCAGGCTGGCTTTATACAAGGGAGCAAACAGGTCCTTTATCTCCCCTTAAACAATTACATTGGTCAAAACAAGATATGGCCTGGGTTGGCCTTGGTGATCAAAATCTAGATTGGACCTGGTTGGGGCTGGGGACAGCTATACTGGAGTCTGAGATGGGTGGGAAGCATGCAGTTTGACCAATTCCCCCAGACTGCTCTGCTTTTGTGGCTTTTGCCCTCTTTTTTTTTTTTTTTTTTTTTTTTTGGTTTTTTGAGACAGGGTTTCTCTGTATAGCCCTGGCTGTCCTGGAACTCACTCTGTAGACCAGGCTGGCCTCGAACTCAGAAATCCGCCTGTCTCTGCCTCCCAAGTGCTGGGATTAAAGGTGTGTGCCACCACTGCCCTCTTTACTTCTCTAACCACAAGTTCTAGGAAATGCAGGTGGCTCCCCTTCCCCCACTGAACCCCCACCCCACCCCCATGACCCTTGTCTCCATAACAGGCCAATTCCCACAACAGTAGGAAGAACAGAAGACACTGGTCTAGCAAGCAGGAAGAGCTGGTCAAAGCTGTCTCCAAGCTGTTACGATGGGTGTGTTCTTTACCTTGTCATAGTTTAAGCACTGAGAACACACGTGCTTGATGATTTTGCCCTATCTACCAGAGCTTTTACATACTGTTGTCTCTCAAAGACTGTGCATAATGGTGCATAAAATGAAATAAAATGTACCTAACGAGCCAGACTCAGCAGTATCAAAGCCAAGGCCTGGGCCAAGGCTCTTTGATGTATCTTCCCAGTGAATGAACACACACAGCTATCAACTGAAACCCACATCTTTATTTTCCAAGCAGTGGTGTGAACACATAGCAGCTAGATAGTGACTGTTTCTAAGAATCTTATGTTTCTGGAGTTATTAACACTTTGAAGATTTGGCTTAGAATTTCTACAAGGTATAACATTAAACTCACTGCCTATTTGAAACTAATACAAGGCTAGTATTCACTCAACTTGAGAGCTTCTATGTGTTTATTTGCTTAAAAGATTTTTTTTTTTTAATATTTTGACTTTTCCGGGCATCATCAATTTTTCTGTTAAGAAATAGGAAAATTGGGGCCAGCGAGAAGGCCCAGCAGGTGAAAGCACTGACTGACAAATCCAAAGGCCCGGGACTGCTGTAAATTTTCTGACTTCTGTACTCATGCCACAGGATACACACAGGCAAATGTGCAGATGAGCATGAAGAAAATAAATAAAAAGTAACAAATGCTTTAAAAAAGAAACAAATTTTGCTAAATTATCTAAAAAGAAAAATTGTCTAAGGAACTGGAGTTGTCTCAATAGGCAGATTAGGCAAAGGGCTGCAGACTCTGCAGGACTGAGACAAATGAACGCAAATGACCCCAAATGAAGAAAGGCAAGAGAAAGAGGTGCCAGAGAGAAAGATGCCAAACCTGAGCAGATGTGGACAGCGGGTGTGAGTCTCATGTGTGCTGGAGGCACTGTGTAGTGGCTCAGCAGAACATATGTGACAGAACTGAGAACTGTAATGTGATACTGACAGGTGGGCGGCCCACCAGTTATGGCAACACTATTGATAACTTCTATTTCTGCTAGAACGCCACGCTGTGGGTGGGGTAGTACACGCTCTTAATCCCAACACTTGGGAGGCAGAGACTGATGGATTTCTTTGAGATCAAGGCCAGCCTGGTCTACCAAGTAAGTTCCAGGACAGCCAGGGCTACACAGAGAAACCCTGTGTCAAGTACCCTCAATTCCCCAAAAAAAGAACACAACACTGCTTCAGCCAAAGGTGGTAGCGTTGATCTTCAAAGCAGACCCAAAGGGACCATCACTAGGCTGTAGACTGGCTTTTGTGTTCCCTTAAAAGGTTGTAGTAATTTCTGTTCTGATGTGGTAGTGTTTAGAGGTGGGTCTTTGGCTGTTTAGACTAAGTTATTCAAGAATAAGATGAATGCCTTTTAAGAAAGTGGCCTGAGATAAAAAAAACTACTCACTTCTGTAAGCCAATGACAAATTTGGTGAGAAGATAGCTTGTAGAGAGACTCTCTTATAAGCATCACCTGTCAATAAAAAAGTCAATGACCAATGAGCTGAGGCAGGAAATAGGAGGTGGGACACTGGCAGGAAGTGAGAGGATTCTGGGAAATAGCATAGAAGAGAGAGATTTGAGAGGAGCCCTAAGGAGACACAAACCAGAGGTAACTGAACTCAAACTAGAATAGAGAAGAGATCTGAGAGTGATACAAAGGGAGAGATTGGAGCAAGATGCTGAGGGAAACTGATGAAGAAGACACAAAGGTAGAAGCAGGCTAGAGGTCTGAAGGAGGTAACTAACCACATGGTAGACAGAATAGTTTGGATGGGTTAAATAAGTTATGAGCAAGTCAGGGAATGAGCCAAAGCTTATGACCTGGGCATTTAATAATAAATACTTAGTCTCAGAGTCATCTTTCCAGGGGCAGGGACTGGGAGAAAATACAGATTTCATTTTTCTTTTTTTCTTTTTTTTCTTTTTTTTTGGTTTTTCGAGACAGGGTTTCTCTGTGTAGCCCTGGCTGTCCTGGAACTCACTCTGTAGACCAGGCTGGCCTCGAACTCAGAAATCCGCCTGTCTCTGCCTCCCAAGTGTTGGGATTAAAGGTGTGCGCCACCACTGCCCGGCCAGATTTCATTTTTCTTTAACAGTAGCTGTGTATGAATCAAGAAACAAGGCTTACTAGATATTAAACTGGTCAGAACCTTGGCTTTAGATATCCTGGGCTCTTGACCTATATAAGAAATAAATGTTTGTTATTCATTAGTCAGATAACCCACAATATTCTGTGACAGCAACCTGATCAGACTATGACAAAAATGGATATTATGGATCAAGATACTCCCTCCCCATCTTCCGCCACGGAATATCTTCTATTTTCCTAGTGTCCACTGATTCTCCCCAGCCATTTGAGTACAAAGGAGTCGAGATGAAGGAATACAGACTCACATAGGTACTGAGAGGCAGAGATAAATTTCAAGCTGTTGAGTGCAGGGCCTGGACATCTGTTCCGGATTCAGCACGCAGCAGTGGGTGACAGTTCTTTCTGATCAAGGGTCTGTAGAACAGAGCTCTCTGGGACAAGGAATGTAATTCACACTGTGGGACAGCTAAACCATAGCTGTGATGGCAAATGTGTCCTCATCATGTCTAGTTAAGTGTTGGCATTAGCGTAGACCTTCCACAAACGAGAACAAAGAGAGTAGGTGAGCCTTTACGCTTTCAGTGTCACTCTCCAAACCCTGGAGTTCATCTCATGACACGTGAAATGTCCTCTGTCCCAATAGATCTGAGGGTTCATTCTAGTCTATCCTCGATGGTCCAATTGAAGCTGGATCCCAGAATACAACAGGGATCCTGTAAGCCAGTCTTAGCATTGCTTCCCTAATGGAGTTCCAAACCCAACAGAGCATTTAGTGTGGACCAGACCTAGGAATAAACAGTCTCTGCTCCAGGTGTCATTGTGAGCCAGCTCTCTGCCCACCATGTATGCAGCCTGATAGTCGTCATGTCCCTCCAGCTGTTTCTATGGTCCCTTCCAGGCCTGCTCAGGCCCCGACAATCCTGTTTATACACTAGACACTCTGGTCCATTACTATTCATGACCCTGTGTTTCTCAGATATCAGGATGAGCAGGGTGAGGAAGGAAGAGAGACTCAAGAGTGCATCAAAGGTGAGAAACCACCAGCCCCACTCCATCAAGACAAAGCAAAAAGCTGTACATGTTTGCCCCATGTTTCTTCAGCTAGCCTAAGACCCTGGGGGTTACCCTTATAGAAGAATAAGCTCTCATCTGTCCTCATACCATATCTGCTTTCTTTTTCTCTGGTGCACTGTGAAAAGTACTAGGAACATTTGTGGCTTATCCTTCCCTTCTCACTCTGCAGACTGAAGTTCAAAGAGAGCCACAGGCTTTTATCTCCAACACCGGTAACCGCACCAGGTACGAGGTTACTGCTTAATGAGGGACAGTCTCTTTATTTTCAGGTCACCGAGTCTCTTAGTGACTGTTCTTTTATAATAAAACACCATGACCAAGGCAACTTATACAAGAGAGTATTTCTTGGGCTTATGGTTCCAGAGGGTTAGGAGCCACAGTGCTAGGGACAGTTTGGTGGCAGGTGGCAGACATAGCAGCTAGAACTAGAAGCTGAGAGTTTGAGGACTGAGGGCTCACATCTTGAACTACAGCCATGAAAGAGAGTCAACAAATTTAGAATGGCACAGAGCTTTGAAACCTCAAAACCCACCCACAGCTGGATGACATACTTCCTCCAACAAGGCCACACTTTCTAAACCTACCCACACAGATCATGAACTGACTACCAAGCGTTCAAATGCCCATGTCTAGGGGATATCTCATTCAGACCACAATGAGACTCATTTTAACCTTAGCAAACTCATGGCACAAGGTGGGAGGAAGAAGTGGATAGACACCTCTCTTTCCATGTCCTCCACAGTCAGTAATACCCCTACCCTTCCAAGCCCCCAGCACCATTAATCCTATCATGGTGGCCTTCAGAGTGCCATGGCCCCTTGTTCCTTTCACATCCATTGATCTGCACTTAGTTGGACTACAATGAATGCAAAGACTAATTTTGGCCAGAGAAGGAAATAAGAATTATTATAACTAATATATACCATTGATATATATAGACATGTGGATTACTATCTTGATTACTTTTCTATTGCAGTGATAAAGCACCATGAATAAGGCAACTTAACAAAGAAAGCATTTAATTTGGGGCTTACTATTTCAGAGTGTTAGAGTCCATGATGGCAGGATAAAGGCATGGTGGCAGGAACCCATTGAGTGTTTACACCTTGATCCACAAATTGGAGGGAGGGACGGAGAGAAAAAGGGAGGGAAAAAGAGAAAGAGAGAGAGAGATACTGGGGGCATAGCATGAGTCTTTGAAACCTTGAAGTTCACCTCCTTCAACAAGGCCACACCTTCTCCAACAAAGCCACACCTCCTCCAACAAGGCCACACCCCCTAATCCTTCCCAAACAGTTCTACCAATAGGGAACCAAGTATTCAAACATAAGAGCCTATGGGATTATTCTCATTAAACCACCACAATTACCTTCTGTAATGCACACAACAACCTGAGGTAGGTGCCATTTTTATCTCATTTACAGTTCAGGAAACTGAGGTGAAGTAGGTGTCTTAGATGCACACAGATCTCATCTAAGCACAGGACCCCCTACAGCTAGCTAGTTAGATCTCACACTCAGGAAACTGGGTGTGGTCCTCTGTGTGGAGGAGATAACAATGCTGGAGAGGCAAGGCACCTCTGGTTGAAGCCTGATTTGAAAGCAACAGAATCCAGATGTCTTGGTATAAAAGCCTGTACTCTGGAGGGAGAGAGGAGGGCCATTGAGAGAAAGATAATGGGATAGGGACTGACTTTCTGTTTTGTTGAGCCAGCAAAGCTGTATCAAAGAAAATGCAAGTTCTTAAAAAATCTTAATAAGGAAAAAAAAAAAAAACCCTCATTTCGGTAGAGTTTTGAGTCAAAGAGTTTCTGAATGGCAATAATGAAAAATTTAAATTCTACAGTTAAAACAAAAATGCTAACCTTCCAAGCATTGCACCTGACCACCCAGGGCAAGAGTTACTGGCTCTTCTCCTGTTACCAACCCTGTCCCTAGCACAAAGCTTCTGTCTTTCTTTCCACACAGTTAAAAGGAAACAAAGTAAATAGACAGGCTCTGTCCCTCTAGCTCTTCCTTTACAAAGTGGTATCCTGTAGTAAGCAAAAGCAGGCAGCAAGTGCAACCGAGGCTCTTTGCCAGTCTACTGTTTCCCCCACTGATGGCACTGCAGAGGAAATACTTGCATTTGACATGCCTGGCTCAATGCCCAGGGTTCTGGGGCAGGCTCTGGAAGGGGCACCAGTAAAGAGAACTAACACTCAGAAAAAGACAGAAGAAAGAGGTACAAATGGGTGACCAAGGGGGACCAGGAGATAGACTTTGCTTGGCTCATAATGAGTGCCCCTCCCCCTAGATGCACATGTTGTCTTTGTAGTTTGGAATAAGACACCAGTATTCTGGGAATCTGGGCCTGATGAGAGAAAAGAAATGTCAGTATGGTCTGAATCTGAATTGTCCCCACAAGCCTTTGTTTTCAACACTGTTCCCCAGTTGCTGGCACTATTTTAGGGGGTCATGGAAACTTTAGGTGGGGCCTGGATGGCAGAAGTAGATGCTGTGGGTGGTCTGTGGGAGGTTCTAGGCTGGCCTCCACCTGTAGTCATTCTCTGCTTCCTTGCCCACCATAATTTGAAAAGTCTACATGCTATGCTCTTGGAACCAAGAAGTCTGATGTTTTCCCCACTACAATGAGCTGGACATTGCAGAAAACCTATGCTGCGCCATTGTCTTAGTTAGGGTTTTACTGTTGTGAACAGACACCATGACCAACATTTAGTTGGGACTGGCTTAAAGGTTCAGAGGTTCAGTCCATTATCATCAAGGCAGGAGCATGGCAGTATCCAGGCAGGCATGGTGCAGGAGGAGCTGAGAGTTCTACATCTTCATCTGAAGGCTGCTAGTAGAATACTGGCTTCCAGGCAGCTAGGGTGAAGGTCTTAAAGTCTAAGCCCACAGGGACACATCTACTCAAACAGGGCCACACCTCCTAATAGTGCCACTCCCTGGGCCAAGCATAGACAAACCATCCCCGTCATCTTTCACAGTAACATGTGATGTGTGATACAGTGGGTTTATTTATTTTGAAAAATTGTACAATATATTTTGATTATATTCTTTCTCCTCCCCAGTTGCCTACCCACCCAATTTCATGTTGATTAAAAAAAAAAATCAAAAGAAGCAGGGCAGGGGTGGTGCACACATTTAATCCCAGGGCTTGGGAGGGAAAGGCAGGTAGATCTTTGTGAGTTTGAGCCCAGTCTACAGAGTGAGTTCCAGGACAGCCAAGGCTACACAGAGAAACCTTGTCTCAAAAAGAAAGAAAGAAAGAAAGAAAGAAAGAAAGAAAGAAAGAAAGAAAGAAAGAAAGAAAGAAAGAAAGAAAGGAGGGAGGGAAGATTAAACAACAGCAACAAAACCCAAACATGGAATAAGACAAAACACACACACACACACACACACACACACACACACACAAATGGAGTCTTTTTTGTGTTGGCCAACTACTCCTGGGCAATACAGTTGATACACCTGGTGACACTCCATTTGAGAAAACTCATTTTTATTTTCCTAGTGAGTATCAGTTGTAAATAGCCTCTTGGTTGGTCATGACACCCCTTGTCCACTTCCTGTCTCACCACTGGGACCCCATTTGGCTTGAGCTTGGACAGGCCCTGTGCATCCTGCCCCAGTCTCTACAAGTCTGTATGTGTGTCGGTCCTGCTGAGTCTGGAAGACACTGTCTCCTTGGAGTCATCTGCCACTTCTGGCTCTTCTTTCTACCTCCTCTTCCACATAGATCCCCGAGGCTTGGGGGAGGGGTGTGCTGAAGACATCCTATGTAGGGCTGAGTGCTTCCAAGTCACGCTCTGAATATCGTCCAGTCGCTTTTTAGTGTTCCACAGAACCCCGTGAGTTGTGTAAAAGTAGACTCAAGTACGTGTAGTGTTTTATTTCTGCATTACAACTTCCATCATTCCCCTAACAGAGACTTTGCAAGACTTGTTCTGAGCTGGGTGTTGTGCTAGGGGTCAGGGATTCGGTGGCTAGAGGCAAGACACAGAGCCTCTCCCCTTAACGTACAGTCTAGTACAGTGGTTCTCACACTGTGGGTCTCCGCCCCTTCAGGGGTCACATGTCAGAGATTTGTATTACGATTCATGTGGGAAGAGGAAACCATATGGTCACATTAAATTATGAACTGGGATGTCGTCAAAGATAAGGAAATTAGTACCAAGAGAACTTTATTAATGGAACTTGACTTTTACTAAGGCAGGAAAAGATTTCCCCCAAGGAATTGTAACTGGTATGACCCTAGACAGCAGCTTAGGAGTGGGAGGTTGGCAGATATGTAGGTATGTGCAGGAGTGGGTGGTCCACTGTGGGGAGAAGGTACATTACACAGAGGTGCATTGTATGAAACTTCTTGGCCAACCTGGCCTGCGTGATTCCCAAGGACCAGTGAAAATAAAACTGTAAATCCCTTTGTTTTAAAATATACAGATTTAAAGATGGTGGCAACAGGGTCCTGAAGCAAGCACAGGGACCATCGAAGCACAGGTCTTGCACAGTTGCCTAGGTTACATGCCCATTAAGCTGGACCTGGTCATCTCAGTGGAAGGAAGTACCCTGGAGTGTAGACAAGGGCAGCTGAAGCAATGAGCCCCAGCAGTGTTACAAACAGGAGTCAGCATCAGGTTTACTTGAGGATTACATTGGTGCCTACATGTATGACCTTATGACATAATGCCTGGCATTTATACTGCCTCAATAACATAGGTCATTTCATTTTAATCTCTTTATATTGGTTTGCGTTCGTCATCCTGAATTCGACAGCTTCAGTTCTCTCACCCATGGCACCATTAATGGATTGCTGACCAATAAAACTTGTACATATGTGAGATGGAAAATGTGGTAACCTGACAGACGTTGTGAATGCTTTCCTCAAGAATTGACATAGCCTTCCTTCAATATAGATGCGGATCCTGTACTGATACTTCAGTTAGAGTTACCACAGCTATGAAGAGTCACCACGACCACGGTGATGCTCATAAGCTAGAGCGTTTAAGTGGGGGCTTGCTTACAGTGTCCGAAGGTTGATCTGTGATCATCATGGCAGGAAGCAGACAGGCATGAGGGCAGCAGGAAGGGGATCAGAAGGAGACAGACATTCAGACAGAGAGAGAGAGAGAGAGAGAGAGAGAGAGAGAGAGAGAGAGAGACTAGAGTGTAGACTTTTGAAACCTGAAAGCCCATCCTCAGTGACACATGTCCTCCAACAAGGCCACACCTCCTAATCCTTCCCAAACAGGTGCACCAACTGAGGACCAAACATTCAAACATATGTATAGAGAGATCATCTTGTGTATTGTATGGATGCCTTACCTGTCAATTAAAAAGCCTATGGCCTATGGCTTAGGTGGAAAAAAAATAGAGGTGGGACACCAGGAGGAGAAAGAATTCTGGGAGAGAGGAGGCAAGGAGGGAAGCCGAAAGAGAGATGAGATAGACACACAGACATGTGGTACCTGAGCACAGGTAACCAGCTACATTACAAAATGTAGGTTGAAATAAATTGATATCTTTAGTTATGATCTAGTCAGAGTAGAGCCTAGCTATATGGCCAAGATATTTGTAAATATAATTTGAGTCTGAGTCTTATTTCTGGGAGCATGGAGCTGGGAGACAAAAGTGACACACACCCTCAGGCTCAGGAACCATAAAGCCCACCTTTGTGTCTTCTGCCCAGCTATTAGCTGTCACATCTTTATTCATCAATCAGACAAAACTTGGGAACAAGGTCACATAGTGCCACTTGGGTCTATGTGCAGACTTTCTTGTCTCTGGGGCAACCAGGTCTTGAGAAACAAATATTAACATTAGAATACAAGCAACATCAGGCCAACCCACCACACATATGAGCCTCTGGAGGCCATTCTCATTCAAGGCATCACTGCAGAGAATTCGGTCTGCAGAATGTATTTATCCTGCAGGAAAATTGATGATGGAAGGAAATGTCAAATTGTGAGTTTCTCTGTGTTTATGTGCTTGAAAGATTTTTCTCCACCCTCACCACTCCAGGACCCTGATGATCTTCATTTGACTTTGTTCCTAAGTGTTCAATTTTTTTTTTTGGATTCTACAAAAAAAATGAGATTATACATTACTTGTTCTGACTTAATTCACTCAGCATAATGTCTCCAAGTTCATCTATTTCTTAGGGTTTTTATTGCTGTAAAGAGACACCATGACTACAGCAACTCTTATAAAGGAAAACATTTAATTGAGGCTGGCTTACCGTTTCAGAGGTTCAATCCATTATCATCATGGCAGGAAGCATGGCAGCAGACAGCAGGCATGGTACTTAAGAAGGAGCTGAGAGTTCTATATCTTGATTCACAGGCAGCTGAAGGACACTGTATGCTACACTGGGCATAGCTTGAGTATAGGAGACCTTAAAGCCCATCCCCAGAATGACATACTTCCTCCTACAGGCCACACCTCCTAACAGTGCTTCTCTGTAGGAGGTGGTTCTGATGCTTTGATGGGGATCTGCCTGTAAACACTGAAGGTCCTGTTCCCCAGTTGGTTCTTGATCAATCAATAAAGATGCTAGTGGCCAATGAGAAGTGCGGAATAGGCGGGACTCTGAGTTTTCCCGAAGGCAGACTAGCAGATGCAGGAGAGAAGATATTCACCATGCTTCTGAGGGAGAAAGAGCCACCAGCCGTGTGAAATCTAGGGTGGAGTGGTCATTGGCTGCTTCCCCAACTGGGCCTGGGGTAGCAGATGGAAGATTAGAAACATAATTAATCTGAGGGAAGAATTAGAGGTGTTGAGCTGGGAGTGAAAAGAGGGGTGTGATAGCCCAGGCAGGCTTAGAAGAGCCTGGCCATTGAGCTAGTGTGTGTGTGTGTGTGTGTGTGTGTGTGTGTGAGATCAGAGGATCCGAGGGAACCTGGGTGGGTGGAGCTGGTAGTGTGTTCCACCTGGAGCTTAAAGCAGGGTAGTAGGAACTACACGCTACACTCCTTCCTATGGGCCAAGCTTTCAAACACATGAGTCTATGGGGGCAATTCCTATTCAAACAGTCACATCTATAGTGTCATAAATAACAAAACATGTTTTTTTTTTTTTCTTTTAAAGGATCATCTATTGATGGACATTTGTATGGTTCCATATCTTTTGAAAGTGTGAACATGGAAACACAAATTTCTCTTTGAGATGTGACTGTAACTTCCTCTGGAGACATGCACCGAAGTGAGATTATTGGGCTATCCAGTAGTACTATCCTTAAATTTTTTGAGGAGTCCCCATACCGTTCATCAATTTTTTTCATAGTTAAATCAAAAAAGTGAAACCAGGCATACGTAAATCATCCAAATGGTGTTCTAGAGTCTTGTAACAGTTACCGATACCGGAAATAACTGGGGAGAGTGCTTCATTTTAAATGGTGGTTTCAGTCCAAGGTCAGTTGACTCCATTGCTGTGGGCCTGTGATAGGGTACAGCATCACCAACAGACAGGCATGATGGAGAATAGCTGCCCACTCATGGTGGCCAGGAAGCTGGTAAGATATCACCTAGCCTTTTCTTTCTCTTGCGCTGATCCTAAGCCCCACCTTACTTTCTGCAAGAAACAGAGTGGCTACAGTAGGCAGACTACGCCTATTCCCACAGACACTAAAACTATAAACAGACTGGGAGACTTGAGTGTGCTGAGCCCAGCTGCAGATCTGAGAGCGCTCTTCAGAGATATGAGCATTGTGGACTGGGAGGCAGTAAGAAGAGAAAGGGCCAAGAGGCCCAGTTCTAAGCTGATTTTGTTACAAAGACAACACAATCATGAGCTTTTATTTAAAACAAACCAAAAACAAGTCTAAGCTTCAAGAACATGCCTCAGCAACCTGCTTCTTTCAGCTCAGTCCCACTTCTAGAAATTTCTACTTCATAATAATGTCATTAGATTATGAATGCATGAATAGATTGATCCATTCATTAGTTTAGCTCAGCATTCTCATGGTCGCTTAATCACCTATTCCACGACAGGAAGTCAACACCTGAGCCTTGGGGAGACACTTCCTGTTTGTGACAGGAAGGAAACCCAAACCTACAAGCAGGTATGGAAAGGCTGTCTTCCCAGCTGAGACCCTCTGATTTCACACCTTTCTATCAAAACATGCATTGTGGAGTTGCCGCAGAAGTATATCAGCCTTTAAACTTGGAAAGAAAATGGAAAATTCATCATCCCTAGTGTTCTCTGTCACCATTTGGGTTTTTCAGTGTTTCCCAGGTTCCCAAATCATTACCCAGAAGATTAAATATTAATAAATGCCTCGGTCTTAAGCTAGGCTTGTTCCCAAACTAGCTTGTAACTTAAGTAACCTGTGTATAGTATTCTATGTCTGCCATGTCGCTGGTTACCTCTCCTCGGTTTCACACGTCCGACTTCCTCAGCTTCTCTGTGGCAAATCCTCCTTGCCTATTTCCCCGAGTTCCTCTCTCTCTGCCGGATGTCCCACCTTCTAATCCTGCCTCCGCTTATTGGCCAGCAGATTTTTATTGACAGGTGGTGCTTTTATACAGTGCACAAGAGATTATCCCTACAGTTCCTTGAGTTCAAATATTGGCATTTTACGTAGTAAAAACATGAGTGGCTTTACTTGTTTATTAAGTAAACATTTTTAAAACAAGTTTTCACTTGTTTTTCAAGTTAATAAAGTGAGTTATTTGCTTATTAAAATGTGAACTTTAAACAGGGCTGGGAAATGGTGGTGGTTAAGAACGCTCGCTGCTCTGCCAGAGGATGCAGGTTTGAATTCACACAGATGATAGCTCACATTCATCTATAGCATCAGGGCCAGGGGATCCAGTGCTCTCTTCTGGTACTCATACACATAAAATTAAATAAATTTTAATATAAGCTTATGCTTTAAAATAATTTTTTAGCATGGCCAATATGATCTGGTTAAACTTTATAGAATTTTCTTGACTTGTGCAATATTTCTATACTTTTCACACATTTGGATTTTACTATACTCATTATTCTTTTCGTGTTTGGCAATAATCTTAAAATGTTTGCCCTTGATATCCAGGGGTGATGGGTCCCAGACTCCCTGTGGCTATAAACTCTGTTCAATTCCATTCACAAAAAATGGGCATAACATGCCTACAGACGTTTTATGCAGCCTCCCATATATTTTGAACCATTGGCAGTGCAAACGGTAGGTAGATAAACAGCTATTATTTTATGTTTAGAAAATAATTGCAAGGCAAGGAAGTCTGTGCACGATCAGTGCAGCTGCATTTTTTTTTCTTTTTTTCTTTTTTTGGTTTTTTCGAGACAGGGTTTCTTCCCTGGCTGTCCTGGAACTCACTCTGTAGACCAGGCTGGTCTCGAACTCAGAAATCCGCCTGCCTCTGCCTCCCGAGTGCTGGGATTAAAGGCGTGCGCCACCTCCGCCCGGCTGCATTTTTTTTTCTTTTCAGATATTTTCCATCTGAAACTGGCTGAACCAGGGATGGGAACATGTAACTACAAAGGATTGTATTAGAATTATATAAGCCTCCTACAACATAAATCTGTAAAAGTGTGTCTTACTGGGACAGTCCTATTAACAAGTACAGGAACATTTTCTATTTGGACTTAAAATGCTTTGATGAATCTTTGCTAACGTGTCCAAGTCCAAAGGGAGGATCCGTTCCTAGAAGCTGCTGGTCCCCAGGCTATGGTTACTTTCAATTTTGATATTACCAAATCACTTATTTGAGCCATGACTTGTTTATCATTGTAAATAGTTAGATAATTTTCTTAAAGGGTTAAGTAGGATGGGGGCTTCCAGGCTATATACAGAAAGAAGGCTCTCAATGACTTTTCCTTTTCCTGTAATGAGAGAGACAACAGCCTGGACTGCCCAGATAGCTCAGCTGATGAGGACACAGGCAGCCACAGTCGCAGTGTGAGCCCCAGGACCTACGTGGTGGAAGAAGAGAATAAACTCCTACAAGGTGTCCTTTGACCTCAACACGTGTGGTATGTGCATGTTCACACTCACAACTTGTGTGTGTGTGCCTTGGGGTTTCTGTTGCTGTGTGATAAAACACCATAAGAAGCAACTTGGTGAGAATAGAGTTTATTTTGCTTACACGCCCGTGTCACAGACTCCATTATGGAAGGAAATCAGGGCAGAAACTCAAGGCAGGAACCTGAAGGCAGGAACTAATACAGAGGCCATGGAGGAACAGTGCTTACTGATTTGCGCCCACGGCTTGATTAGCCTGCTTTCTTACAGCAAAAAGGACCACCAGCACAGATGTGGCACTGTCCAACTGAGTGGGGCTTTCACACACCTTTAATAATCAAAAAATACACCACAGGCATGTCTGATGAGGCCAATCTGGTGGGGGCATTTTTTTTTTCCCAAATGAGGTCCCCTACTTCCAACATGACTCTAGCCTTTGTCAAGTAGACATGAAACTAGCCAGCAGTACACACACACTCAAGAATATTTCCATGCCTGACTACAGCATTGACCACGAGCTTAACACACACACACAAATATTCACAACAGAAAAGTCTGTATTACCACTTAAACACTATTATTGACTGTAACTTGCAAATTCTCTGGGCAGTAAAAAAATAAAAAAATTTAAAAAAATAAAAAAATTTCCGGTACTGGGGAGCAAACATGAGGGCTCATACACACGTGTCATTCATTCTACTACCCCCACTCCCAGAAGCCACAAATTTGACAGTAAATTTAAATACCAACTTCCTGGGATAATAGAGTCGATTTTATTTGTCTAGAAGATACATCCTTATTATAAACAAGTGTATTACACAATTGTAGCGATCAAAGCAAATCTTCCAGTCTCATCTTTTGTGAAAGTCTCATTGATCAATTTAAATCATTCGTTTATTAATAAAACCCATACAGATCCAACTGTGGACAAACTGCCCTCAATTAAAGATGTTATAATTCCGTCTTCTCTTTCAACTTAAGGAAACCTGTTGCGCCCTCAAACCTCTTGAGGCATTTTCAAAGGATCCAAAGGGCAGAACTGGGTCATCTCAGATGGAGTCCCCAAGCGTCCAGGCCCAGAAGCCCAGGCCAGAGCACAGCCTCGGAGAAACTCCATGCAGGAGGCAGGATCTCCCAGCCTGGGAGCAGGAAGCCATTGCTTGGCCCGGGCTGGCTTGTCTGTGTGGCGCTCGCGGGAGTCACCCCCAAGCACCCCGACTCCTCAGCAGCCCCACCGTGGGTCCCGGATCCCAGGCGGGTAGCTCCCGTCAGCACCCGAGGATCGCCGTCCTCCTCCCGCTCACAGCAAGCCGGGCCTGAGGCGCAGCCCCCCTCGGCGCCGCGCCCCGCAAACGACTCGGCGGCGGCGACCAGGCCGCGACCCCGGCGCCCGTCCGACTCTGCAGCCGCCGCTCCAGCCAGGGCCCTGCACTCGGAGTCGCGGGCGACGGGGTCGGGGCGGAGGCCGGGGCGGGCGAGGAGGCCGGGCTGCGGCCGAGGCCCCAGGCGCGCTTCCGCCGCGCACGCCGCGGTCCATGGGAGGCTTGGCCGGCGGGGGCGGGGGCCGCGCAGCCGGGGACTTTCAGGAACTGCAGGCGCGGGCGGCGGCGGGAGTCGCCGAGCCGCGGGGGCCGGAGCGCTGAGAGCAGGACTGAGGCGGAGCCGCCGCGCCGGGCCGCAGCCGCCGAACCGCAGCCGGAGCCGTCCTGCCCGCCCGCCTAGGGCCGAAGCTCCGCAGCGCGGGAGACCAGCCGGCCCGCTGGGGCCGGGAAACCGCCCGCCATGGCCACCAAGGTGAGGGGCGCGCGGCGCAGGCCGGACCGGCCGTTCGGCGCCGTAGCGAGGCCGAAGAGCCCCGGCGTGTCGCTCGCGGGTTCTCCCCACCTTCTACCCCGCGACCTCGGGCACCGGAGCGGGGTCACGCCGAGCGTTGGGGTCCGTTCCCCCGGGGCGGCGGCGGCTCCGCAAAGTTTGCGCCTGAGCGGAGACGGGCGCCCCGGGACGTGGAGTTCCCGCAGCCCCGGAGCCGGGGGCCACCGGGACGCTGTCGCTCCGCACGGCGCCTGTCGCCTGCCTCCCTCCTCCGGACGGCAGCCCCGCGCGCGAGGGGGCCGAACCGAGCCGAACCGGGCGGGGAGGACGCTGCAGCCTCCGGGAATCCCGCTCCCTCCGCGCCCACTGCCTTCCAGGCTCACATTTTTCCCTTTTGTTTTTGCTGGCTTTTTCGGTTTGAATGGGACGTTTTCGGAGCGAATAAAGTATCAAGAGGGAAATGACTGTGCTTTTAGATTACGTGTTTGCCGACAGAAAAAAAAGAAAGAAAGAAAATATAAACGGCCCAGGCCCCAACTGCTTAGTGGAACTTTGGTTCCTGCTTGGTAAATGGCCAGGAGCCTTAGTTTGCTTATTTTTGCTACTCATGGTGAAATTAGCAGTCCATTTTTGCTATCTGAGTCTGCAAAAAACAAAACAAAAAAAAAATTAGTTTTTCTGGTTCCCTTTTCTTGGGAGGTTTCAGTAGTAACTTGGGAATGAAATAGCCACCGGGAAAAGCCTGAGCCTTGTCTATGAGGACTGGGTGGGAAGCACCACAGGTGAACCTCTGAGAACTGTGATATGTGGGTAGCAAATTGACTGGTACTCGGAGCTTTGATTATGTCACCTTTACAGACATCAGCATGTTTTTTCCATATTTATTTTTGAAATATCTAAGCTACTTCTGGTTTGATGCAAACTTTTTTTTGTAAAGATGGGCGTTTAGAAGGTAATTTAGAAAAGTGTTAAGGAATTTGGAAGATCAGAAGTGCCTGATTTCATTTAGCCTGTTGAAGTTGGGGCCCCAGATGAATTCAGTGTCCTGAATCCATCTAGGTGTAGTGTTTATACATAAATTCTTCAGGAACCTACTGCTGCTGTTGAAATAATTGCCTTATTAGATATGAAACTACTACCTTTTCAATGCACTTATTTTGTGTCAAACTTTGTTGGAGATAAAACCTAATTCAAGCAAAAGATTTCTATGGAAATTTGATTTTGAGGTTTGTTGCCAAGACGTTTCAAAAATTGAAAATCCAATTATAGAGTTATCTTGCACCCTTGACAGTAGTTTGTGACATAGACCCTATTCTGTAGAGGTCAGTTTGCAATATTTGTATCTATCTGAGTGAGGCGTCTGTGCCTGCTTCAGTCTAGCAACTGATGTGGATATTCAAGTATAGTAAAAAGTTTATTTGATGGTGGAACGTTATTTCCAGTGAAAAAACACAACCGTCCTTGTACTGAAATTGAGGTTGCCTGTGACCTCACTGCACACAAGCCTCACAACCCCACGTAAGCACTTCCTACTTCGTTATCTGCTTCTGAAGGCAAATTCCAGTTCTCCTGGCTGTTGGTGACCTTCCCTGCTTTGTAATCACAGGTCCAGGTGGCCTGCGTCCCCACGTGGACCAGATGACAAACCGCTGCCTTCTGAAGAAAGGGGCTGGCTGAGAAAACCTCATTAGAAGGAAAGCCTCATTAGAAGAGACTGCTTCTGCAGTTTTCTTGTTTTCCTGTGCCCAGACGGTTCTTGTGTCAAAGCAAAGCTCATTTTTGAGTTGGTCCCTGAGAGTAAAGTTGTCACTGTTGCTTGCTAGCCCGGGACATAAGTCTTGCCTTCCCCACAGCTGAGTTGGATTTCTTCCCTTTCTTGAACCCTGTAGGTGGTCAGGTGTACTTAGCAAGCAGTGATGATGGCCTCAATAACATTTAAGGCCAAGTACTGTTCAGGCTTTTGCTCTAAGAGCTAAGTGTTGGGAAATGAATGAGGTAGGGCTGGGATTGCCTTAGCTCTTATGGAAGAATGGTTTTCATTCTCGTCAGATGTGTCTAAATCGTTCTTACAGTATTTTCCAGAATATATACACTTATCTCTAAAGTCACATGATTTTTTCAAAAAAAAATATTTATTTTATGTGTATGGGTGGTTTTTTCCCAAGAAGAGGACATTGGATCTTCTGGAACTGGAGTTAACTGACAGTTGTAAGTAGCCATGTGGGTTCTGGGGACCGAATCCTGCTCCTCTGGAAGAGCAGCGGTGTCTCTAACCACTGGGCCATCTCGCTAGCCCTGAATTCTCATGACTTTTAAGAGCTCTTGGTAGAGTCATAATAGAAAAAAAAAGAAATCTTCTAGAACTTTTAATTGCTAAAGACAATTAATCAGTAACTACATGCTTTAAAGGGATCATCTGGGTTTTGTTTCTAATCTTTCCTCAGTAGAATGCTGAGCTCTGCTTAAGTTCGTACACCGCTTATAGTCCAGTCATGTCTTATTTAGCAAACACAGTCACAGGCCTTAGGAGTGTTTTAGTCTTGACCTGTGTTAGATGTTTCCTAAGATTATGCTCTGACGGAATCCTGAGGTGAATTTGAGTAAAGGAGTTTACCTAAAAGATCAAGCGAGAGAATTGTTTGCATATGTGAAGATGAACATAAAATAATTCATGGCAGTTGATCTATTTAATTGCCTTAAGTTCCATACCAGGATTAACACTTGCTAATCCATATGGAGGATCCTTTTGCTATTCCATGGTCCTTTTATAGCTGTAATAAAGTGCTTGGAGTGCTAACCCCTCCCCTCCCAGCTCCCCCTTCCAGGTAGAGTATCTGACTTTTTATGCAGCTTTTCAGGTGAATTAGGTGAGTGTGGAACATTAGAAGTCCGGGTAGGAAATGAGGCTCCGTACTGGACTAGATTCATGGGGACAGTTTAGCGGCAACTTGGCAATCTCTTCTAAGCAGACACTCCTTCATTTGAATAATAGGAACCCCTATCTGAAGCTTCTTAAGAATTAAAGTTAAGGGCTGAGGATGGAGCTCAGATGGTAAAATGCACATGCATGGGGACCTGAGTTCCAGAATCCAGGTTTTAAAAAAAAGCCAAGTGCGTACACCCTTAGTCATGGCCCCGGGAAAGGCCTAATCAGGCCCCATTGGTCAGGCAGCCTGACCTAACCTGAGTCAGCTAGCACTAGGTTCACTGAAAATATGACTGGCAGCAAGAAAGGCTGTGACCTCTGTCCTCCTGGCCTCCACATACACGTGAATACACACAAGTATGCATACTTCAGTGTGTGCATGTACGCACGCACACACAAATTAAGACTTGTTTTCTAGTTTTCTGGAAGGTGGGGTTGTTTTGGTTTTTGAGGCCTGCCTCACTGTGTAGTCCTCATTGGCCTGGTACTTGCTCTGTAAACCAAGCTGACTGTTAACACCTAGATATTTAGGGGCCTATGCTTCCTCTGTGCTGGACTTAAAGGCATGTGCTGTCACACCTAGCTGGTTTTTACAGTTTTTGTTTTTTGTTTTTCGAGACAGGGTTTCTCTGTGTAGCCCTGGCTGTCCTGGAACTCACTCTGTAGACCAGGCTGGCCTCGAACTCAGAAATCCGCCTGCCTCTGCCTCCCAAGTGCTGGGATTAAAGGCGTGCACCACCACTGCCCGGCGGTTTTTACAGTTTTAAAAACAGTATAGAGGGTGCTTCCCAATCACTTCTGTGTAAGAGTATTTTATAAGTCTTAAATATCTGTGTATGTGTAGTAAAAGAAAAATAACAATAGAAACATGAAACAATTTTTAACAATGGAGGAAGACATTAGAAAGCATAACCGTTTTCGCAAAGATGGTTTTTACTATGTCTTGCCTTTATATTGGCCATCTGAAATTAAATAATTGCTTGGCTTTAACTGCTTAAAACTTGGTAGCTTTCCACAGGGTTTAGTGGTGTCCACTTGTAATCCTACTTCTAGGAAAGTAGACACAGGGAGATCCAAGTTCAAGGCCAGTCTGGGCTCTGTACTGACCCTGTGAAGTCAGTCCTGCAGTCGTGCGGTGCAGTTCCTTGGATTGCTGTCCTCTGAGCCTTCTCTGTGCTTGTGAGGTCTTAGCACAGAGTATCATTTCCCAGAAGCCTCTCATGCCACCCCTGCTACTGAGTCCTGACATCCTTCCCAGCTGCCAGTTCTGTGTGCTTCCATGCCTGGCGGCTGCCTCCTTGAGGCTGCTGTGAGCCCCTGGAGGCTGGAGTTGTGTGTTTGCTTACCTTTGTGTCCCCAGTGACAGTTTGGAAGAGCACCGTGATGTTCTACTGAACGTCGTGCATTATACATTGTAATGTGTGATGACTCAGACATGGTAGCTTTAATAGAGCTCATCTCCAACTGTAAGTTAACAACCGTTTCGTAAAGTATGCATGCACAGTGCAAAAATTATACCCAGTTTAGGTATTAGTAATGTTTTGAAATATAATTGATCTACTCAAGATTGCATGAAAAATTGTTTCTTAGTGTGTTAAAGTAACTGGAAGCAGGGCCATACTTTGAGACTCCAAGAGTTCTTGTTAGCCTTTGGATTGTCACTGTTGTGCATGGCTTCCAAATGCTGAAGATTCTCCTGTTGTCTTTTTGTTGATTGTTTCTAATTACATAGCCTTGGCCAGGGAATCTGACCGACAACCAGCACTGTAGCTACAAATTTGTTGAGATTACGCTTATGCTTAGGAAGCAGTTTTATCAGTGTGTTTTCTGTGTGCAGAAAGGGTGTATCCGTTCTCTGTGTGTACATAGGCAGTGACTGTCCATCAGGTTGGCCTTGTTAATACGCTGTATGCATCTACATCCTTTCTGATTTATTGTCTGTCGTTGTTGGAATACTAAAATGGTGGGCTTTTGTGGAAGAGGAGATAGACAGGTTTTTAAGAGCCAGAGGACGGGGAACCTGCTGTGATTCAGTGTCTTATAGACTTACCCATGACATCTCTACCATGTGGTTGCCTAAACAAAACTTGCACAATGACCTCACGAGTCAACATACCAATGGGGATGAAAATCTCATCTGGCCCCACCCACAATAAAGAGCTGTGGCACTCAGTGGCTGCTGAAGGAGGGAGAATCCAGGACTCTAGGGACAAGAGCCTTGGCGGGTTATCCAGGCCCCAGTGGTCAGCTCTAAACACATGTACATGTCAGCAACAGTAAGTGTCCTGAGGCGTTGTGTGTCTGTGTGTGAGTCTGTGTGTTGTATGTGAGTGTGTGGCTGGGTAGTAGAAAGGAGGGGACGGATGAAAATGTTGTAAATACCCCATGCCATGTGTGAAATCCTAAAAAAATTATAAAAGATTAACTTAAGGTATAAAACCAAAGAATAAATAAAAGGGCGGACACAAGCAATTTCTCGAAGTTAATATCTTTCAGGTGAATTAAACGTTTTCATCTTTATGAAGTAGCCTCTATTACTAGTGATGCAGGGTTTTTTTCTGTAAACTATTCTAACTGGGTGATAGCAGTGCACTCCTCTAGTTCTAGCAATTGGGAGACAGAGGCAGGCAGATTTCTGTGAGTTCGAGGCCAGCTTGGTCTACAGGGCTAGTTCAGGACAACAAAGTCTACACAAGGGAACCCTAGCTCAAAAAAATCAAAACCAAACCAAAACAACAAAAAACCCCTGTCTTTTTCCACTGTTAATCTGACTTCATTAGGTTCCCTTGGTAAATATTGATGGAATTGTGTCTTTCCATCCAGGCTGCCTTTGAGGCGAGGGATTTTGATCTGCTCCTGATTATGTTTGCTGTAATTTACCAATTCCTGACTACCACTTTACAGACCCATTGAGAGTCAGTCAGCTTGGGGGCCGGGGGTTGGGGTGGGGTGGGGAACTGTACCTGCCTCTCCTAATCTCTAGGTTTTGGGGAGGTTTGTGTTACATGCCCCTGCCCCCAGCTTCCCAGTGGAGAATGTTAGCTTATTAGTGTCTTTAAGTCTGAAATTGTCAATATCATACTCCTTTTCTGAATTTAAAAATAACCTAAAGATGTGTCACTGCAGTGATTTCCCCAGTACAGTCAACTATCACTTAGTATTAAATAAACTAGAGGTTAGATGTTTTCCCTGTATAGAGTTCACGATTGTTCGGGTGTGACTCCTTTGTACCCTGTCTTTTGTGTACTATATTTTGTTATATGAAGTCCTGTGCCTCGGGAGTGCTGGGATTAAAGGCCTGTGCCCCCACCCCCACCTTTAGCCCTTTCTTAGGGTGGTTTTTCTTCTACTTAAAGGAAATTGGAATTCTCATGAAAGGTTTGTTGATAACTTGGGAAATATATTTTCCCTGTCATCAAGGATCTAGGCTGACAGTGTTTGCCCAGCACAGTGAGCCTCATTCTTCAGCTTCCAGAGGCCCTGCTGAGAAGCCACTAGCTACAGTTGTTTAAGTGCCCTGCGCCTCTACCTGTTCTGAAGTCCATTGTGGTGTCACTGTGGGTTTGTGTGCATATCATGGGGCTTATGAGGTGTCATGGGTTGTGTTCTAGTTTTAGAAGTTCTTTTTGGCTCAATTTAATTCTGCTTGGCTATTCTTTAATATCTGATTCGTTCCTCATTTTTTCAAGTTTCTGATCTGACGGGCTTAATAACAGAAGTCAAACTCATTGTCTTTCTGCTCATCTGTTTCATGATCTTGGTTTTCTTGCTATTTTATTGTTTCCTTGGAACTTAATCTGAGTGCATTCTGATCCTTACACTACAATTGTGTTTTCTCAGTCAGACCTTGTGTCTGTCTGTCTGTCAGTCACCTGGAGAGGCCTCCTCTTCCCAGTCATTCCTTCTTCATTTGCTTCCTTTTTGCTTGTTTTTGCAGCCATGCCAGACAGCATGGACTTGGGCCCCAGCTCTCAGGAGGCATTCCCTCCTTCCCCTGCTCCACACCTGGACAAGTCCTTCCCTTGCTGTCCCCCTGTGTCTCTGTCTCTCTGGGGTCCTGCTGTGGCCTCATCACCGCTGGGCTTTTCTCTTCCTTCCCTGTCTCTGTCTGGCCTGAGTGCAGCTCGGGTCGAGGCTACAGGCTGACTTTCTGCTCGGCATGTGCACTTCTCTGGGATTTTTCTGTGTTTACTCCCTTTTGGAGTTTTCCAGAGCGTCTCCTTTGTGCTGACTCAGCAGCGGGTCTTACAGGCCACGTGATCCTCTGCTTTTTGGTTGAAATTTTTATTGCACTTTGTTGTTCCTGCTGGACTAGAGCCAAGTCAGAATGTCCTGGAAGCAGTCTGGAGCGTGCACACGAGCTGTGTAGATCTCATCTTTGGGGATGTTTGTGTGAGCATTTGGGTGAAATGAGAGTTACTGCCAAGCTTTCAGAAGGTGCATTGTGTGCATTTCACAACTTCCCAGTTGCTACTTCTTTTTTCTCATGGTCATTAAAACCATGATGTTTCTACCCTTCCCAGTCATTTTTAGACATAAATATAGTATTTATAAATTATTTAGACATTATATAGTTGACTCAATTCTTCTGATTTATCTTTAATATCTGAACATTGGGTCATGTAGTATTTATTATATGAAAAGGCAGGACCCATAAGCATCACAGGCTTTCTATGCTTCTAGGTGAGGCAGAGCATTTAATAGATGAGATGTGAGGTGCTCTATTAAAGTGCTCTGTGAGAGAGTATCCTGCCTTGCAGGACCCAAAGTGCATTTCAAGTGTCTAGTGTCCCTGGTTGGGCTCTAAAATGCTATGCAGTACTTGTCATGTTAGGCCGTGTTTAGGGCCCAGGGAAGAGCATGTGCTGGACAAATAGTCTAATGCCCTGGCTTATTCCAGATCCCCAGTGACAGGCGGGGTGTTTAGGAATGGATAGAGTTAATCTTCAGTTTTCAGGTAAGCAGTTTCCTTAAAATGATGTTTTTATATACTGTACTTGGTTTGCAGTACTTGTTCTCGGGACAGGGTTCTCAGCCCAAGGATTCTCAGATCTTTAAGTCATTATTTAAGACCATATCTTCTTTCCATTTTCAGTACTGTTGTCCAAATGTGTGTAATCTACAGTAATAACGGACTCACTTAAAAATACTGTTTCTTTTTCTGTTGCTGTGATAAAATGCCCTGACAAAAGCAATTGAAGATCTCTTTCAGCTCACAGTTCATGACAGCAGAGTCAAAGGCACAGGAACTTGAAGCAGATGGTCATATTCCGTCTATAATTGAGAGAGAGAGAGAGAGAGAGAGAGAGAGAGAGAGAGAGAGAGATGAATGCTTGTGCAATCCTAATCCCGGCCCAGGGAATGGTTACAGTCACAGTAGGCAGGTCTTCCCACCTATCAATATATTATCAATATAACCCCCACACAGACATGCCCAAGGCTAACCCTCCCCAAGATCATTTCTCACAGGGATGCTCAGAGGCTGGTCTGCTAGGCGATTCTAGACCCTGCCAAGCTGGCAATCAGTGCAAACCGTCACAAATACGACTGACCTCATAATTCCTTTCTGGGTAAAGAAGTGTTTCTCAGTGAATTGCACTTTCACATAATGCTGCTGTGTGAGATGGCAGTGTGTGCATGGGAGAGATGGCTGTGTGTGCGTGGGAGAGGTGGCTGTGTGTGCGTGGGAGAGGTGGCCGTGTGTGAGTGAGAGTGGTGGCTGTGTGTGAGTGAGAGAGGTGGCCTTGTGTGAGTGAGAGTGGTGGCCGTGTGTGAGTGGGAGAGGTGGCCGTGTGTGCATGGGAGAGGTGGCTGTGTGTGAGTGAGATGGCCGTGTGTGCGTGGGAGAGGTGGCCATGTGTGTGTGTGTGAGATAGCAGTGTGTGTGTGAGATGGCAGTGTGTGCGTGGGAGAGGTGGCCGTGTGTGCGTGAGATGGCAGTGTGTGCGTGAGATGGCAGTGTGTGTGTGAGGTGGCAGTGTGTGCGTGAGATGGCAGTGTGTGCGTGAGATGGCAGTGTGTGCGTATGGAGTGGACTTTGAGGCTGCTGCTATCCTCTGTAGTAATTCTAGCCAGTTCATGAAAGTTTGAGATTTCCTTTGAATTTTGTATTTAGGAAGAAAACAACAACAACAACAAACCTAAATGCCCTCAGAATGCACTGCACTAATAACCCTGTGACCTAGTAGAGCAGTGGTAGACTAGCATAGAGATGAGAACCTGGGTTCAAACCCCAGTCTAGTGAGCTGCAGGGAAGTCCTAGAGGCTCACTTTCCTCCTCTGCAAAATGCACACGGTTGAGTGGATACAATGGGAATTCTGCACAGTCCACATTGGCAAAATAAAGAAGAGTATTGATAATAAAATTACTTTTTTTTCAATGTACAACAGATTTTGTCCTGTTTGCCCTGGGAAAGTTGAACTGTAATCTGTTCATCCCTAGGGTTGATCATAGACCTGAGGGTTGAACGTCTTGACATGTGTGGGGTGCCCATAGCTGGCCTTGAAAGTGCAACCTGTCTTGCCCTCCAGTCCCCTCAACCCCTGAGGGGCTTGTTCTTTAGTTTTGCTCCTTAAGCTGAGAGTTCAGGCCACCTGCCCTCCTGTATCTGAGGGCATGGGAGCCATTTGTAGGTTCCATGCTCTGTGGGGGTGTGTAGATCTCTGCATGGCTTGATACTTTCCGAGCTGCCTACCAGGTCTCCGTTTGGGTGCTAGAGGCCAGCTGCGGACTCTCCGGGTCTCACCATTGTGTCTGGACTCTCGTGTGTTTTCCACTGCCTTTGCCCAGAGCCCCAGCTCCCTTTCCTGCCTTTATTTCCGTAGGAGGCAGAGGCAGAGAGAAGGGCTTTGTTCCCCCCCCCCCCCCCCGGGGATTCTCAACAGGTGTTTTCTGTCTAGGTTGAGGGGCTTCAGAATCTCAAACTAGAAAGACTGCTTTGTCACATCTTTCCAGATAGTGGTACTAATGGTTTGCGTTAGAGAAGAGCAGGAGAAACCCACCCGAGGGGGAGGGGGGAGGGGGAGGGAGAGGGGAGGGGGAGGGGAGGAGGAGGAGGGGGAAACCCACCTTCAAGATCTAAAGCAGCATTACCAAAGTATCATCTCTACCAATTGATCTTTAGAACTAAGTCAAAATCCCCCAGTGGGTTTACTAATGTATCTGACTTTATAGCAAGAAATAGTTGTGGTTGCATTGCGGTATTTTATAGTGTTATAAACGTAAAACTTATCATAGGATCCATACACCCAATTAGCAGCCACATTGAGCCTGGTGTAGTCCTAGCATTAGGTTGTAGAGTCAGGGAGATCAGAAGTTCATGGTCGTGCTCTACTAAGCTGTGAGTTCCTGGCCAGCCTCGTCTCATACAAGCAAGCCAGCCAGCTGTATTTTGCCTTTCTGTGTAGAGCAGAGTCACATATGGAGTTTACAGAAACTCCCGTTGGGTCCTCGTGGTGCAAGCCTTTATGCTCCTTTGTTCTCTCATAGTTTCATTAAGCACTTATTAGGCCAAAGAATATTGAAATGTAAGGAATAAAGCATCTAAGAAAATGATTTTTCAAACTGCTGTCCTCTGAGGACCGGAAGGATGGTTCAGTGGTTTAGGGCACTGACTGCTCTTCCAGAAGAACCAGGGTTCAATTCTCAGCGCCCACACAACAGCTTACAACTGTCTGTAACTTCAGCTCCAGGGAAATCTGATACCCTCACACATACATATTATGCAGGCAAAACACCAATGCATATAAAATAAAGTCAAACCCCTGCCCTCAGCACTTTCTCCCCGTGGAATTCACTTTCCAGTGGAGATGGCCAGTTCACAGGTGAGCGGGGAGAGGGGCTGAAAGGTGGAGTGCACCTGTTAAGAGGTGAGAATGTTGCATAATGGGAGACTGGCCAGTGGAGTCCCACAGGAAGGTCCAGTGGAGATCTGGAGGAGGGAGTGGTCCTGGCTGTGCTTGTCTCTCCAACACCTGAAAAGGAGGCATAGACTTGGCTGTAGGCCATGGCTGGGGCCTTGTATTGATTTGACAATGTGAAACCTTCTGGAGGGAAGGTTTTTACCACGCCCAGTTGACTGGCTTCTTCTCACTGAGCTTGCCTTTGTTGGTCAGGGCTAACTGCTGTGTTGTTCACTTTGATACTGGATTGAAACCTTTAGGCTGAGCAGTGGTGGCGCACGCCTTTAATCCCAGCACTTGGGAGGCAGAGGCAGGCGGATTTCTGAGTTCAAGGCCAGTCTGGTCTACAGAGTGAGTTCCAGGACAGCCAGGGCTACAGAGAGAAACCCTGTCTCAAAAAACCAAAAAAAAAAAAAAAAAAACCAAAAAAAAAAAAAAAACCCCCAAAAGACTCCTTTAATTCCTTCTCAAAACTTAATTGATCAGTGAGCCTCAGAAGAGCTGGAGGGTCATCCTTTTAGACCTTGAATATCCCAATCAGTGAAAAGATTCTTGAAAGAAAGATTCTTGAATATAGTATGAATCCGAAACTCAGATAGAAGCTTTGGACCACACTACTGGACGTGCGGGCACATAGCCCATAGAACCATTCATTCCTTTGAGCTAAAATAGCCAGGTTGCCCTGTCATCCTGACCTCACTGGGGTCCACCCAGATAAGAAGTAAACGATTTCCACAGGACCAGAACACTCGGCGTCAATTAGGCCTGACTGCATTCCTCTGTTGATGAGCGTCTCTGATGCTGGTTTCTGGTGTAACTCCCGAAGCCTCCAGTCTTGAACAGAGCAGGGTACGAGGCAGCTGGAGAACCAAGAACTGGGTCAGAATGTTCTCTAGGCTTAGAAGAAATGACATCATCCTGGCTTAGGACTTTGAGTCAATGAGTCTTTGTTCTTCCGTGGGTCATCCAGTGATTTTGTTTGTTTATTTGAGATGTATTAATGGGGTTTCATAAAAAGTCCATGCCTGTGAGTTATTAATATAGTATCCAAACATTTTGGCATGCTTCAGTATTTTTTTTATTGTAACTGTTTGTAAAAAATTCAAACCAAGACCAAAGTAGAATGGTACAGTGGACCTTCCCAGGCCATCACCAGCCATGGTGGTGAGCTCCTGGGCAGTGCTGTTCTGTCAGGTACAGTGGACCTTCCCAGGCCATCACCAGCCATGGTGGTGAGCTCCTGGGCAGTGCTGTTCTGTCAGACCTCCATCCCACAGTTTCCCTTCCCTCAATATTTTGAAGAAATTTCAGACATTATTTCATGGAAAATATTTTCATATATATATCTCAAAGTACCAAAAATACCCATTATCATATTTACACATTAAAAATAAGACAGTAGCAAATATTTAGTCTTAGCAGTAGGCCTTGTAAACATAAATTATTTTCTGTGTTTATATTGCTTTATGATAATTAAGGTGAAGACAGAGCCATCTAGATAGTTTAGATGGTATTAATGTCTTAGGGTTTTACTGCTGTGAACAGACACCATGACTAAGGCAACTCTTATAAGGACAACATTAATTGGGGCTGGCTTACAGGTTTAGAGGTTCAGTCCATTATCATCCAGGAGGCATGGTGCAGTAGAAGCTAAGAGTTCTACATCTTGTTCTGAAGTCAAAAAGAAGACTGGCTTCCAGGCAGCTAGAAAGAGGGTCTTAAAGCCATGCCCACAGTGACACACCTACTCTAAGACCACACCTCCAAGTAGTGCCACTCCCCGGGCCAAACATAGTCAAACCACTACAGTTCATAATTGTCAGTTGTGTGAACTGTTCATCTTAAAAACAAACTTGCCATTGAGTGGGTTGGTATAGAGGGAGTTGGTATATACCTATAGGCTTTAAGATGTGTGCATGTGTACATGTGTGCACATACTAACTCGCTAACTCCAACACGCTTAACAAGAGCATTGAGAAGAGGGAGATTGAGTGCAGCTGAGGTGGAAGATGGCTCTGGCAGTTCCCCAATCCATGGTACCTGAAGTTGTTTACAGACTGATGGAAATCAAGATTAAAGGGGAAACACTGGATACTTCGTCTTCTCTGAATATGGAAGCATCCATGTAACTTTAATTTTTTCAAAGCCTACTTTTAATGATGGTTCTTCAATGCTTTAACTTCCCTTTTAGCCCACCACCCACCAGAGGTAGTGGAAAGAAAGGATACGGGGAAGTGGACCTGTTTAGAAATTGTTCTTTGGAGCAAATCCCATCTGTGCTGTCAGGAAATTGGTAGTTCAGTTCACAGGTCAGCAGCAGCAGCTCAGTCCACTCTCAAACACTTCACGGATACGCCAGCAGTCCAGTGTGGTAGAGTCTGGATAGCAGCAGCCGCGGCATGGCCTAGCAGAGACAGCCAGGCCTCAGCTGAATGAGTCCTACTTCTACTCCCTCCACACATCAGGTGTCCTCCACGGTCTTGCCTCAGCATGTGCGTCTGACTTAGTAAAACTCCACGGGAGTCCATTTCAGCTGACATCACTCTGCCAACTGGCCCAAGCCCGCAGAAACAGCAAAGAGCCGCAGCACACCTCCAGAAGTTTTTTGGTGCATTTTTCTCTATGGAGTCCCAGCAAGAGGGCTCAACTACGCAGTGTAAGGCAGACCAATACCTGTGTGTCATTAGCGAAGAGTCCTTCATCACGGGTCCTTTCACGGGCTTGCTTTAGCAGAACATCCTTTCACCTGTGTCTGCTTCAGGACAACACTCCTTCACGTGTTTGCCCCAACAAAACACTGTCCAACACAACCGACTTTCCAAAAAACCTTTAGCTCCCACTTCACATCTGCCTGTCCCCAGTCCTTAGCTAGAAAGGCAGTGCCTTCCCTTGGAGCACATTCCCGTGAGGGGTCTGTTTTGTATAACCCACATTCGTAATGCATTGCCTGCAGCTTCCATTTTAGTTTGTTGTAGAGACCTTGAAGGATTGGAAAGCCATTTCAAATCCTTTTGAGTACAGAATCCTAGATTTTCAGAACTATTACTCATCTGTCTTAGCTGTTGACTCAGTGAGCTCCTTAGTGATTTATTGGTAAGGTTCCTCAGATTGTTCTCCTTAGACTTTAACGTTACTATTTTCACTCAGCTCCTCATCTTGAACAATAACTCAATTGCATAGCTCCAATAATAAATAAGTACATGGGTATAAACTGGCTTAGAAACCGTCCCCACTGGCTCTTTGCAAGCATGTGATTCATTGGTGAGATCAGAACTGCCCTTATGTTTTAGAGTAGGTGCCTATATGTGAGGATCAGCACGCCCATGTATCATTTAGTGTGCAGAGTACACCTTGCATCCAGTAGGTTGCTAACGTGAAGTACAGGTTCCATGATAGCCTTCTATGAGCGAGTCCTTTTTGTAGCCTAGGCTGGCTTCAAGAACGTAGTTCCCCCAACCATTGTCTAATATTCTGGGATGACAGGCAGGTGCACATACCCAGCAGGAGCCTGGTTTTGAGATCGGTGGCAGATTAACCCTAATTACTTACGTTAGAGTATGGTTTTTAGGAATCCAAGATTTGGCATTGACTAGAACTGATGAGACCAGGTACTGAATTCAGTATGCGTTTGTTACTTAGTATTGTAACTTGACCACTTTCCTTAAGTCTGTCAGTATACTAATGCCATATCAAAGCTTATAAAATAATTAAAAATACATGTCTTCAGTCAAAATACATTCTAAGAAATTGTTTAAAATGTTAGTGATAGTTTCTTGAAGTAGTGTGATGGTAGAATTTTCCTATACTGCTTTACAAACAGGAAGAGAGTTCATAGTTATTAAATGCAGAGAATCTTACAGGTTTGAGTAATTACAGGTGATTGAATAGTCACACTGTTTGGAGACACCAGAAGAGGGCATCGGATCCCATTACAGACACTTGTGAGCCACCATGTGGGTGCTGGGAATTGAACTCAGGACCTCTGGAAGAGCAGTCAGTGCTCTTAACCGCTGAGCCATCATCACTCCAGCCCTGGAGGTATCTGATTTCACCTTACATGCAAGGAGACTGTTTAATTTTTGAGAAAATCTATTCTGCTGGTGGTGACAAGATCTAATCTTTCTGGGTGTGTCTGTGTTCATTATTTATAATGCAAGTGAAGTAATTGGGTTCCTTGTGAGGATATAAAAATAACAAAGCAAAACCAATGTTATCTCTATTCTTATTTGTAAGAAAGCAAACCCACCAGGGCTATACAGAGAAACCCTGTTTTGAAAAACCAAAAAAAAAAAAAAGAAAGCAAACCCAAACAAATCAAAACCGTTACTCCAGCACCTTGTTAAGTACCCAAGCGGCAGGGCCAGACGGCCCTCCCAGCCTGAATCCTCTCGCGTGCTTGCTGCTTCCCGGCAGTGCTTGGCTTATGGAGGCTGTTTACTTTCGGAGGTTATGCCGCTTCCCAACAGTCTCTGCATGTGGAGGTTGTCTCCTGCCAGTGCTCCTGTTTTACCCGAGCAGTGCAGTGTGAGTGTCCCTTCCTCATTGGCCATCGGGGTGATTTCCCTTCCTGTGTGCTCGCACAGGCTCATGGAGCAGGCGGTGGACATTTTGAGGCTGGCGGAGAAGGCAGACTTTTCATCGTCACGTGAGATGCTGCAGTTCCAGCTCCACTGCTTCCCGGCAGATCAGTCCCTCTGAGCTGAGCATCCCCATTTGTGATTATGCCAGAGTCAATCATTTCCTTCATAGCGAAGCTAAGTGTGCAATGTTCGGAATCACCACACAGTAAAGAATACAAAAACCTTCCCCCCTCCCTCGTACTAATTGCTCCCTGGGCTAATTATGTCCTAGATCTCTCCCTCGAGGTAGTTGTGATGTTACCTCTGGTATTACTAGAATGAGGGATGGATACTAACAAAATGGGGTAGAGGGGCAGTAAAGAGGAGGAACGTGGATGTTGTGACCTTTTGAGGGTGTTTATTCCAGTGCTGGTAGATGGGCTGAGAGGAGGGAGTGGTCTGGGAGAGGCTCAGTATTAAGGAATGGGGGGCTAGGTTTTTAGGCAGGGTTGAACCGTGAAGGTTCTTCAGTCCTGGAGAAATGATTTGAACATGGTCTCAGGTAGGGGTTACAGTAGCTTTTGTGCTCAGATGTGATGGCTGCTTTACTGAGAGGGCCTCTAGCCTTAGTGCACAGAAGTTGGGTGGAGGGAGGGGAGATTTTGTTCCGCGTGATTTTGGAGCCAGCTTGTAGACCTGGCACGGGGCTGACATCAGAGGTGTGCAGTGGAAACTCTTTACCTCTCACTAATTCCGTTTTCGTCATGCTTCTGATGAGCTGGGTGAGCTGCTGCTTCTGTGATGCCGAGTAACATCTCCATCATGAGGCGCCTCTGAGATCCGGTAAGAGCAAGAGCGGGTGTGAAGCATCCTGTGCCAGGTGCCTACCTACCTCCACTCTAGCTTTCCTGAGTGCTATTGTCCTTCTTTAGGGCTTACCTTGCAGGAAGGATTGAGGGCTGGGCAGAAATTTGTGTGATGAGGCACGTGTCAGCTGGGCAAGTGTGTCTAGTTAGAGCCCTGCTAGGGCCTCCTCTGGCTTTGCGCTCACTCATAATACTTTTGTCTCTTGTTTGTTTGCTTGAAGGACCAGATGTGATTTATTTCCCATTTTTATATTAAAAACTAAGCTAGCTCTTCACATTATATTTTATTCTTCTAAATTAATTTTCTCTTTAAGAATTTTTGCTGCATTTACTTATTATCTATGGGGGTGTGCGCCCATGCCACAGTGGACGTGCAGAGATCAGAGGACAGCTTTTGGGAGTTGGGTCTCTTCTTTCACTACGTGGGTCCTGGGAATTGAACTCGGGTAATCAGACTTGACTTGACGGCAAGTGCCAAGATCCACTGAGCCATCTGGCCAGCGCTATGGTAATTCTCCTGGGCAGTCTTATTTACAATATTCCTTATCTACTATGTGATGCAGTAAGCCAGCTTCAGTTCTGGGTCGAGGCTTAGGCTAGCTGCATGAATTTAGAAGAGACTCTAGAGGAGAAGTTGTCCTGAACAGGAAGTGCTCATACGAATAAATGCTAGTTAAGAAGCCTGCTCACAGTCCACTCATCATTCAGGCATCCGTCGTCTTCATGTAAGGAACTTACATGCATAGTCATGTAGGTGACCATCAGTACACGTACCATTAAGGAGTCTGTGTGTCTCATTTAGTCTAACCATTCTTAGACACTGGGATACAGTTAACTCTAAGTAGGCTCAGAGGGACTTACTTGCAGGCCATCTACTCTAACCTGTCCTTTTTCTGTTTGAAAGCTGAGCCTGGGGCTATAGAGGACTAGCAGGTAAAGTTGGTCTCCACTAAGTCAGTTCAGTCCCCTGGTCCTGTGTGGTGGAGGGAGAGAACAGACTCCACAGGCAGTCCTCTCTCTAACCTGCACACATGTGCTTCCTACCCCCACTCTCCATAAATAAGGGTGAAACCCACACCTGAGGAAGCTGAGCCGGCTGCCACTCAGCAGCAGGGCACTTGCTGAGCATGTGACCCTGGGTCTGTCCCAGCAAGCTGAGCCTCACACACATCTGGGATCCAAGCACCTCTGAGGCTGGGGCACGAGGGAGAGGGAAAAAAGAATCAAAAAAGCCAAGGCCTAGAAATGAGTAATCTGTATCTTACCTTATATATAAGCCATGGATATGACAATAACCGGAACCGTGGAGAGAAGATAGTTAATAATAATGCTGGCATGCAACCTTTAACTGAATGCAGGAAAGCGTATCATTAGCAAAGGAAGGATTATAAAACCTGTCATCTTAACACTTTTTAAAGCATGCAGTTCAGACTATTCAGTATGCCCTTTCCAACTCACTTCTAGAAGGTTTTCAGTGTCTCGGATATAAACGGTACATTATTATTATTAAGTAATAGCTCTGCCCATTCTCCCTTAAGCCCACGGCAGCTGTATTCTGCTTCCCATCCCCATGAATTTGCCTCTCTGGGTGTTTCTAATAAGTGGAATCATAGACTATTTGTCCACTTATATCTGGCTGCTTTCAGTTGGTATGTTTCAAGGCTCATCGTGGGGCAGCATGCAATCTTTGACTATTTTGAATGATATTGTGTTGAATATTGGCCAACAGGTACCTGTTTGAGTCCTGCCTTTTAGTTCTTTTGGATATAAACCTGCAAACCAAGCTGTGTCATTTCCCTGTCTGTCTTCCATTTGTTACAAGGTAAAGAGATAGCTGCACCAGTCTACATTGTTGCAGATCAAACACCTCACTTGGCTTTCGCTTTTAAAAGAAGAGTGTCTGAATCTTAAAATCCTCAGCCACAGTCATTTTAAACTGATGTGGATGGAAATACAGTTTGTAATGATGAAATGCTGAACTGCCACCATGGTACAAGTGTTGTGTATTAGGTTCTGATTATCAGAATTCAGTCTCTCTTGACTCTGCCACGTTTCCCTAAATCCTGACCTGCCATTTCTTTCCTGGACATTGAATTGTAGCACAGTACCGAGCTGGACTTTGTGATCATGTGGCTCTTGGTGAGCAAGGGGTGTAAGCGCCCTCCAGTGTCGTACACCATAGAATACAGTATTGCTTATGCTTTTTACTACATTTTATTTCTCAGTCTCATTTCACTGTAATCACAAATCCATGTATACTATTTTGGGATTAAATTATTTACCTTTAAGGTTTAGAAAAATAAGATATTCTGTGTTGTCCCTAGGCAACAATTGTTTCTAGATATTCTAACATTAGTTATTCAGTACATTTTCATTGATTAAACACTAAGGTTTGTTTAAGAGTTTCTTTGATTTCTGTCTCTTTCTTGCTCTCTCAAGATAGCCTCCTTGTTATTGCCCTGACTGGCTTGGAACTTGCTATGTGGACCAGGCTGACCTCAAACTCACAGAGATCTACCTGCCTCTGCCTCGGCTAGGATTAAAGGCATGTGCCACCACATCCAGTTTATCTTTTTTTTTTTTTTTTTTAATAGTGCCCAGAGTTATTATTTTTTGTTAATAGTATTAGTTTGGGTTTTTGAGATACCTTGCTGTGTAGTCCAGGCTGGCCCGGGCCTTGTATTCCTTCTTCCTTACTTCCTTGACCTCCTGATTTCTGGGTTACAGTCCTCACTACTGGGCCTAGTTATCATCTTCTCCTTTGAGTGAATAAACATTTTATTTTTAAAATCCTACAACTCACAATTCAAAACAAAACAAAACAGCAATGAAGTACCCAGAGTAAAAGTCAAATCTTTTCTTTACTTGGCCATCACCAAGGTATTTTATGTGACTCTGTCTAGCTGTCTCTGAAACACATTGATACTCAAGCATACACATGACCTTTTCTGTAGGATGTGTGTGGTTCATGCATGCACGAGAGGGTATGCTTGTCTGCGTGTTAAGAGGCCCACATTGGATGTAAGATGTATCTCCCACTGCTGTGCACCTTGTTTTTGAGGTTGGATCTCTCTGAACCTGGAGGCCCCGTCTCAGCTAGTTTGGTTGGCTAGTGAATCCTTGGTTGCACCTGTCTCTGCTTCCTTGGCGCTGGGCTTACAGGCACTCTCCACTCAGTCTTAGGGCTGATGGGGCTCTAACCCCAGGTCTTCATCTCTGTAAGCACTCTCCATCCCGAGCCCTCTCCCAAACCCCAAGCACCTGTACTTTTCATAAACGGCATCATACTTTTGACCTGTGGTACACCTTCATTTAAGGCTTATTAAAAATGTGATTTAAGTCCTTCGTCTTTAGGCAAGTTTGTTTTTAAAGGTTTATTTTATTTCAAATTATGTGTGTATGTGCACATGACTGCAGCTGCCATGGGAGTAGGCTGGAGTGACAGGCCATTGTGAGGTACTTGCTGTGTGACTGGAACTCAACTCAGGTCCTCCCCAGAGCAGGAGATACTCTAACCACTCAGCCGTCCTTTTAGCCTCCTACATTTTAGAACATTTTTAATTTTATTTTTTGTGTATTAGTTTCTGCCTTCATGTTTGGATGTTTCTGAAGAGCCCTGTACTTGTAGAAGGGTTCTAATCTGTCTCTCACTCCTGGGATGGTTCTTTAGTTTGGGGCAAGCTCAGATTCTTTCCCTAGCCACTGGCCCAGA
>CM052717.1:20845743-20925731 GCA_028551405.1 Uromys caudimaculatus | reverse complement strand
CTGAGGCTGTGTGTGTAGACAGTAGACACTGGAGCTGAGGCTGTGTGTATGGACAGTAGGCACTGGAGCTGAGGCTGTGTGTATAGACAGTAGACACTGGAGCTGAGGCTGTGTGTATAGACAGTAGACACTGGAGCTGAGGCTGTGTGTGTATAGGAAATAGACAGTAGACACGAGCTGAGGCCGTGTGTATTTTTTTAGATCTTGTCATTGATGACTTAGAGGAGAAGGGCAGGGTAACAAGGAGAGAAGTTGTAGAAACAGGCAGGAGCCGAGTACTACAGAAGAAAGAGAAGTTTAGTGGGTGGTGAGCCAGCCCAGGGTCTTCAGGACTGAGTATTCCCTGCCTTGCACACACACCTCATCCTCTAGGCTTAATGACCAGTGCTTTTTTTCCTGACAGTTCATGCTTATTTGAAAATGTACTGTTGAAATCTTTTTGTTCTCATAAATTACTCTCCATTCTGTTTTCTAAGAAACATCTCTAGTTTTTAAAATGTGTTTTAAACATGTCTACACTGCCCCTCAGTTTTCCTGTGAGCGTCTGAGTTCATCTGTGCTGCAGTAACAGAATGCTGGAGGGCAGGCAACTTACAAAGAATGGAATTTATTTCACCAGCATTGTGGACACTGGGAAGTCAAAGATAAAGACTCTGTTAGCCCTACTTCTGTGCATCAGGTGGAGGGGAGGACACTGGGTCCTCACAGGGTAGAAAAGCTGGAGAGAGTAAGCCTTCTACAAGAAGCCTGTTTTGTGGCAATACGTTCTGAGAGCTAGCAGTAGCTCCCTTAGGTTCCTGCTCCCAACACTTGACCCGGGGATGACGGTTCAGCATGAGCTTTGGGGGGCATGCATGCTCTAGCCATCCCATTGTGACCGTCCACTGATGTCTAGAGCGTGAAGGAGTTTACACCTGTCACTCTGTGTCACTGCCCCACGTTCTGGTTCACAGAATTATGCCTAGTAAACAGGGGCTTCCAGATTCTGTATCTGGGGACCAACTGGATTTAACTGAAGTGAAGAATGCAGCAGGCATCTTCAGGAGCAGCTCCAAAGCGGCAGGTTGCTCTGCAGCCTGGAGTGGAGCCAGCACACTGGGCTCCGCTCCAGAGGAAGCTCACTTCCTTCCGCAGGGCGCCCTCGCATTTATCTCCTCCTGCCCTCCTCACAGAGGACTGAGGTTGATGTGACATGCTTCCAAAAAATATCCCACAATGTGACAAGCAGAATTCTATCTACTGTGCAGCTGCGTGAGGGCAGTACCTCCACGTGGTTTCTTTGTCCTTTGTCCTGTCTGTGTAGACTGGTAGTGTTTGTCCCCTTGCCTGTCTCTCAGCCTCTTCCTTGCTCCCATGGGACAGCGGATGGGATTTCTTGACTGACAGACTACGCTGCCATTTATTTCTTTCCAGTACTTTTTAGGAAAAATTTCAAATGTGGGGAAAAATCGAAACAATTTCCCATTGAACATTTGAAGCACCAGTTAAATTCTGTAACGGTTTTAAATACCTGGTTTATGGCTTGTTCACAAATAGTTTATATTATGTTTTATGTATTCAAGACAGTGGGGTCCCCCTCTCATCTGTCACTGCCTGTGAATCTTCCATCTCTGTTTAAATCGTTGGGATTGAAGCATCTCTGAAAGGAGGGCAGTGGTGAGTTCAGGCAGGCCCATGCTAGGTGCTGGATGCTGGGTACTAAGTGCTAGGTGCTGGGTGTTTGCTGAGGATCAGTTGAGTGAGCGCACTGCACTGTCTGGTGTCCTAGCCACATGCTAGACAAGTAGGTTATCCACTTGGAAGTTTGAAAATCATAACTGTTTGGGAAACTGGGCTAGGACACACTGCCCTGTGTAGCTCTTGGTCCAGTGGAAAGTGTGGAAGAGTGTCTGAGTCTTCTGTGTGAGGCTCCAAAGTCATCCCAGGGGCTGGCTCCTGGGCTGAAGAGTGGTCACAAGAGTTTCTCTTGTGTGTTAAGCTGGCATAGTGTGCCTGTGTGCTGTTCAATACCTCCATTCCTGAGTGGACCCGTTACTAATGCCTGCATCTGCTTCTGACCACATGAAGGGCAGGACTTTTTCTTTCTTAGTGAAGCGGGTGTGTTTGGAATTGTATTTTTGGACCAACCTCTCTAAATGCAGTATGTGCAGGGGCCATGGTCACTGGGCTTCCCAAGGAGTAGGTGTCCTGAGCTGTCTTTTTTTTTCCTGGTCAGCCACAGGCACTGTCAGGTTTACACGATTGTGCTTACAGACAAGCTAAGCTGTTTAGATCTGTGTAGACTTACATTTATAACTTCCTCTTTTCCTACCTACTCCCTGCAGGCTCGGGTCATGTATGACTTTGCTGCTGAACCTGGAAACAACGAGCTGACAGTTAACGAAGGAGAGATCATCACAATTACAAACCCGGTAAGGGTGCAGCGGGCTTACAGCTCCGTGGGTGTGCTCCATGCCAGGGAGAGTTTCCAAACAGAAAGTGGGGCCCATGAGATGGCTCAGTGGATAAAGGTGCAGGCCACCAATGCCACCAAGCTGGATGGCCTGGGCTGATGGCGGCAGTACTCGGGTGGAGAAGGAGAGAACCTGCCTCCTGAGTTGTCCTCTGACCACCACACAGGCCACGGCACTCGTGTGCACGCACACACATATACACACAATAAACGAGTAAATACACTGTTTTAAAAGGTAGACAGTGCCCAAAGAAGAACACGTGAGGTTGACCTCCGGTCTCCACATGCGTGCGTGCACATACATGCACATACAAAGGGAATAATCATTTAATCACTGCTTGGAGGTCAGTTTGTCTTGTTAGATCACATTTTCTGTTCTAAACAAGATTTTAAAATGCAAAATTTTGAACAGTATTAGCTCTATAGTCATAAAAAGCTTCATGTTCTTCATGTAAAAATTATAAATTTGTAACAATTCTCAATGCAGAGTTTCTACAGCTACTCCTAACCATAACTTTTATCTTCATCTTTTCTATTAGAATGTTGGTGGAGGCTGGCTGGAGGGGAAGAACAACAAAGGAGAGCAGGGGCTTGTTCCTACCGACTACGTGGAGGTAAGCCCTGACCCTGATCAGCTAGGCCTGCCTTCACTAAGCCCTGACCCTGATCAGCTAGGCCGGCCTTCACTAAGCCCTGACCCTGATCAGCTAGGCCGGCCTTCACTAAGCCCTGACCCTGATCAGCTAGGCCGGCCTTCACTAAGCCCTGACCCCTGATCAGCTAGGCTGGTCTTCACGAGACAGCTCTTTATCAGTGTTGAATTAAAAGGCTGCCGGGAAGATAGCAACCGTCTTAAAAGTAAAAGTTCATTGGGAAAGTAGTAGGTACTAATTCAATAAAACATGGAAAATACATTGAAGTAGAAATGAGGAAAGAGATTACCAATGGCTTAAGCTACAAAAATGTTTAGACTAACTTCCTTCCGAGAATAGCTGCTGCCTAGAGCTCTGAAGTGGGTTAAATCACAGAATTTCAGTGGATTCTTTAAAGGCAGGCTTAGCACTTCCTTCTGCTGCTTTCGTAGACACACAATGTAAAGGATAGCACCCCAAAGTCCTGCAGGTGACCCTGCCTGAGACACAGCCACTCAGCAGCAAAACTGTCTTCAGAGTCTGCTGCCTGGCACCCCCTGCTGGCTGCCTGTAGGTTGAAAGCCTGAGCACTTGCCTCTCATCTTGGGTGGCAGACATTGAATTACCCCTGGAAGACCAACGGCAGGAGGCGTCTGTCTGTGTTCTCTTGTCCCCAGTTACAAGCGAGGGGTGATTGATGTACTGGCTGCTTTTGTGTCAACTTGACACAAGCTGGAGTTATCACAGAGAAAGGAGCTTCAGGTGAGGAAATGCCTCCATGAGATCCAGCTGTAAGGCATTGTCTCAATTAGTGATGGGGAGGGCCCCTTGTGAGTGGTACCATCTGTGGGCTGGTAGTCTTGGGCTCTATAAGAAAGCCAGCTGAACAAGCCAGGAGAAGCAAGCCAGTAAGTTACATCCCTCCATGGCCTCTGCATCAGCTCCTGCTTCCTGACCTGCTTGAGTTCCAGTCCTGACTTCCTTTGGTGATGAACAGCAGCATGGAAGTGTAAGCTCAATAAACCCTTTCCTCCCCAACTTGCTTCTTGGTCATGATGTGTGTGCAGGGATAGAACCCCTGACTAAGGCAGGTGAGGAGTCTTAAACCCTCTGAGAAGTCAGTAGGGTTTTCCCCTTCCAGAAGTATGTGTCCACATACACATACCGTAGCCGTGTCTGCACAGTGCCAAGAGTTCATAGGCCCCTAAGCACAGTTTGAAAGTCTGAGGCTCAGACCCTGCTCTGGTTCTATGCACTGCACATCTGAGATCCAAAAATGGTCACAGCTAAGAGGAATCTTATGCTTTAGGTTGCCGCTGGTATCCATTCTATGTATACAAGTGTTTGCTTCTAAGGAGGTATAGTTTCAGCTTTTTAGATTTGTTTATCTTTCAAGACTGTGAGTTCCCTTTACTAGAAACGGACAGACCCAGCAGGCTAACACTGGAACATGGTTGAACCAGCAGGACTATTCACCAACAGGGTGTGGATGCCCATGAACTAAGATAAGCCATGATCTGAACTATAGAACACACAGTGTGTTTAAAAGAAGAGGGCCGGGCATGCAGCTCAGTGTCACACTGTTTGCCCTGGGTTTGATTCCCAGCACAACTACCCAACAGAGAGAGAGGGAGAGGGAGGGGGAGAGGAGAGACAGAGACAGAGAGAGAGAGACAGACAGGGAGAATGTGTGTAGGTAGCTTGATCAGTCATTGTGTGCATGCTGTGTGTGCATGTGTGCGTGTGTGTGTGTGTGTGTATCTGTAGGTAGATAGGTAGATTGCCCAATCACAGAGTGCTTCTCAAACTATACTAAAATTTAACTCCAAATAAGTAGGAGAAGGATTGCTGGAAAACACCAAAATACTCGGAAATTAAGCAATCTAAGTTACACATAAGTCAAAGAAAAAAATCTCTAGAAAAAAATTAAACGTGTTTAATGTAAATATAAATGAGAACTACCACAATTGTAGAGTACAGCAAAAACAGTCCTTAGAGGGAGACCTGCAGCCGTGAGAGTGTCGTCTCTCTCCGGAGTAGCTTCTGTGTCTCTCACTCTCTCTCTCTCTCTCTCTCTCACACACACACACACACACACACACACCCCGTAAGCTCTCACTGAGATGGAATCGTGAAAGAATGACAGTTCTTTCCAATGCTCAGATTTTACCGAACAATGGAAAAGATCCATTTTCTTGTGGAAATTCGGTGGCCGACCAAGCTTTCCTGGACTCCCTGTCAGCCAGCACAGCTCAAGCCAACTCATCTTCTGCCAACAGCAATAACCAGGTACGTCTGCCTCCCTCTGGGGAGCAAAGCTTGAGGGGAAGCAGGTGGTGCAGCGTTGCTGTTGTTACTCCCTGAAAGTAGCTGTGAGGGGGTGTGGCGTTGGGGGGTGTGCAGTGTGAGGGGGGTGTGGTGTGTGTGTGTGGGGTGCAGTGTGAGGGGGTGTGGTGTGGGGGGGTACAGTGTAAGGGTGTGTGGGTGTGTGCAATGTAAGGGGGTGTGCAGTGTGAGGGGGTGTGGTGGTGGGTGTGTGCAGTGTGAGGGGGTGTGGCATTGGGGGGTGCAGCGTAAGGGGGTGTGGTGTGGGGCTTGGGGGATTAGGTGTGTGGCATGAAGGGTGTAGCGTGAGGGGGGTGCAGCGCTCCTGCTGGGTATTAACACAGAACTCACCTGAAACATATGCTAAAGATTGCAGAACCAATAATACAATAAAAGATGGGGTGTTGAGATTTGCTTTTGAGAGTATCAGGATACAGTACAGACCCCTAAAAGGTTAAATACTCTCCAAGATGAGGGCTTGCAAAGAGGGAAGGAAACAGACACTGGGGAGGCCAGTTTCTGCTTTGGCTAGACCAGGACTTTGTCATGGGTCCTCCTGTTACAGCAAGTTGTCCCCCTTCGCCATAGAAACAGTCAGATAAAAGTGGCACCGCCAGGCACTGGGCACTCACTCTGTCAGTGCTGCCGGCTGTAAGTAGGCCTAGTGTGAGCTTGTGTTTTAAAGAATGTGCATATTTTAAACATGGCGTGTAGCACACGAGTTAATCCCAGCACACAGAGGCACAGGCAGGTGGATCTCTGAGTTCCAGGCCAGCCTGGACTACAGAGTTAGACTCTGTCTCAAAAAATGAAACAAAATAAGAGAATGTCCAGATTATGTATTTTATATTTCTGTCAGAAACCCATCTATAGACATGAGATTAAGCTCTGTAAATAACAAAATAGGGAAATGTTCAGATTCTGTCATGTTTTGAGTTGAACTGGTTAGGTTTTCACACGAGAGGACTTTGTGTCCTCTGGCCCTTTTGAGAGAAAGAGTTAAATCTCTATCAATTATTCTGGTCAAAATGCCCCTCCCGGGAAGGACAGTGAGAACATAGTACTTGGTTCCTAGGTCACTTTCTAGTCCAGTAGGCACACAGCTACTAAATATTTACTGAGTGAGAAATGTCTGATACTTTCTTAGTCACGTGAGTGAGTTGAAGGGAAACCCCCCCCCCACCTTCTCTAAACAGCCTTCCTGTTGTGAGCAAGAAACGCTAACTTCCCACTCATTTCTGAGTCTTGTTCTGGAACTTTCTAGTTACCCAGTCCTGCACTCTCCCTCCATGGCTTCTTTCCTTCCTAGCAGGAACCTGTCTGTCAGGCCGCAGCTGTCTGCTCAGCTTCCCAGGAGAGGCCGAGGGGCAGCACGAGCTTTGGAGACCTGGGAGAGTCTCCGTGTGTGTGCGGAGGTGGAGTTTTGAATGCACACCGAGCTCTCCTCCTAGGTAGTAATAAAACTGTGGTTAGCCTGTGGCCTGGGAGGTTTCCTGGTGGATTTACCAAACTAGTAATCTTTATTGACTGTGCTGACCTTTGAGTGTTTTCTGAATGGAAGCAGCTGCCACGGGAGCTGGAGCCCACTCCTGGACATCTTAGACTTTAGTGCCTCCTGTGTTTGCTGGTTTGGATAAAATGCCAAGCAGAAAGCCACCTCAGTGAGATTCTCACTAATTCTCATAGTCCACTTATGGGGTCTGACCCAGCTCAGACAGGTACAAAAAGTCATGGTGGCCAAAGCCCTTCTTCCTTAGTGTTTCTCCTAAAATTGTGGCTCTTGTGTCTGTATGAGAGACAGTACCTAAACATGTCTGCTCACCTAGAACTCAGGGATGAGTTAGGTGTCAGCATATCTCCCAGCAGGCACCTGTCCTGAGGACACACGTTTAATAATCAGGTGCAGGAGCTTCTTACTGGCCTAGATGCCCCAACTGTGTATATAGGGAGCAAAATACAACAAAGTAGAAATACTATAAACTGAGAGCTGTGTAGCCAGCAGTTGCCATTTAGAGGGCCACACACTCAGTCACAACTGTGGTACATCTTAGTTCCTGCATGAACATGAGAAGTAGGGGCTACATTGGCTCAGATCAGATGTGCATTGTAGATGAAGTTCAGTGTTTCATGTTGTATCACATCAAAATATACAGTATCCGGCCAGTCCCCCGTTCACACTGTGGTACCTGGGCTAGCTCCGGCCAGTCCCCCGTTCACACTGTGGTACCTGGGCTAGCTCCGGCCAGTCCCCCGTTCACACTGTGGTACCTGGGCTAGCTCCGGCCAGTCCCCTGTTCACACTGTGGTACCTGGGCTAGCTCCGGCCAGTCCCCCGTTCACACTGTGGTAGCTGGGTTAGCTGGACGATAGTCTCCCTCCATCCTATTGTATGTTCTCCTTCTGTCCAGAAGTAATCTGCAAATGAGCGGGACACTGCTCCCTGTTCCGACAGCTTGTTGTTATTGCTGTCATGCCTCAATCACTGCTGCTTGTCTGCTCTGCTTGCTGGCACGGCTTTCTTCTGTGCAGTCAGTCATCTTGGTATCACCTGTCCGCAGCTAGCTAGCTACCCTGATCCAGTTTTTAGAGTGCAGGATAAATATAGAATTCTTTCTCTTTAATTGCTAGTTTTTAAACTAAGTTGTTTTATACCTGCTTCAAATAGTAGCTAAGGGGTTTTCTTCTTTCTCCATGTGCATAGTATTACACGCCTGTGGATTCAGACTGACTCCATACTGAGTCCGTGCCTTAACCCCCCTGAAGCTCTGCTGTTTTCTTTGTGTTTATCGTCTCCTGTTGGGAGCTCATTCAGGTTGTCTCCTCTCGTCCGTTAGATGAGTGCTCCTTTGTTCTTGCTGGGCCGGTTTCAGTTGGCTGGCTCTTCCCTGTGCTATAGGTCATATTTCCCTGCTTTTTCATTCCTTATAATTTCCTTACTGGGTGCCAGACTTCATGGGTTTAACTTTGCAGTGCTGAGTATTTTGCACCCTCGTTAATATTTCAAACCATGTGATAAAGAGAAGTTATTTTAAAATGTCCATTTCTTTTCAGTTTTAAGCTTTTCTGAGTGAGACAGAGGAATGTTTCACTTAGGGACACTTGGCTGCTGAATGAAGCCTTGCTAGTGCACTGCACTGTGAGGCTTTCTGCTGTGGAAGATCGTGCTCCGAATTTCCTCTCGTGATCCTTTCTCTGACTTTCAGAGATTCCTCAAATGGCGACTTTATTAGCTGTCAACTTGAGACCTTCTCTGCAGACCTTGAGAGCTTCCTGGGTATAGCTCTTGCTCACTCTCTCACTATGCCTCCCCCTCCACCCCCTTGCCCAGGCTCCACCCCCTTGCCCAGGCTCCACCTCCACAAGTCACCGAGCACTGGGCTCGGCGGGGTCCCTCCTGGCAGGGAGTGGGGCATTTGTAGATCTCACCTTCTGGTAACTCAGAGTCACTGTCCATCATTGCCTGGTGCCCAGTGATTTTAAAACAGTCCGTAGATGTTGTCATTTTTTAGCTTGGGTGAGAATATAAACTGGGTCTCATTAGTCTTTCTTGATTATCTTTTCTGTGCCTTGACTTCCAAATTTTCCTGTCGTCTGCATCTGTGAGATAAGAATGGTGCCATCCTATCCCAAGCGTTGAGCCTCACACCACAGAAGCATTACTAGTGCTCATTCCACTCTGAGCCGTGTAGACCTAGGACTCGGGCTCCTAAGTTGTCAGAAATTGAGTCAGTGACCTCGTTCCAGCAAGAGCACACAGCGGAGGATATGTACCTTTGCCTCTCAGTTTCCAGAGTGGCTGGCCTCTTCTTTCCCTCACTTGTGGCTCCCTCTGTGTGTGTTGAAGTAACAGAGCAGCTTTGAGCATCCTGGTTGGACTCTTCCATAGTTGGTGCTTTTGAAAGGAAAGGTTTAAAGTTCTAACATTTGGCCATCTTGGCTGTGTGTTTGTCTTGCTGGCTATGCATGCATGCTGTTTGCCCCAGTCCAGTGCAGCTTGCAGTTAGTGCTTCAGTTGTGGCACCAGGCACAGGCTTGGGAAGATGCAACACGCTGCTGCAGAGTTGGGTTTCTGCCGGTGTCCTTTGTGAGTAGGTGGCATGAATCTGCTGGTTATGATTCTTTCTTTCTTTCTTTTTTTTTTTTTTTTTTTCGAGACAGGGTTTCTCTGTATAGCCCTGACTGTCCTGGAACTCACTCTGTAGACCAGGCTGGCCTCGAACTCAGAAATCCGCCTGCCTCTGCCTCCCGAGTGCTGGGATTAAAGGCCTGCGCCACCACGGCCCGGCTGATTATTTCTGTGTATTGTCCCCTGCTCACTGAATACCTTTTTATTTTAAGGTGGACGTTTGGGCTCAGGTTGGTTGTGCTGAAAGACTCAGCCAGTCACCTCCTTCTTCTTCTTCTCCTTCTCCTTCTTCTTCCATAAATAAGGTAAATTTGAGACATGAATAACTGCATGAAGAAATAAGCATTTACCAGCCAACCCTGAGAGGTATGCTTCTCATATGCACTAACTCGAAGACACCCTTCCGGGGCCTGGTCAGGCAGATTTGCGTGCTGAGGAGGTAGGACCTGCAGGCTGCAGGCTGACACTCTTCCTTAGACCTGATTGGTGTAGTGGGATCTAGTGAAGGGTTTGTCTCTGAATGACAGGAGATCAAGCAGATCCTGGTCCCAGGAAGGGAAGGCAGAGAGTGTTGCTCAGTGGGCATGACGGGGAGGTGGGAGCCTCAGCTGAGAAACAGAGCAGGTTGCCGCATGGCTGAGTCTGTGTCTCAAGACAAAGGGGTTGGTGGACTGAGGGCAAAGACATTGATGGCCAAAGGATTTTGAAAACAGATCTTGGTAGCCCAGCTTATTTAATTGGGATTAGATTTTGAAAACACTACAGTCCTGGCATTTAGAGCCTAAAAAGGTGTTTTACCAGAGCCTGAGCACTGGGTGTTACCACTGAGCCTCACCGTGAGGTGAGGGAGGCACCCCTGCCCTCCTCCTCTCCTGGGTACCTGAAGGAAGCAGATCCTCAGCTTGCAGAACATATCCTAAATGTCTACTTTGATCTCCTTACTTAAAACTGTCCTCAGTGGTGTGACCTGGCTTTGAGCTATTTGCAGTTCTCTCTGTGCCCTCCTGCTGGAGCATGGAGGAAGAGGTACCTCTCAGTGAGCTGCTGGTTTCATTATTTTGGGTCATGGTCTCTCTGCGTAGCCATGCAGCCTTTAGAACTTGCTATGTAGGAAGCTGGTGTCAGCCTTTAGGCTTTCTGCCTCATCAAGGGCTGATTCTCTGTATTTCATGTGAACCCCACATGGACAGATAACTCTACTGAATCCTTATTTCGTCAGTACTGTATGTGCTTATCTGTTCATACTTAACTACGAAGGTAGTGTTACAGATGCCATTTTTAAGACATAGTAGCTAAGAAGGGAAAATTGCTCAGATGCAGGTAGCAGTCAGTAGCAATGCTGATATCAAAGCCTCGGTCAACATTCGGGGCTGAGTTCTCAGTCACTGTACCCATGTGAGACATCCTTGGCCCCATGGTTACAAAACAGCTCAAAACCCACCTAGTTGGCCAGTGTTCTGGTCCTTTCACACAGTCTGTGAAGTTGAGCACTGAGTAGCCCATGTTTGGGTCAGTGGTAGACTGTGTACGTGAGCATCCACATAAGATGATAGTGGGGCTGAACATTCCCGTCGGTGGTGTCACCACTGACAGATATACACAACAGAATACATTGCTTGTGCATGCATGTGTGCATGTGTGACGTCTGACACTAGTGCAAACACACCTACTTGCCCTGCTTGCTGCCCGTCGTGTAAAAGTGCATTTGGTTATGCACGGAAGGGCATAATAGTAAACGACCATTTTGCTGGTTTATTGCTAACTACTCTTCATAGCACATTGCTTTAGTCCACTTCTACTTCCTGAAAAAGACGTGTACTGTAAAACCCTCTGCTGTCACCCCAGCAGTGGCGTTAGACACGCTGTGTGCGCTGCATCTTGTAATTGACTCATTTTCTCTCTACCTGATTTAATCTTGTGTTGTTTTGTTCTTTTTGGCCCTAGACAGTAGGCCATATCGTCTACTTATCCACTATAGCCTTGGTAGATCCCTGGGTTTGTTTAATCATGTTCTGACACTTATACCACCCAGAGATGGAGATGGACTTCTCAGAAACTAGCTTATCAGACACCACGTTGTCTGCCTTTGTCCTAAGTCTAGCTTCCCTGTGGTTATAGATACACGAGTGTGCAGTACACATACCTTAGTGGCCATCCTGAGTTCATTCTCGGGTCCTTCTGGTGTGACAGTCAGATATAAGGCTAGTTTCCTCAGATACTTGGCTAATGCTGTAAGTTCTTTCAGTAGATGGCTTGATAACCATTCTGTTAAACAGGATGTTGTACAGGCAATAGCTTCCTGTTCTACAGCCAGTGCATGTGCATTCCTCTGTGTCGTAGGCTTTGATAGAGTTTAGATGACAGAGTTTCAGACAGGCAAATAGATATAGAGAGAGAATCTCTTATAAGCATCACCTGTCAATTAAAAAAAGGTTATGGCCAATGAGCTGAGGCAGGAAACAGGAGGTGGGACATCCAGCAGGGATAGAGAGGTTTCTGGGAAATAGTGAGTAGCATGGGAGAATCAAGAGCCGTATGCTGAGGAAGGAGGCCGGGACTGAGGGAGAGGTCACTGACCAGAAGGTAGATGAAGTCACCTGGAAACGCTGAGGAAAAGGGTGTAAACCGGTAGATAGAGGAACTTGGAGCAGAATAAGGAGAGATTTGAGCAGCAACTCTGAGGCGGAGGGTATAAAGCAGCAGGTAGATGAACTCAAGGTAGAATAAAGGAAGACGCAGGCCGGACTGAGGGAGAGGTAACTAACCATCAGGTAGATGAACTTGGGAGACTCACCCCAGGAACTCTGCGGAGACAACAAGAGGAAAGCAGCCATGTAGCTGAACCCAGGTTAGAATAAGAGAAGTTAAAAGCAAGTCCAGAGTAAGGAAAGCTTGCCGCCCATGCATTTATTAATAAATAATTAGTCTCAGAGTCGTCATTCCAGGAGCAGGGCTGGGAAGACAAACTTGGATTTACTCTTACACAGATATGTTGAATATATTGCTCCTGGCCTGAGCAGTGCTGAAATTGAGTTGGGGCAGGAGTTAGGGAAGAGGTCAGGCATAGTCTGTGAGCTACAGAACAAGGAGCGTGTTTACCGTGTCCAGTAGGCGTGCTAACGTGGCAGGCTGGTCAGTGCCTTCTCCTCATACTCCATGTGAAGTTCTCCTTTTAGTGTATGTATTACTTATGAGAATTCAGGCCTACTCAGAGCAGTTAGGTCAGTGGGAAGGGCCTCAGCAGTAGCATGCACAGTGGCATTCTAACTGATGCAAGAGGCGGTGCTCCTGTGTTTTCCCCTTGGGAAGGGCATGAGGCCTAAGTCCATTTCCAGCAACTTTACCAGCACTTGGCTTGTTCTCAGTTCTCCTGTCAGCCCGTAGCTACGTGGAGTCACAGTCTCTAGAAGTCACAAAAACTCCTTCTCCCCCCCCCCCCAGGTTGGTGGTGGCAATGACCCCTGGTCATCCTGGAATGCCCCCAAACCTGGGAACTGGGACAGCTCCGATGCCTGGGTCACCAGGACAGATGGGACTGGCACTCAGAGGAACAGCAGCGCCAACAACTGGGACACAGGCTTCGGCCACCCACAGGCCTACCAAGGACCAGGTAAGGGGGACACTTCTGCCTGAGTGACAGGCAGGAGGAGTAGGCTGATCTTGCTTTCCTCTAGGTCAGCACAGCACAGTGACTCTAGACCGAGGATCCTACAGTCTGTTCAGTACTGACACCATCTCCTTGGAGCAGTGGGTGTCTCCCAGAGCAGTGCATAAACCTCAGGAACTCACTTGACTTCCTAAGAGTAAATCAAGAGATGCAACAAGCATTCAGATGAGGAGGTCCATGGGTGAGGTGTGGCGCTTCCAGGCCCTCTCCTGTCATACCTGGGGGCATATCAGGCTGACCAGGGGTCATTACCAGTACCAGCGTCTGCACATGCTCACCAACAAAGACACTGTTAGAAGCCTGCAGCCCAGAGAGTTTTCTGGAGATTCATCCCATTGGTGTGGTTGGCTGTTTACTACATCTCTAGCTCTCGGGGTTCAGTCCTTCGTGGCTTTTTTTTTTCTGGTGGTGAGCTTCAGTCCTGGACTGCACCTTGAGTCTTCTGGAGTGGAAGACACTCCTGTCATCCAGTAGATGCCACAACACGAGGCCTGGGTCAGGAGGCTCTGCCCACAACTGCTGACTATGAGTTTGAAGCACAGGAGAGATTTACTGACGGAGAAGCAGTTCAGTGATCTAGAAGGCTGTCTAGGGCAGGAGAGGAACCTTGGCTGGCTAAGGATCCATAACCAATTAAAATTCCCAGGCATGTGGTTGGTACTGAGATGGAGACAGGCAGATCCCTAGGTTCACTGGACATCCTCTGTCCCCCCAAAAGGTGGCCAGGCATGGAGAGATATGGTTCAGCCGTTAAAGCACTGTTGCTCTTACAGAGGGGACTGGACTTCATTTCCCAGTACTCACACAGTGGCTAACAGTTTCTCTAACTTCAGTTCCGAGGGATACAGTACCCTTTGCTGGGCTCTGTGGGCACTACATGCACGTGGTACACGGAAACACAAAAGTACAGTTTAAGTAAGGGAAGATGGATGGCCTTGTTGAGGAACAGTCTCCAGGCTGTCCCCCAATTTCCATGTACTTATGCACCAGCCATACACAAATGTGCACATGCACATCCGTAATACAAATCCCACCCGGCCCCTGAAAATGTTTGTGTCAATGCCGGAACTAAGACGGTCAGTCCGGGGCTGTCCTCTTCTGATTGTCTCTAACGTTTCCCTTAGCTGTGGCATACTCTCAGCTGTGTGACAGGACAGAGCCTGACGACCAGGGATGCTCGCCACCCTTCCCCCATGTCTAGCTCTGTGAGATGTTATCCTGTCCTTTCTAATGTCTCTGAATTAAGATGGTTTTCATTTGTTTGTTTGTTTGTTTCTTATTTGTAAGTCTGGAAGACTAAATTTGTTTCTGTCAAGGCTTCTCTTGGGTACCAGACCACACTGCTTTAGTCTGCATTATTAGAAGTTACTCAGAGCAGAAAAAATAGTGCTTTTAAATTTTTTCCATATTTAATGCTGGGTGTGGTAGTGCACACCTTTAATCCCAGAACTAGGAGGGCAGAGTCAGGCAGATCTCTGTTAGTTGAGGCCATTCTGGTCTATAAAAGTGAGTTACAGGACAGCCACAACTACACACACACTTACACACACACACACAGACACAAGTTTAAGTTTATACAGCATGATATTTGGATTTACATAAGACAGTGATTACTGCAATTAGAAATTAACATAGCCATCACCTCACACATAATGTGTGTGCGCGCGCATCTATGTGTGAGTATATACATGTGCTTTCTGAGAGCATCTAAAATCTCTTGGCAAACTTCCAGTATATAATAAAGCACTAGCAATTACCCCACAGGAGCTCACGACTTATTCCTGAAAGCTGCACTGTTTACCCTCCCATCCACGTCCCTGCACCCCCTCCCCACCCACCCACGTCCTGCATCCCTGTGTCCCAGGCCACGGCTGCCCATAGAGAATGTAACTACAGGAAGGAAACCCTGAGTAAGGAGGCCCATGGTTTTTGTTTTTTTCACTATTGAATTGTTGGGGGTGGGTTGCTTTTAGGAGATTTTATCTACTTTGTGTTTATATATGAGTGTTTTACTTGCATGCATGTCTGTACACTGTGAGTGTGCAGTGCTCTAAGAGGCTAGGAGAGGGCACTGGATCCTCTGGAGCTGGAGTTTTGGACCGATGGTAGCCACTGTTTGTGTGCTGGGAGCAGTCAGTGCTCTAACTGCTAAGCCGTCTCTCTGTCCTGTTATTGATGAGCCCCCTGTGTATTTGGAAATACTCACCCTCTATCACACATGGGGTATTCTTGTCTTTCATAGTGCCTGATTACCCATCGACTGTTACTTCCTATGCTGCGCAGGAGCCTGGTGGTTGATGTGGCCCTGTCTGTTATCTTTGCTTTAGTTCCCCAGCTCTGGGGTGACACTAAGCACAGTGCTGAGGATAGTGTCGGGATTTTTCTCCCCATTGTCCTCTGGGAGTTTTATGATTTGAGATCTTGGTGTTTAACTGATTTTCTGTTGACTTTCATATATGATGCAAGAAAGGGCCTGATTTTATTATTGCGAGTGGATATAGTTTTCCCAGTGCCACTGACTGAAGATGCTGTCTATTGTGTCACCTGAGGCACTTGTCGAGGTTTTGTTACTCTGACTGCTTTATTTAACCTGTTGCTGATGTGGTTTTTTGCATTCAAAGAAAAGGGCAGAATTCATAGGTCAAGCCTTCAGGCCGACTGCAGAGCCTGTGCTCTTCAGACCCACAGGACAGTGTACGCTGTGCTCTGCTCCCGTCTTCCAAGCTGGCTACCTCGAGCAGTCGTCACTCAGAGTTAAGCTTCTCACCTAAGTTTTTGTCCTTGGTTTCCCTCCCTGTAGCAACTGGTGATGATGATGAGTGGGACGAAGACTGGGATGACCCCAAGTCCTCCTCGTCTTACTTTAAGGATTCAGAACCAGCTGAAGCAGGGGGCATCCAGAGGGGAAACAGTCGTGCCAGCGCCTCTTCCATGAAGCTGCCCCTTAACAAGTAAGTCTAGAGGGGAGCTGACGATGCAGATACCCGTGTGTGTGTGTGTGTGTGTGTGTGTGTGTGTGTGTGTGACACATACACATTCTCTCTCTCTGTAATGTAAGAGAAGTTGACTTTTTTCTATTCAGTAATCTACTGAGTTTGGAGTCTTGTTTGCCCACTGACACTAGATTAGAAGGCAGTTTCATCAGTGTTGCAGGGCTAAGGAGTGAAGTTTATTTAGTTACAAAGTCTCCAAGCCAAGCCCAGCCGCACACACCTGCAGTGCCCGCACAGGACAGGTGAAGCCCGAGGAGCTGGATCAGGGTAATCCTCAGCTGCATGTAGCAAGTGTGAGGCTAGCTCGGGCCTCCAAAAACCTTCAAAATACTTCTTATTGCTTTACTTATAAACGCCATGATATATTAATATTTCAGTAATAAAAATAATTATTATGAAGAAATATTTTTGGCTATGGAAAGCTAAAAAATGATGATAGCAACAACTCTCTGAGTGTTTAACTGTTTTTTTTTTTTTTTTTTTTTTTTTTTGGTTTTTCGAGGCAGGGTTTCTCTGTAGCCCTGGCTGTCCTGGAACTCACTCTGTAGACCAGGCTGGCCTCGAACTCAGAAATCCACCTGCCTCTGCCTCCCAAGTGCTGGGATTAAAGGCGTGCGCCACCACTGCCTGGCTGTGTTTAACTATTTTATTAATGACTTCCCTGTGCCAGGCATTGTGCAGGGTAGTTCATGGGCACCCTCAGACTCTACCCCATGGCATTCCTGTTTGCTGCAGGGAAAGCAGGTGCCAGGGTGGGCACAGTGCCCACCTTAGTTAGCACTGATGGTAGCTGGGCCAATCAGGGTCCAGACTCTCAGGACCCAGAGCACAAGGTCCCAGACTCTGCAGAATGAGTTTCCAGTGTTTGACTTAGAGTTCTCTTAGCTGAAGGAAAGTACTTTTGTGGAACTTGGAGATTCAGGGCTTGTGGAGAGATAGACACACCGCTGAGGGACTTGGGAGTTGGGGGAAGGACATAGGAATGATGTTAGTAAGTTCTCCCAGCAGTCATTCTAAAAGAGTGTGTCCTAAACTGTCAATACTTTGTCTCTGTACTCTAGGTCCACAATTCACAGTGGATTCAAAGAAGGCCTCATGTTTCGCATACATCCAGAGATTAGGATCAAGGTCTTGATCTAGTGTCATGAGGCCTGCTAGGTCTTCATCGTCTATTTACATAACACAGGGCTAAATGAGCTCCTAGACCATAGACTCTCAAGTCTCTCCAGTTTCTTTTTTTTTTTTTTTTTTTTTTGGTTTTTCGAGACAGGGTTTCTCTGTGTAGCCCTGGCTGTCCTGGAACTCACTCTGTAGACCAGGCTGACCTCGAACTCAGAAATCCACCTGCCTCTGCCTCCCAAGTGCTGGGATTAAAGGTGTGCGCCACCACTGCCCGGCACTCTTTTTTTTTTTTTTTTTTTCCAGTTTCTTACTTTACTGTTTCTGTGCTCAGTTGTATGCATAATAATTTTAGTCATGGCCGTCCATGGCTCGTCATTAGACTCAGGGTTCTCAGGAAGATTGGTGATGGTCATTGCTCTCAGCTGTTCTTCAGCCTAAGTATAAACTGTGTTTAAAGTTCTCTTACCTGTAGTTTGTCTCTGGGTCTTGTGAAAAGTAGAGACAGAAGACAAAGGAGCCAGCACAGGAGGCCCTTGCCCCTCCCTCAGCTCCAGCTCAGGAGCGAGTCCACCCTATTTATTCAGCCAATAGACTCTGCACTTGTTCCCCAGGGTTATTTTGAGTTTGATTACCTGTTTCAACCCAGATCCCTCATCTCTGAAGCAAAAGGTTGACTTTAGTTAGAGATTCTTTGTGCTCTAAAATGTCATTACAGGTTGAAAGCAAATTAGTGCAGGCTCATTTGAACCTGTGTCTCTAAGACTTCTGTCTCTTTTTGATGCAGTGAGCTTAAAGCCTTATGTAGTATTTTGAAGTACTCAACAATTCATTTTATATGTTAGTTATAAACATAAGCCTGTGCCAGAAAGGGAAATTGGAAATTTAAATATACTGGAGCATTGTGAAAACACATCTTGATAATGCTCAAAAATTTATATATTACTGTTTAGTTAATAATAATTACTGTGCATAGATGTGAAGGTGTTAGTTAGCAAGTGGCCATTGGTTCCAAGTAGCCAACTTAAATTGCCATGTTGCATCCTGGGGGATGGAGGACTTTCTTCCTGTCTGCCCTTCACTCCGTTAGTGGGATAGCTTGTTCAGGCGTGGTTAAGCAGGTAGAGGACCTGTGCGCAGACACCTGCTGGAGCCATATGCCCTCTTCCCGCACTCGAGCTTCTCTGAGTGGCTAACTGGCTGTCGGGCCATCTGATTACATTGGTTTCACTGAAGTTTCAATCTGAAAGACAGAACAGGGTTAAAACTGGTGTGTTAAGGTCACATGGTAAGAACTAAAGAATTTGTATGAAGACAAAGACTCACAAGACTTTCTTCATGAACAGATTTCCTGGATTTGCAAAACCTGGCATGGAACAGTACTTGTTGGCCAAGCAGCTAGCAAAGCCCAAAGAGAAAATCCCCGTCATCGTAAGTTTGTTCATTCTTGTGTTTGCTTTATCTCTAATTAAAGTTTTTTATATAATACCTACGCTAAGAACATAAGTCTTTTTGGAAGTATTTTGAAGCACACTTAACACTGTCCCAGATAGTTGATGATGTGTTCTTAGGAGTACTACAGATAATCAGCCTAAATCAATAGTTGCTATTGCTTCTTGGTTTTCCCTGTTTCTATCTTTCAGCTATTAATGTTGAACCATCAAGCATACATTTCAGTATGTTTTCTTTTCCAAAATGTCAGCGACTCTAAGACTTAGAGCACATTCACATTCTGTTTCCACGCCAGCCCTATTTATTCAGCCAATAGGCTCAGCTCAAATATTTCGGTTTCTACCCTGATGAAAGCAGAAGCACATCATTAGAATAAGGTGCTTTTCCAGCATGCTGGTAATAGAATTTCTCCAGTAAAGCAGCTGTCAGCTCAAGATAAGGGCTAGCAAATAGACCTGGGAGTTAGTGGCACCATTAACAATTTAATCTGTCGTGAGATGATTGTTATGTAGGATGGCAAAGGCTCTTTGGTTTCATCCCATACTTCGATTGTTAATACATTTTTTATCTAGGCAATACCTAGTGAATTCCCAAGTGAGACTCTGGGGGTTGGGGAACCTGGGACTGTTTTGTAACCCTGTTGACTTAACTGTAGCTGAGAGAAGCCTTGGATGTAATCGTCGTGGTTGCAGATGAGGAGGAGGAACCACCAGTCCTCTGCTGTAATCTCTGGCTTCAGGGGATGCATGATAAAATACCAGGGATAATAATGGACCCTTTAATTACTTTCCCTCATCTGTAAAAAGCTTCAAACTCTGGGAACTTCCACACAGAAGCGAACCATCCAAAGCCCCCCATACCATTTGTCTCTTCAAAGTGTGTCTGCGGTGGTTATCTTCTGAATAGTTTAAGAAGATTCGAATCTTTATGCCAGGCTGGGGAAAAAACAAAACGCATCACAAGTCTTCTCATTAAATCTAAAGCTCTGTGGGATTAAGAGCCGGAGGCCTGCCCCTCACTTTAGTATGGAATTTGTCCCAGGTGTGACTATGATAGAACAGAAAGAGAAGTCCAGCCTGTGCGCTGTCCATGAGTTTTGGGAGTGGTGGGACCATGAACCTGTGGGCAGGCCACTGGTGCAGCCTCTTACCTAGCAAAAGAAAGAGGGAAGCCATTGAGTCTTCAGGAGGCGGGAAAAAAAGAGACAGAACCCAGTTTGTGCTTAGACTAAAAACTAATGTTACTCACAGATAACATAAGGTCTGGTGAGTTTGGGGACCCAGGCAGTTGCTCTTTGTCCTCGTCACAGAGGACTGCTGCTAAGACAGGCCCTCAGGTGCTGTGCTGAAGGCTTAGCAGGGCCTCCTGGCCATAGCCGCTGGGGCAGCTTAACTGTATTCTTAGAGACCAATTTGGTGCCATATTAATTGTCTGCAGTCCTCAGCCACCTCCTGACTTAATGCTCCCATCCTGCGTTTGCCTCCTCCACCTCTGCACAGAATGAGAGGTGGGCATTCTTCCTGCCCCGTAGCATGTGCTGGCCTTGTTGGCTGAGGAGTTCTCAGCTTGCACAGGTCTCTCCTCTTCCCCGTGTTCTCTCTACTTCTCACAGAGCTTTCCCTCCCTGTTTTAGAGCTGACCATGGTGGCACTTGCCTGTAATCTTGCTTCTCTGGAGGCAGAGGCACAAGGACTGCTGCAAGTTTGAAGCCCGTGTAGTGGCCTTTGTAGTAAGCTCTGGGCTAGCAAGGACTGCACAGTCCACTGTCATAGATACTGAGAGCAGCGACCTGCCTTATGAATGGGGTCTAGCAAGGACCGCACAGTCACTGTCATAGATACTGAGAGCAGCGACCCTGCCTTATGAATGTGGGTCTCTTCTAGAATCACTGTTGCATTTGGAGACAGTATGTTAGTTCTTCACCTTATCCCCAAATTACAAAATTCACTTTATTTTTATCTTCTAGTCCAGGAAGACAACATGTTCTTACAGCAGTAAGGACTTGTGCTGTTTATTTTGTTTGGTTAGTTTTTGAGGGGTTTTGCTTTTATTTCTGAGACAGGGTCTCAGTGTAGCGGAGATGGCGCCTTGAGCTCCTCACCCTTTGTCTTCACTTTTCGTGTTGTAGGATTACAAGCATGAACCGCCATATCCATCTCTCCTTGTATGTTCTTTGTAAGATCCACTGCCCTTAATCTGGAGCTTTCAGATTGGTAACCATTTCTGTCCATTTGGGAACTGATGGGCCAGAGCCAACTCAAACTATGCATGGAGAGTTGCTGTGAGCCCGAGTGGTAGCCTTGGGGTCCATGGACCTCCACAGCCACCACCCTAGCCTTGGCTGCAATTTTAAACAGGATGAAAGCAACTAGATTTGGGATAGCAGAGATGATTGGAGCTAAGACTGACAAGCCAGTCTCTACCCTGTGTGGAGCTCAGATAGCCCCTTCTTGTGGACAAAGGACGGGGCTCCAGGGGTGGGGAGGGACAGGCAAGTCCTGGAGTGCTGGCAGACTCGCTGCTTAGAGACAGCAAGCCCCCCCCCCCCCCAGCCCCCGAGCTGGTTACTGTGTTTCTACACTAGCACAGGAGCCCTGGGAAAAGTAATTAGCCAGGGCCTTGCTCCCTCTTTTTTGGATTTTATTTGTTGTTTTGTTTTGTTTTGTTTGTGACAGAGCTACTGTGTAGCCCTCTAACTCAAGGATTCCCAGGCGCTGAGATTACAGGTGTGCACCACCACATCCAGCTCTGGGTCTTGACTTTGAGGAACAGAACACCCCAACACATACCATGGGTGAAATAATGGCTGTCAGGCTGTGGCCAGTCTCGAGCTGCTCCTAGCATCATCCATAGACCAGTTACTTATTTGAAAACTGTTTCACCAGTCAGCCTTGTACAAAGTTACAAACCAGAGGAGAGTGAGTACATCACTGACAAATCCTGATGTGTAAATTTTTATTTTCACAGAAAAGGTCATTGTTAAAAGTCTCTTTTTAAAAATCAAAGCAAAACAAAAACAAACAAACAAAAAAAAACCTTTAAATTATAGTCTACAGGGAGAGCTTCTGTACTCCAGCTCTCTAGATGTGAGCCAGTTTCTCTTCATCATGAGATAAGATGCCTGCATGGAAGGGATGGGTTCATCTGAACAACTATGGTTTTTAGATGTGATGTCTATTAGGACTACAGACCAGTCAGTTCTTCCTTCTTCAATAGGAGCGAAAGGGACTGCCAGTTCTCCAGTAGGAGCGAGAATGGCCGCCGTAGGGCTGCCAGTTCTGAGCAGAGCTGATCTCTGCTCTGTTGCAGCTGTGTTACTGCTTTCCCAAGTCCCAGAATTAACTTGTCCTCCTCGTTGCTTAGGTTGGAGATTATGGCCCTATGTGGGTTTATCCTACCTCTACGTTTGACTGTGTGGTAGCTGATCCCCGGAAAGGCTCCAAAATGTACGGTCTCAAGAGCTACATTGAGTATCAGCTAACGCCCACTGTGAGTACCTGCTCTCAGAACGAGGCTGGCTGGCCGGCCCTTCTTCCATTTCAGACCTTGGCAATGGTAATGTGTTGTCTCTTCCCCTCCTTTGCAGAACACTAACCGATCTGTAAACCACAGATATAAGCACTTTGATTGGCTATATGAGCGTCTCCTGGTTAAGTTTGGGTCCGCCATTCCGATCCCTTCTCTTCCAGACAAGCAGGTCACAGGTGAGTTTGAGCAATGCCGTTCGGTGTGACTGTAGTGAGCTAGAGGCAGGTCACCCTGCTGATGGGCAAGTGTAAGTGGTGACTACTGACTATGAAGAGACTGTACATGAGTGTGGGAGTTACCTGAACATCTAATAGAGACTTGTGGCAACTTTACTCTCAGAGAGCTGTGTCTACACCTTGAGTTCTAGAAAAGTCATTGTTTTTATTTTCTCCTACCAAAAAAGTACATTTTTTAAGTGTGAGAAATGGAACCTTAGAAAACAGAAGTTATCTGAACAACCTAAAATGAAAACAAAAGCTTCAGCCCCAAACAAGAGACAGGCTCTGCCGCCCTGCGCTGGTGTGTGTGTGTGTAGGTAGAGCGCACGGAGCAGCCGGCGCCTCTGCTCGTTCCTGAGGGAGAGCCGAGCTTCCCCCTCATTCTTTATCGCTCATCAGTGCCCAGCCTTTCTTGCTTATTTAAAAGGCTCACATTTGTTCACTTCGTCCTGCCCCAAAATCTTCTGGCAAGTAAGGTCTGGAGTGGCTCAGCAGCTAAGAATGTGCACTGCTCTGGCAGAGGACCCAACTTCAGCTTCTAGCACTCGTGATGGCCACTTCGCAATTATCTGCAACACCGGCCTCAGCCTCCGCCTGCATATAGCTACACACAGATGCACACACACTCGTGACTTAAAAGGACAAAAATATCTCTTACAAATGAAAAACCTGATGCTAAGTAATCTACCTACTACCCGACCCCCCCCTAAACATTGGGTCAGAAAGGGTTTGCCTCTGTCCTCAGAAAGTCAGCATGGCAGATCTGAGTGTCCTCTGGTGTGAGAGCAGGGACAAATGCCTGAGAACCCAGTGAGCAGGACTGAGAACACGGGCTTCATGGAAGAGGCTGAGCTTCCCAAAGACGAAGAGTTTCAATAGCTAGGTAGAAAGTGTTCACATGACAGAACCGGTCTGTACAGAGGGGAATGGGCTGGGGGGAGAGTGAGGCTTACCTGGCCAGACCTAGAAGGGCCTGGGGGAGAGGGCAGAGGGACTTGAAGGGAGAAGGAAGGCCCTTCCCAAAGGCTGGGAGAGGCAGGAGAAGGCTCAACCTTCAGCAGGAATTGAGGGACTTCATCTTAGCCAGCCAGATGCCAGTGCCTGGATGAGACATCAGTGTTCCAGCACACCCTGTCTCCAGGGGCCAGTCCCTGTGTGTCTCAGTCACCTGCCACCTTTCCTGGGTGCGTTCCTTGCTGTTCTTAGAGGTGGGCACTTGCATCTTGATAGTACAGATCCTCAAAGCATCAGACAGGCTCTGTCTGACCTGCTAAGAGGGGATCTGTGTTTGGTCCTAGGCTTCCTGTATTTATATTATGAGATATGAGCTAGCTAACCTAGCTAGAATTAGGATCTTCAAGATAAATAAGCTATTCTCCTTAAAACTTTGTATTTTACTTTGTCTTCTGTTTACTTTCCTCTAGAGGTGTTTTGTTTGCTTATGGAGATGAAAATTTTAGTTTTTAGAGAAGATGTTTTGGTTTAATCTTTCTTTTAGAAATGTCAGGCTGCAGAGATGACTCAGTGGTTAAGAGCACTGACTGCTCTTCCAGAGGTCCTGAGTTCAAATCCCAGCAACCACATGGTGGCTCACTACCATCTGTAATGAGATCTGATGCCCTCTTCTGGAGTGTCTGAAGACAGCTACAGTGTACTTATATAATAATAAATAAATCTTTGGACCAGAGCAAGCAAAAAGAGAGCAACAGTGTACTCACATACACTGATGGAAAGGATTGCTCTGCTACTACTAGGTAGATAGATTGCTCCCAGTGTTCCTCTGAGTGACAATGCAGTGTCTCATAGTACCTCATCCCAGTGGTCCTCTGAGTGACGCCGCAGTGTCTTGTAGTACCTCATCCCAGTGGTCCTGTGGATGCTGCTTCTGTGTTTGCGTGGGGCTGGTGCCAGGAAGTGAAGAGCACAGAATGCTGGAGACCATGGCTCCCATAGCCAGGGCACTCAGAGTGTTAGCACACCTATAGACCACTCTATAGCTGGCTTAGCTCACACCCCTTCCTTCTAGCCATCCTTTGGCTTTATTTTTTGAACTCTACATTTGTTTCCAGTTCTTCCTTCAAGTTTTTAAATTTCAGTGTGTGTCCTTGAATTTTATACTCTACTTTTATGCACTAGATTGAAATAACGTGTGCTTCGTTGTCTTTAAATGAATAGGCCAAGGTTTTCAGCCAAGGAACTCAGCATTGATTTAAAACATGCTGCAGTGTTTCCAGATTCACAGTCCCTCCACATTAAGCGTTTTTAAAGGGGTGTGGGAAGAGGTTCAGGCACGCTGCCAGGGCATGGCACACAGCAAGCCGCAGCCTCAGTCTGAAGAAAGTGGGGCTTTGACCACTCTCTGGAGGCGTGCCGAGGATACCGAGAGGCACAGGACAGCGTTATGTCCCCATGCCTCCTGCCTGCGGCACCCACAGGATCAGCACTGTGTGTAGACTACTCTCACTGCACTCCTAGACAAAGGCAACAGGAAGTGTGGGAGACAGTGTCACGATGCTTGTCCTCAGAGTTTGTAGGTGACACCCCGTTTGTTTGTACATTTTGTGTGTTCTTTGTGAGGATCAACCAGGTTGTATTTTGAAGTTTCAAAATACTATTTTCACATTCTTAGTGACAGCTTAGGTAAGGTTTGGGGAAAATGGATAAACACAAGTCCCTTCCACCCTCTTGCTTACAAGTCTTTGGAACCTGGTTTTAAAACCTAGGAAGCATAAAATAGTATACAAAGTTATAGTTAAGCCAGTTGGGTCTGAAGGATTCTCACAAGGAGGATTGCCAAATAAAAATGATTAAATTTCACTCACTGACTAAGTAATAAACTCAGGTACTGATTTTTTTTTTTTTTTTTGGCTCCAGGGGAAATTCAATGTGTCCCAGGTATATACATCTGCCAGGTCTCCTCTGTGTGGTGAAGAAGGCTGAGACTGGGTTCCACATCATTTATCGTATGGAGTACTTGCTCTGCACTCCTAAGTGTGCACTTGCTAGTGCTTTTATATAGACGCTTTGTGTGGGACCCATGTGTTCACTGCCGCTTGTAGTAGCACACCTTGGTAGCTGGGTCTGTCTTACTGGAAGATTTACTCATGTGTACTCTTCTGAAGGAAAATTGAGCCTGCATTTTCTGAAAATTTACTTTTAAACTGTGTGCAGTAAGTGCATTCTTTGGTGTATGGTCCTACCGATCTTGGTAACTACTGTTATGGTCCTGTGACAGGCCTGTTGTGCAGCACAGGATGGTTCTATCACCTCTTCTTAAATGTCATGGTGTTTAGCGTTATGTTTTGGCTTCGTCCTCTGGTCCTGTCCTTGGCAGCATCTGGTTAGTTCTTTGTTGCTGTAATTCCCCTTTGCCAGAGTCCATCATGAATGGAATAGTGCAGCTGACACTCGCTCAGTTTGTTGCATCAGTATTTTTCTTTCTTGCTGTCACTAGAGTGTGAGGATACACAGTAATTCTTTATCCTTCCATTCATCGAAAGACACTTGAGCCTCTAGTTCCAGGCAATACAAGGGAAGCTGCTAGCATTACCTGTATAGATATTTTGTTCTTAGTTTTGTTTGTTTTTGAGGCAGGCTCACAGACTAGCCTGGGACTCTGTAGGTCACTCACTCCTCTTGCTGCAGCCCCTGAGTGCTGTGGTTACAGGCACATATGACATGCAGCTGAGCAAACATTTTTATATAGACACAAACACATTTTTCCTTGGTAAATTCCAAAGGGTAGAACAAATAGACCGGTCAGTTTGCATCATCCTTAGGAGTTTCTCAGCCTGGCCGTACAATTCTGGAGTCATATCAGCGATATATGAGGATCCATGATTCCACATTTCACCCACACTTGGTAATACCCATTTTTCATTGATTCTGCTTGACCAATCCTGTAGGCATGTGGTGGCATTCTGGTTTTGTTTTCTTTTCTTACTGATGGGTTGTGTAGAGAATCTTTTCATACACTTATTCCTACTCATGTGTCTTTTTTGGTAAAGTGTCTGTTCAAAACTGCTTCTTTTTAAAAATAGAATTTGTTAGTCTAATTTTTTATTGTTGAATTTGTTCTCTGTGTTCTAGAAACAGTTCTCTGTCAGATGTGTGATGTGCACATGCTTGCCCCAACTATAACTTGCCTTTTTGTTCTCTTAACAATGTGTAGCAAAAGCCTTTAATTTTAAGAAATCCCGTGTCTTGCTTAGCCTTTCTCTTGTGGTGACAAATACCTGAAAGGAACGGTTTAATTAAACAAGGAACGGTTGCTTTGGGCTCACATGTCAGAGGCTTCTCCGTGCCTGTGCATGGTAGATCAGAAAGTGGAAAGAGGGAGGCAGGGATGTTTTCCAGGGGACACCTCCAGGAACCCACTCCACCTAAAGTCTCCCAAGCAAGGGTCTCAGCCTCCCCACCAGTGTCCGCAGGAGGCATTTCATTTCAGACCTTAGCACCTAGCAGTCAGGATTTATGAACGGTGCTTTTGGTTTTGTATCTGAAACTTCTTGGTCTGACTTCAGCTCATGAGAGGTTTTCCTAAAAGTTTGATAGTTTCGGGTTCTGCATATATGTCTGATGTGCTTTGGATGGAAGTTGTGTGCTGGAGGCACAGCAGAGGTCGGGCTTCACTTGTTTGCATCAGATGCTCAGAAGGACTCCTTTCCCTGATAAACTGCATCTGCCCTTCATACAGATAGATTCACTTGACCATTTATTTGTGTGATTTGTTTCTGGACTTGTTTACTCTGAGTGTTCATAAGTATGGGTGTTTTGCCTACATGCATGTCTGTGAACCACATACATGCCTCATGCCCACAGAAGCCAGAAAAGGGCACTGAATCTCCAGGAACTAGAATTACAGATAGTTGTGAGCCATCATGTGGGTTCAAACCCAGATCATCTGGAAGAGCATCAATGCCCCTAACCAGTGAGCCGTCTCTCCGGCCTCCTCTACCTATATTTTGAAGGGTAAGTTTCTGGTTATAGGATCTTTAGCTTGTAGCTTTTCATGCTGCGTAGTATCTTCCCATTGCCTTCTAACCTGCATTGTCCACGTGGCAAGTTAGCCTTTAAATCTGCTGACTCCCGCTACCGGCCAGCCTGGCTGCTGTCGACACTTTGTTTCTGTTTCAGTCTCTGTGCCTTAGCTCTGCTGTGTGGGAGTGTGGCTGCTCTTGACTTACAGAGAGCCTGGCTTTGCTATCTTGTATCTGTTGTTGATTCCTGAGATGAATTTTCTATTCCAGATCCTGTTCTGAGAATTCTAGAACGTCCACTCTCTAATTCTGCCTCCTTTAGGGTCTCTGATTACTGGGCATGTTGCCTGTTAATTTTTCTAGTAGTTCTTTGAACATACAGAAACTGCTTTAATTTTTGTTCACTAAACTCAAGATCTAGCAACACTTGGTAACTCTTTTTGTTGACTGCTTTTTTTTTTTTTCCTTCAATATAGATCCTATCTTGTTGGCTGAGCTCTACAGGGTTTTATTTTTATTTAATCTTTTTTCGGGTGTGGCATGAGGAGTAGTTTTGAGACAGGGTTTCTTTGTGTAGCCTTGGCTGTCCTGGAACTTGTTCTATAGACCAAACCGGCCTTGAATTTAGCCATCCGCCTGCCTCTGCCTCCTGAGTGTGGGATTAAAAGTGTTTATTTTTGTTTTTAATGAAAACTGAGCCTTGGTAAGTATCTGTTTTAGCAGCCCTGGATTCTGCCTCCCAGAAGGTTGTTGTTTGTAATTTGCGTAAGGAATTGGCCTAGCATGAACCTCCGTTATTTCCATGTTTGTGTGTTTAAGGCTGGCATCCTAAGTTTGTTCTCTACACAGCTGGCAGGAAGCCTGGGATTGATTGGACAGAACCCCTGCCAGTGTGGGTTCTTTCCTCTCTCGATGTAACTGTAAGCAGAAGAGGGCGTTCGAAGCTCGGGTCCCTTATTTCTCCTAGCCCTTGCTTTTGTTTCTGTTTGGGAGGGTAGTATCTGTTTGGTTCTGCAAGTAAGAGCTTACTGACTTGCCCAGGTGCAGTGTAGAGTTATGGTTTTCTTTGGGCAGATGCTGTTTTGCTGGGGCACACAGGTGAAGGAGTGTTTTCCTGAGGTAGTCACAGGAGAGAGGATGTCTCCCTAACACGTGAAGGAATGTTTTGCTGAAGCGGACACAGGTAAAAGGATGTTTCTCGGAAGCAAACACGTGAAAGGATGCTTGATGTTAAGAAGGACCAAATAGATGTTGGACAGTGCTAGATGGTGTTGCTGTGCCTTGCCATTCTTAATGGTCATCATTTGTAGTGACTTCATAAAACAAAACAAAAAACTTCTGATGGTGTTCTGGCAACAACTTGGGCCGATTGGCAGAGTGATGTCAGCAGATACAGGCTCATGTAGAGTTTGCTAAGGTAAGGCAAGACCCATGGGAGGACACATGGTATTTGGAGGGACTATAAATAAAACCCAGTGGACAGTGACAGGAGGCTTACATCGCTGGCTTTACAGTGCTTTATTGGCTCACATCTTCATCTTCACTGATCTCCACTTTGTTGAAAGTCACATGGTGGCAAAGAATGTCTCTTAGCATCCCTGCTGTCCTGGCTGACCCCGCTGACTCATGCTGACGCAGAGGGTGGGCATGCCACCGTTGCTAATTCCTGTTTGCTATCCCGACACTACTAAACTAGACAGCTGATATATATCTTGACAACACAGATTGGATTTGCCCCAAAGAACTATTTCTAAACAGGTCCACTTTCCCCGTATCCTATTAACTTTTCTTTCCCACTAACTCTGGTGGGTGACGGAATAAAAGAGAGGTTAAAACATTAAAAAACCCTTATTAAAAATAAGTTTTTTTAAAATCAAAACTAACAGCCAGGCTTGCCCCAAACATCTGGACTCAGGAAATGACCTACCTTGCAGCTGGGACTGCTTCACCACCATGTCTCACTTCCTCCCTAGGCCCTTTTCTATCTTCCTTGCGTGTGTTCAGTCTCATGGTTGGGCAGGAGCATGTAACTTAGGCACAGTCTGGTCCCCCGTTCCAAAGAACTTCAGCATGTGCTTGGTTCTGCCATCTTGGCTACGCACAGCCACTGGCTCTCTCCCTTGTCACCTCTGAGGTTGACCCTGCCACCAGTGCTAGCGAGCATGGTCGTCTCTCCCTCACTCCATATTATGCGAGCCTTCTCCTCCTATGGCAGAGATGCTGCAGCTGATCTCCAGTCTGCTGTGCCAGGCATGGCCTCTGAGGGCTAGGGAGGTATACAGAAGCAGAGAGGTGGAATGGCCTAGATGCCACAAAGTCCCCCTGTTCTTGGTGGAAGTTTATCAGTTTTTCCAGCAAAAAACACTCAGATGGCTGTTTGTCTTTGCTGACTTCCAGAGCAGGGCTATGGTTGTTCTGTTGGCATTATACAACTTCCTGTTGGTTCTTGGGGATATGGTTAGTTGAGGTCCTCTCGAGCTGTGTTGGAATTCCTGCCTTCAGACTCCCAGCTGATGCTGAGTGTGTTTCATGGGATCATAACGTCTCTGCTTGATGGGTGGTGGCTGTGTCGTGCTTGCCAACTCTACTTGTGAAACAGGAACCGTTGTGTGAGCATGGCTCTTAGCTCTATGTTAGCTCTGTGGTCGAGGATGATTGCCTTTTGCCAGTTAAGACAAAATAGAGGCACTGGAGAGATGGCTCAGTGGCAAAGAACACTTGCTGCTTTTCAGAGAACCTGTGTTTAGTTCCCAGCATTCGGATGGTGGCTCACAATTGCCTATAAACTGGTTTCAAGGAGTCTGACACTACCTTCTGGCCTTCTTGGGCCTCAGGAGCACGTGTGGTACATAGACATATGTATGTAGGCAAATACACACATAAAAATTAAAAAAAAAACAACTAAAAACAGCAACAAAAAGTGAGAACAAAATTACAGTCTTCGGGGAATGTGCACACTTGCCCTTTTATCCTGTGTGTGTACACGTGCGTGCGTGCGTGCGTGCGTGCGTATGTGTGTGTTTACGAGGTGTTGTTTGTTTAATTTTTAGGTAAGGTTTGCCTGTGTAACCTAAGCTGACCACTAACTTCTGACAGCCTCCTGTATGTTGTATTATAGACATGACAGAATTACTTTACCAAAGTACTGAGTACAAATGTTAAGTACTTCCGTGCTTCAATATCACATTACAACTAGACACATTATGTATGTGTTGAGGCCTCATTTACTTCATAAGAACGGCATGGTGGCTTTCACTTACCACTCCTATATTGCCCATAAAGCCCACCCAGGAACTGGCCTAAGAACGGCTTATAAACTAGAGATTGTTTTTTTATTTTGAGATGTTTCTTTACAAGTAATGTTAGTCTTGCCAACATTAATATTTGTTAATGTGTTAAATTGAAATTTCATTGATTTATAAAATTTCTTTCTTTATTATTGTGTGTGCATGTACCTGAGTGAATGTGTGTGCACTGTGCACATGCAGAAGCAGTGCTGGGTCCTCTGGCACAGCCCATGGAGGTCAGAAGAGGTTTCAGATCACTGAAGTTAGAGGTGGTTGTGATTTACCATGTAGGTGCTGGGAACCAGACTGGGGTCATCTGAAAGAGCAGTTAGTGCCCTTAGTCACTGAGCCATATCTCCAGCCCTGGAATTTGAAAACTAAAGAGTCAGGGCTAGGGAGATGGCTTAGTGGATAAGAACAATTGGTACACAGTACAAGGACCTGAGCTCAAATCTCCAGCACTTACATAAGAAGCCAGGCATGACCACAGTGCTGTAAGCCCAGCTCTAACACTGTGGGATGGGGACAGGAGGAGGGCTGAGCTTTAGGTCCGTGTCAGACCTGTCTCAAAGGATGAGGCACAGTGATGGGACAAGATGCTAGCATCGCCCTATGGCCTCCATAAACCTATGTGTGGGTGCACATGTGAGCACTGTCCATATGTCACACACAGTGCTATGCTCTCACACACACACATAAAATAAAGAGTCTAGCATACTTGTCGTGAATTTCTGAGCCTTTACAAAGTAGCTTTCTGCCAAGTATCCAGTAGTCACAGGAGCTACAGTACAATGCTCTTTAGAGGGAGCTGTGTGTCCTCACTCTTGGTGTTTCTCTTCTAGGTCGCTTTGAAGAGGAATTTATCAAAATGCGTATGGAGCGACTCCAGGCCTGGATGACCAGGATGTGCCGGCACCCTGTGGTGTCAGAAAGTGAAGTTTTCCAGCAGTTCCTGAATTTCCGGGATGAGAAGGCAGGTGTAGCCTAGTACCACAGTCCTAGGGAGGTGCTGCTGGCACAGTCACAGTGAATTTATATCTGAAACAGGCCAAAGCAACGTTGGTTATTTGTCAGTCCTCCCTCCAAAACAGGAAGAGACAGGAACCTAAATCCCAGATATAGGAAGAGAGCTGTGCAGTGAGAAAGAACTGCCAGCCAGCGGGCATCTGTACGCTGGAGTAGTCAGCTCAGGGTGGGTGGGGTACAGATGAAGAACAAGTATGCATAGACGTGACGTGTGTTCCAGCGTGCTCTTTAAAATGGGCTCAGGTCCCAGGAAGAACACTTGGTGCACAAGCATGAGGATCTGTTGGGATCCCCAGCGCCCACATCACAGCACATACCTGTAACCCCAGCATTTTGAGGTGTGGAGACAGATTGTTGGAGTTTACTGACTGCCACCCTCACTTCAGGATCCGTGAGAGGCTGTGTCTCAGAGGCATAAGCTGTGAAGTGGTAACAGAGAGGCCACCCAAGGCATCCTCTGCCTTTCACATGTGTGCTGGCACACGACCCACACACCCACACACACCACACACCAGGTGTGGGGAGGATAAACCCCAAATGTGGGCCTTGAGAGGAGAATAGGCTGCGTACGTTGTTTGAGTCTCTGGGCTCCCAGTGCCTCAGCACCATGAAGGAAAGTAGGATCCGAGACTGAGTATTCCTCAGCCATAGGAGAGGTTGTAAGTCCACAGTAAAGGCTGCTCTCTCACTGCCTGCTCCCTAGCAGGTACTCAGCCAGTGCTCAGCAGTTCTTGTGAAAAGCAAGGCGAAGCTGCCTTCTGGCCCCTCCTTGTTGGTGTTGGCAGTAGCCCTCTCCTGATGGCTCACACAGTGTTCCTCACTGTACCCTTTATTCTCCAGAGATGTTTCCTTTGCAACTTTACACAGGATTCATAAAACACTGAAGAGTAAAACCAGGGGTCAGTTCAGAAGTAACAGCAAGTGCTAAATACAGTATGGCCCAGGGAAAAATGTTGCCAACTTATTTTTGCGCTTAATCAACTGGTAGAATTTTAAAGGGATCTAATTAAGATGTCATGTGTGAAAACTCAAAGGAAAAGAGTAGCCGAGAGGCTCAACAATGGAGCCTAGGGAAACCTAGAAAAGATACCAAGAAGAACAAGTCAGGCATGGTGACAGGCCCTTGGAATCCCAGAGCTGAGGAAGCAGAGACAAGCCAGCCTCACCTGATCTGCAAGGTCCATGGGTCTGATGCCCTCTTACTCAGTGTGGCCTGTATACATAGTGCACACACACACACATAACACATGAAGAATTAATAATCTTTTTAAAGAAATAAAACAGTTAATTTTGTCACAGAGTCTCATAGAGGGTATTTATAGTCTGTGTTTATGTTGGAGGCCATTGCAAAAGGAATGTGCTGAGTCTGCCCACTGCAAGCGGCATGGCTCCTAAGAGCTATCTGTGCCCGTGCAGTGATGCTGAGGTACACTAGGCATCGCCTGTGGGGCTGTCACACTGCTCTGTCTCCCTCAGGAATGGAAGACCGGGAAGAGGAAGGCTGAGAAAGACGAGCTGGTGGGGGTTATGATCTTCTCCACCATGGAACCAGAGGCTCCTGACTTGGACTTGACAGAAATGTAAGAGCTGCTGCCTGGCTTTCCTTCTCCTCAGTCTGCATGCCTCCTTGGCTTGCCATCTTGGCCAGGGTTGCAACAGCTTTAAATCACATCTCGAGAAAGGAATTTGTGGCTGAGTGAGGCTTGCAGTTAGATGGTATCCACAGAAGTCCCACCTACCTCAGCAGGTTAAGCCCCACTTCCTCAGCTCTGTTCCATTGTTGGCATAATGCTGGTTGTCTTCAGCAAAGTCTGACGGGATGAAGTGGCACAGAGCCACCAACCTCCATAGAGTGCCTGACAAAGCAGGAATCTCTTGTGGTGGTCCTTGGGATCAAACCCATGGCCTCGGGCTGCCCAGACATTGTGTTTGGTCTGTGTCTCTCTGGCATCGCTGATGTGACTGACAGCTGTCTCTGCTCCCAGAGAACAGAAGTGTGACGCGGTGGGGAAGTTTACCAAGGCCATGGACGACGGCGTGAAGGATCTGCTGACGGTGGGGCAGGAGCACTGGAAGCGCTGCACAGGGCGTAAGTGCTGTGACTCATTCTGTGACCCTGTCCCAGCACAAGGGACTGAGCTGCATAGTGCCACTCTCAAACCCTCGCCTTCACACTAGTTAAAAACCAGAAAACCGAGTGTGACAAAGGAAGCTCAAGAAATGTCATAAAATACGTCACACTAGCTTGAGTTTAAGATCTGACCATTTGATTGGATCAGTCCTGGGAAGGCCATCTTTCTGCATGTTTAGAGGGTGTTTCTTGTTTAGTTGGCTTTGTTTTGCTTTGCTTTAGTGTTTGAGAAGGGTCTGTATAGCCCAAGCTGGCTTCTAACACTCCTTGATTGCCTGGCTTTACCCTTTCAAGTGATATGTGTAACTACAAGCATGCAACACCAGGCCCAGCTCGGGACTGCTTCCAATCTTCATGCGCCTGTTTTAGGATGAGTAGGCGTCAGGGAAGTGGTGGCTTTTGTTTGTGTGTTTGTTGTTTTGTTTTGTTTTTTAGGAAATTGCCTATATATTTGGTACAAAATACAGTAGATGTGTCAGAAAGACTAGGCCACTACAGAGGGACATGGTACATTAGTCATGGCCCTGCTAACCCGCTCTATGATTAAGAATTTCTTTTTTCCTATCCTTCGTGTGGACTGCCATGTTGCCGAGCTTTTCCCCCCCGTATTCCTAAAATTGTGCAGCTCTGGGTTCCCAGGACAGAATAAGTGAAGCATGAAGGGACAGTGTTGTCTGTAGAGGAAGACCAGGGAGGAAGTGAGGTACAGGACACTCCCCAGCACTCAGTCCCCAGCATGACAGGAAAAAAGAAAGAAGACAACGAAATACAAATAGATAATTCAACTTTAAAAGTAATGGGTTGTTTTAGCTGCAGCCGTAGACATTTATCATAACCTCTAGTCTGTACAGTGAGAACTGTACTGGTGAACAGCACAGAGTGGGCAGAGAGAGATGAAGTACACTGTCGCTGAAGTGACCCTGCGGCTGAGCTCAGCAGTGGTTTCTTTCAGAAGGCCCCAGGTGCCTCCTGAGGGAGTCTGCACGGTAGCCTAAGGTCAGGGTTTCTGAAGGCTCTCCAGGATGCGCCTCAGATCCAAGTCTGGATCCATAGGTGTCGCTTAGACAGGCCTCATACCATAGCTGAGGCTGCACACACCCTCCTCCTGAGCCTCTGTTGCCACACTGAGCCATATTGTCAGACCTTCCATATGGAGATGGTGTCTCTGGTCACCGTGATGGCCACATGCACGGGAACAGGCTTTGAAAGGAGTGTTGTAAGTGGGCTCCATCCAGTGAATGAGTGTGGGGGTGGATTGTCCATAATAGAATCCACTGCTAGTTGAGCAATCAATTAAAAATAATAGACAGTTAATTAAAGAAATCAGTAGTTGAAAAATCATTTCATCAGTATTTCATTAAATAATAGATGCTGTTTTCAATCATTTGAATGTCCTTTTTTCTGAGTCACTGCCAGAGAACAGTGAATGCATTTCAACCTGCTCCGAGAACTAATCAGTTATCCATTCCTTCCGTCTAGCCTTACCCAAGGAGTATCAGAAGATAGGGAAGGCTCTGCAGAACTTAGCAGCAGTCTTCAGCTCCAGCGGTTATCAAGGTATGGCTGTGCTTGTTTATACTTTTCCTTGTCAGGAACTGCACAGTAATTGTCTCCTTGAATTACTTGAGCACTTGTGTGTGTGTTATATGGTGTACATATCAGGGTTTGAGGTATTCTTCTCAACTTAGAAGAGCCCTGGCGCTCTTCTCTTGTGGATCTCCATAGAGCACACAGTAAGCTCTGGTGAACTGTCACCCTGCTGTGCTTTAGAGCACAGGACTTACTCTTCCTGAGCAGAGGAAAGAGAAGAGTGAGGCTCAGGGCACCTGCAGAGAGTACCTGCTGAGGGCTGTCTTGTATGGTCACTGCTGTCAATCAATGCACAGTTGATAATTATATTGCATGGGGCACTCTGGCAAGTATTAAAAGTGTTTTATGACTTACGTCATTAAGTTTATTAAAACTGCTGACTTTAAAGAGCCGTTCAAGCTCCTCTGGTCGGCATCTGCTTTAAGACAGTATGGCCAGTGGTGTTGAGCACTGTCCCAGAGCAGGGCTGCACAGCTTGGTCTTCTAGTCATTTAAGTGAGCTTGATTCCTAAGGCTGCCTTCATTACATCAGATAAGTCTTTGGCTGCATCCACAGCAGTATGGGTAGTGACACTAGACCAGTGTAAGGATTGCTAGCACGACCCTGCCAGACCAGGAAACATTCCATAGTCTCGGGGAGCCTCCCGTGGAAATGCCTTTGGAAAGACAACCGTGGGAAGGTGTGAGAACAGCTTCATGGAGGAGCACGGCATGTCTCCTGGCACTCCTCACCAAGTGAGCCAGGTGCCTGCCTCCGATGCCCGTTCAAGGGGCCTTCCCTTGGCCAAAGGAAGGAAATTGGGCCATTGGTGAAAACAGTAGCTGCCACGGAATGAAGCAGAGTAAGCGTGTGCACACTGGAAGTAATAAGTGACTTAGAATGTCATCCCCGTACCTCTGCTGGGAGTGTGGGCTCCAGCTGCAGGTCTGAAACTGGGCCGAAGGACTCAAGCCCTGGGGCTGCTTTCCCTGTTCAAATGTCGCTTGGTGGTGGCCAGGGGCTCAGCAAAGCAAGGGTTCTTTATAGAAGCATTTTAACGAAGAACAAAGAAACAATGTCAGAGATGATGGAGGCCACTTCCGGAAGTGTGAAAACTAGACTTAGCCAGAAACTGATTCTGGATCTGATTAAACCTCTGGGCCTGGTGGCCCATAGGGGGAAATGGGAGGGAGAGAGGAGTGTGTTTCACCATAGAAACTGAGTCTAGAGTGAACCAAAGGGCATGAGTGACTCATATTCCTAACACCCACAGGGGTGACCAGAGCCCCAAGTTAAGGAACACACCATCCTGTCTTGTGTGTGCACTGCCTTTGCTCCCTGGCTCTCACAGAGCCTGCCTGAGGTGCTGGGGGCCCACACACACACCGGTTCCTTCTGAGAGCAGAGCGATGACCTTTCCCTAGGTGTGCAGCCCAGTGTCCTTGTTCTTTAAATGTTCTTATCTTTAAGTAAAGATTACATATAAAATGATGTATGTCCCAAGAAAAGAGAAACGGGGAACACAGGGCGTAGATGGGGAAAGCGGGTCACTGTCTTAGCTAGGGCTTCCATTGCTGTGACTAGACACCATGGCCAGAGGCCACTTGGAGGAAAACTTTTATTTTAGCTTACAGTTCCACATCTCCATCCGTCCATCACTGAGGAAAGTCAGGGCAGGAACGGTTGCAGATGCCATGGAGGAACTCTGCTGACTGGCCTGTGCCTCATGGCTAGCCCAGCCTCCTTTTGTAAAGCACCAAGGACCACCAGCCTAGGGGGTGGAACCACCTACGGTGAGCCCTCCCACACTGATCATGAATAAGGAAAATGCACCTGAGGCCAACCTGATAGGATCATTTTCCCAGCTGAGGTTTCTTTTCCAGTGACTCCACAGCTTATGTCAGTTGACATTAAAAGCTAGCCACACAGCCACCATCTGCCGTCTGGGAGCCAGAGGATGGGGCTTCTCACCAACTTTTTAAAATTTTAAAATTTCTACACTTCAAGCTATCAATAAAGTCTGTAACAAAAACCGTAAGTGTAGGGGAAATATGTATAACACTATAGTCGCTTCCAAGACTGCTATCCATTTCAGGAGAGACTGACCTTAACAATGCAATCACGGAAGCCGGGAAGACGTACGAGGAGATTGCCAGCCTTGTAGCAGAGCAGGTATGGCCGGAATCACACTCCCCAACCCACATCTGTGGTTTAAACCTAGACAGCTCCCTTTTCTGTTCCCGTGGCTTTGTGTTCGTTTTATTTAGTAATAATGTTCTTTTCAGTTAAGCCACAGTGGACAAATGTCTCATTAAGAAATCCAAATGAAGCTATGTAGCTTACACCTGTAATACTAGAATTTGGGAGGCTGGAGTAAGGGGATAGCGTTGCGTTTAAGGCTAGCCTGGGCTACATGGTGAGTTCAAATCTGATCTCAGTTACAGAGTAAGACTTTTTCCTCAAAAAGACAAAGAAAAAGGCTCTAAATGGGGTATGGGTCTTTGGCACAGTGGTAATTGGCCTAGATTGCTATTCATATTTGTAAGACCCAGAATTTGATCCCAGCACCCTCCAATAAGAGGTTTGGGGATAGATGTGAATTGATTGGCTTCAGTGCCTCTGATCACCCTCAGCATAGACTAGACTGATGAGGAGCCTGGCTTACACCTTGTGCTGCTGCATACCCTCTAAGCTTGCTTTCCTCATCTGCAGCCTTGGGTGAACCTCAGGAGTGTAGATGATATTTTTATATTGCCTATTAAAATGTAGACGTTAAACTCTAACATTTTTGCTCGTTAAAATTTTATGCCTATATTTTATTGATTAAAAATGGCCCGTGGCACATATGTAGCAGAGGGCTGCCATGTCTGGCCTCAGTGGGAGAGGAGGCACCTAATCCTGCAGAGACTTGATCCCCCAGGGTGGGGCCTTAAGGGGGCGCTGCCCTCTCAGAGGTGAAAGGTCAAGTGGATGGGGAGAGGGACTCCGTGAGGGGAGACTAGCGGGGGGCAGCATTTGGGATGTAAATAAATAAATAATGTTTAAAGAATGTGAAATATTATCTAAAAATATACAATATTAACAAAAATTTCCCTGATAGTATAATGTAAATACCTAGTTAATCTCAAAATGCTTTATTCAGAAGGTAGTAGTCTCAAAGGATTGCATTCTGTTAGTAGAGCCAATCCTAATGCTTACCACTTAGGACACTTTTTTAACAGAAAGCATTCAATTTGCTCTCTGTTGCTATTCTAAAATACCTGACCAACAACTTGGGAAGGGAAGGGTTGATTTGGCTCATAGCTCCAGGTCACAGTCACTCATAGAGGGAAGTCGGGACAGAACCTGAAGCAGAAGCACTGGAGGCTCCTGGCTGTCTCCCTCTGACACTCATGCTTTCTTAGACAGCCAAGGGCCTTCTGCCTAGGGGTGGTGCTTCCCGCAGTGGGCTGAGCCCTCACACACCAGTTAGCAATCAGACATTCCTCCAGCCAGTCTGATCCAGGCAATTGTTAAGTTGAGACTCCCTCTTCACACGTGACTCTAGGTTGTAGCAAACTGACAACAAAAATTAAGCCGTATAGATGGACAGGTGGCACACACCTTTAATCCCAGCACCCAGGAGGGAGAGGCAGGCAGATCTATGTGAGTTCAAGACCAGCCTGGTCTACTTAGTGAGATCCAGGCCAGCCAGACCCTAAATAGTGAGAGCATTTCAATAAAGAAGCAGCACTCACCACTCCAGGTCATACAGGAGGATATGGGCGTCGCTCCTCTCTAGTTTCTTCTTGATTCTCTAAATCCCCCCACCAGTAACAGGCAGCCTGTATTGTTACAGCCAAAGAAGGACCTCCACTTCCTGATGGAGTGTAACCACGAGTACAGGGGCTTCCTTGGCTGCTTCCCCGACATCATTGGCACCCACAAGGTAAGGTAGGCCGCAGTGCTTGCAGGGACCAGCTGGGCGTGGTGCTGTGTGCCTGTAATCCCAGCAGTGAGTTCAAGGCCAGCCTGGTCTACAAAGTAAGTTTCAAGCCAGACAGGACTACACAGTGAGACCCTGTCTCAAAAAGATGAAGATGTAGTAAACTAATTCTCACCATAAAATTTTAAAACCAAATTTAAAAATTGGTGTATCTTCATGTTTTAATTCTGATTAATATTTCCTCTTAGAGTCTCTGTGGTACTCTAGTGTCTTGAGCGCCCTTGGAGTTTTAGGAAAATCTCTGCAAAGGGCTGGTCTAGCAATGCTCCATGAAGAACCATGAGAGAGCAGCACAAACAACCTCTGTGTAATCCAGATAACTTAATGTAAAACTTGGGAGCTGGCTCTTGTCAGAACTTACGGCAGCAGAGCTGGAGGTTCGGGCCTGCAGCCTCGTTTACACGTCAGGGTAGAACTACTTGTTTGCAGATGGGCATAAGTACTGAGTGGTATGCCGGAGCCAGAGGGCAGCCGGTGGCGGTGTTACAGCCACTTCCATCTGAGAATGAAATTATAAACAACAAAGTAAAGCCCAGCTCATAAATGCTGTTTCATAGCAACAGAGAGGACAGGTGCCTGTGGGACAGCTCACGTGGCTTTCTGACTTCTCACGCCCCTTCTCCTCTGTGCACTCTTGAGACAGCAGTGCAGAATCTTACATGGACAGAGTTCTGTTTGTTCTCTTATCATGGCGTATAGTGCTGCAGGTCTAGCTTTATTACAGTTTTCAGGAGCAGCAGCCTTTGGCTTCTGAGGCACTTGGAGGGAGTTGGCCTGGGATGTTCTGCTCTGTACCAGGCCTGCAGAGTGTCAGCATTGTTACATCTTAAGCTAATGACTAGAGCTTTTTGCTTTGTCTTCTTAAATTCTGTTATATTTATGTATTTTCCAGGGAGCCATAGAAAAAGTGAAAGAAAGTGATAAGCTGGTTGCAACTAGTAAAATCACCCCCCAAGACAAGCAGACGATGGTGAAGCGAGTTGGCACCATGTCCTATGCTTTGCAAGGTAAGAGAAAGGGTCAAGAGTAACTGTGGAGAGCTGCCCCCAACCCTCAGCATTAAACCTGCTTGTTGGGTAGAAACCCACATGTGAGTCCCAGTGAAATTCAAAGCTAATTTAAAATGTCTGTCTGCTTATAGGTAGCATTTTATTTTACAGATGAACTTGGGATAGCCGTGGTTGATTACACCTGTACATCACTACTTCCAAGTACAGACTCTGTTAATAGCCTTTAATATCATACTGTTGTATTAACTTCCAAAGTTCAGAGCTGGTGAGATAGCTCAGCGGTTAAGAGCACTGGCTGCTCTTCCAGAGGTCCTGAGTTCAGTTCCCAGCACAACCATCTGTAAAGGGATCTGATGCCCTCTTCTGGCATGCAGGTGTACATGCAGACAGAGCACTTCTATGGTTTTAAAAATGCATAAATTAATAAATTTTAAATTTCAGAAGTTCAGCTTCTAGAGGTCTGTAACCTCTGGGATCTGGGACCCTGGAGTCTAGAGGAGGCCTGTGGCTGTCATTTAGACGTAATGTACTGTTAGTAGAAAGAAAACAGCTGATTTCTAGAGATGTCCGGCTGTCAGAACAAGAGCAGCAAATGGCCGTCTCTTGTCTGTGTCTGGTGAAGGCTGGCAGACATGTGCCTTGGCAGACTGAGGCTGTCAGTGGAGTTCAGCATACCAGTCAATGACGGCCATCCATTACTAGACAGTGGCACTTGCTGCTGGTGTCTGCCTGTGTTTCTAGGCTCTTCGTAGAATTGGGCTGAGAACTGACGCTGCGTAGAAGCAGCCAGATTAAATCCTGTTGATGATGAGTCTGAGCCAAGCAGAGAACTCTCATGTTGTCATCTGAAGTCTTGCGGGAACTGATCCCTGTGATAATTCTGTTGTAGCCGAGATGAATCACTTTCACAGTAACCGGATCTACGATTACAACAGTGTCATCCGCCTCTATCTGGAGCAGCAAGTGCAGTTCTATGAGACAGTAAGTCCCCCTCCCAACATCCCCAGCACGGGTGTGAGAGAGGGGCTCACACTTAGTGACCTTGTGGCTTTGACTAGATAGCGTTGGTCAGTTGTAATTTTTACTCCTGAATGAGAACCGAAGCGGCTTACAGTTTGAACAGAGTTTAGTGGTTTGATTTTTTTTTTTTTAATCTTTTAAAATTCCATCTGAGGAATATTGGATGAAAAAAGCTTTCCTGGGGCTAGAGAGTTGGCTTAGTGGTTAAGAGCACTTGCTGCTGTCACAGAAAACCCAGGTTCAGGTCCCGTCAATCACATTGCAGCTCACAATCATCCATAACTCCAGCTCCAGGGATCTGATGCCCTCTTCTGACCTCTGTGGGCACACACACACACACACACACACACACACACACGCCACATACACACACTTACCAGCAAAAAAGATCCACGTGGAAAGTAAAATGAATATGTGTAATTTTTGGAAATGTTTAAGCTTCCCTTTGAAGAGCATTGGTTCCTAGTTGAAGCTTTGAGCAGTCCTGTCTGCGTGTCTCCCTTCCTTCTGAGCCTCTCCACGCACAGGGACAGTGCCAAAGGATCGAGGTCACCCTGCCCACTCACAAGTTGTGTCCTCTTCAGTTAGGGAAGGAACCAAAGGCAGACGTTGCTTGTGACCCAGGTTTCACAGTTACCAAAAGAGTCTCTTCAGGAAAATCAAAATAACACAATGTTTTAAACATTTCATTCGGCAAACTGTAAAAAAACCAAACATAAATCCTCCCTTCCTCTGCCGTGTGGAGTTTTCCTCCATTACACATTTCTACACTTCATGTCTGTGCCACTGGAACTCAGGCCCTGCAGGGCAGCACTGGAGGGAGGAACAGTGAGCACTTGAGGTAGCCTTGGCGCTCAGCCATGCCATTGCCTCCATGGATTCAGAGGTACAGGCTAGCCCGCAGTGCACATTTCTGTATGTGCCGCTTTTGGGTTGCCCTCTGCCAAAAACACCTTGCGAGTTCCGGAAAAGGCTACCAACACACGATTCACACTTACACATAAAATACGTGTGTTTACATTTAAAACACACATGCACCTTATGTGTAATTGTGGCAGCAGTTGGTTGGGGAGGCACGCTCATGGAATGGACTCACTCAGGAGCACTCTCTGCTGCGATGGCTGTCTGGGTTTGGCCCCTCTGTGTCAGACATAGTAGGTTACATGTGTGTCTGAGAAGACATTGGAAAGGCGGCTTTCAAGGCTCTCATGCTGTGGGTTTATTAATTATCAAGTCCACAGTGCTGATTATTGACCTTGTAATTCAACATAGAAAACCATGTATTTTGTCACTATGTCTTATAGCAAAATATCCCTTAAATTATTAAAACTTACATTTCTGTACATGGAGCAAACATGTATGAGTACCTACTGTATACTTGCACCTAGTATCTTTAGGTGTACCTAGCATCCTTATGGGAGGTACAGGCATATAACAGAGTCACAGTACACCCTGGGCTGTCAGGGACGCACACTCCGCATACTGTCCACCTCCACAATAGGGAGTCTCGAGTGTTCATACTTGTCCAGAAAAGAAGAGGACTCTGGGTAGGCTTGGTAGCCCAAGCTATCATCCTGCTTTCTGGAGAAGAGGGGGCTAGTCTGAAAATGTAGCCCCACCATCAGGCAGGGCCTGGCCATGACCTGGCTGGGCAGGTGGGGACAGGAAGCAGGGTTTCTCACACACTGTGGAACCCACCGAGAACAGCAGGGCTGCGGTGGCAAAGGTCCTCCAGCACAGAGTCCCAGTGGCTACAGAGGAGACCAGCTGAAGGATTTGACAAGTTTATGTTTAACTCAGAAGAGGGCAGATGGAACACTGTGCAGTTGTAATGTCTTGGGATGAAAATGTCTCAACTGCTGTTTTTTTCACCAGATCGCAGAAAAGCTGAGGCAGGCCCTCGGCCGATTCCCGGTTATGTAGACCAGAACGGAACACAAGAGAACTCCGAAGTGCTTCTTTTTGACCTGGGGCAATGCAATTCAATTTTCCCCCCATCTTAAGAGAGAGACAGAGAGAGAGAAAAGGAAGAAAACCAAAAAGAAAGAAGTTGACAAAACCTGTTTTCATCATTAGCCAGCCTAAATGCATTGTTGCTTAGGATGGCCTTCCTGTTCATTTCGACATATTAGTTATCCAATGGAAATGTCTATTTTTGGAAAATACTTAAATGTATCAAGATTTTGAATGAAGAAATAGGGGTTCCTCCTCCTGGTATTTTACATAGAATCGTAATTTATACATTACCTATGATCTTCCAGTTCTTATCCAATGTCAGATAATTAATACTAATTGCTTTCTTACAAATATGAAAAATGGCAGAATAAAAAATATATCTTTGTATATTTTTATAACTCTTTAAGTCCTTTGGGGACCCTTGTCTGTTTAGGGGAGTCTGCACACCCCCGCTGACATAGCTACAGTTAAGTGCTCCTGAGACTCGGAAGTAAAGAGAGTTCCCAGATCACCCACCCTCAAGCTTTGTGGTGGGTAGCCTGTCAGAAGTCCCGTTAGGTGGGCACAGCAGGTGAGACGACCCCACCTACCCACTGCTGCCCAGGCTGGGTGCCTGTGCTGAGGTAAATTCATCACTCTGCACTCCCTCCTAGCTCATGGCAACACTAGAAGAGTAAGTCAGGAAAGGGGGCTTGTCCCCGCCACCCCAGGTGGGTGGCCACCCTGGTTGCAGGAGCTCCCACCCCTCGCTCTTGGGCCCTCGCTGTCCATTAGGTGAGGGAGAGGAGCTGCTGATAGGAGAGGCTCATCCCTCCTGGTCTGGAGCAGGCTGGCCAGTATTCTCTCAGCGACGACAGCGGAGTTCAGCCCCTGTTGCCCTCCCAGAGAATGGGAAAGTTAGGACTAGAGCGGGTGGCAGGACTTATGGTAGCAAGCTGATGACAAGCAGAGAATGGCTGTCAGTGGCTGGGTCCCAGCCTTCAGAGACTCCTGACCCTGGCTCCTGCTCTGAGAGTACAGAGCACCCCTCCGTCTCCTCCCGCAGACAGCGGTCCCCTTCCACAGTTGCCTTATGATCTGATCCTCTGCTGTCACTTTCCTGGCCTGATGATCACGTTCTAGAGATGGGAAGTCTGGGCCAACGCAAATAAATAAATGAAACCAAAAATAAGGAGCTGAGAGAATCCAATGGGCGTGAGCATGGGAGCCTCCTGTTCCTTGATAGCAGGGTGTGTTAATGTTTTCTAGGTCATTTTCCCCTGCCTGATTTTTCTTTGATAAAATTCTATAGAACAGTGTTTATGATACAGCCATTTAATATATGTACAAATTGTAAAGAACATGTATAAATATTTTACATAAATGTAAGAGCATGTAGAAGCCAATATATAAATAAATTGTTTTTAAAAACCATACAGCAGATTCCCAAAGCACGTTTTCAGAGTACTTTTCAGCATTTTGTGTGATCAAGGTTTTGTTGTTGCAAATTCTTTTTTCTTCCAGCTGCCGGAAGTTGTCCAGGTAATGAACTTTTCTCCGAAACATTTTTCCCCTGACATTACTAGCTTTGGTTTCTGAGCCCTGTTACCAATCCTACAAGCATGCCATGAACTCTTGACACGAACTCTTGACTGCCCTCCTCCCAGATGGCCTAAGGAGGAAAGAGCCAGGCAAGTAGAGAAGAAAGGTTAAGAAGAGTTGATGAGAGGAGGCAAGAGGTAACGGTAGCTGCCTCGGAACTGAGGTAAAGAGGAATGTAACAGTCAGGTCTGGTCCAGTGGAGACTGCCGTGGTGGGGGATGGCCCAGTGGAGACTGCCGTGGTGGGAGGGGTCCTAGTCTAAAGTTGTTCTTTTGTTTTGATGCTTGACTTTTAATTACTTGAATCAACTTCAGATACCACAGAAGAACTACAGTAATTGAGGAATTTTTAAAAATCTTGGCAGGGTCTGGAGAGATGGCTCAGCTGCTAAGAGTACTGACTAGCTCTTCCAGAGGTCTCAGTCTGGTTGTCAGTACCCATATGGCAGCTCCTGAACCATCTGTAACTCCAGTTCCAGGGACTATAACTCCTCTTCTGGCCTCTGAGGGCCTTGCTTATATATGTGGTACATAGACATACCTGCATGCTGGCAAACACAGTCACATAAAATAAAATCTTTTTTATTTTTAAGTACTAATGCTGACTATGTCAACATCATTTACTTTTTGGAAATAAGATGACTAAATAGTGGTCAAATACTGAAAATATAATTTTTAGATTTACTTCATGTGTATGAGTGTTTGTCTGTACCTGCCTGGTGCCCATGGAGACAGAGGAGGGACATCAGATCCCCTGGAGTTGGAGTTACAGGTGGTGGTTAGCTGCTTACGTGGGTGCTGGGAGCTGAACCTGGGTCCCCTGAAAGAGCAATAAGAACCATCTGTCACCTCCCCAAATGCTGGAAAAACTCCAGGATTTGCAGCATGCTATCAAGTTATTCATGAATTAGAAACACGATGTGTGCCAGAATTTGACAGAGAAAATTGATTTTAATAGCTCATTTAGCCTCACATTTTAAATGAGTTAAATATGGATCCTCAAGGTGAAACAGTTTACCCATTCAGTGTTCCAAATCATTGCAGCATTCCATGTCAAACTAAGATTACAGTGAGCCCAAATTAAGGCAAATAGTTTCATGCATTTTGATATATTGGCTAAACGCAGTCCTGTGAACGTCAAAAAAACTATAGTTTTGCTTTGAATTTGGTGCAAGAGTTTGAAAATATGTTCAAGTTTCTGAGAAAATAATATTTTGGTCTATTTGCTACTCTAATTTTAGTCAATAAATGATTCTTGACATGTTTCAAATGGAATGCATAGAGCTGAGACCTGATAGTCAATTTAGAGAAAGAAAATTATATCTCCTTACTACACTTTTTTAAGTCCTATCTCCCAGAAACAAATATCTCTTCAAGATCATACCTTACACCATGCAGTGGTGGAGTACACCTTTAATCCCAGCACTCAGAAGGCAGAGGCAGGAGTATTTCTGAGTTCGAGGCTGATGTGGTCTACAGAGTGAGTTCCAGGATGGCCAGAGCTACACAGAGAAGCCCTGTCTTGCAAAAACAAAATAAAATAATAATAATAATGACACCTTATTCGTGGCATCACCTTTGGTCAGTGCCGTAATTTGTGAACTATTTTCTAGAATAAAGCAGAGTAAAGTTAGCAGCAGAGCGTTGGAGGAGCACCTTAGTTCAGAGAATGGAAGCTGCGGCCATCAAACATTGATGCATCCGTTTTTGAAATACGATGCCAAATAGCCTGTTAGTTTAGGTTGCCCTCTTTTACTTTTGTGATTAAGGCATCAAAGACTCAATGAAGGTTTATTACTTAGGTATTCATTTTCCTTGGTAGTGATTACAGACTTGGAGCCTGGTTCACAGGATTTTTTGCTTTGAGACAGGGTTTTTCTGTTTAGCCCTGGCTGTCCTGAAACCCATTCTGTAGACCAGGCTAGCCTCAAACTCAAAAGATCTGCCTGCATCTGCCTCCCTGAGTGCTGGGATTAAAGGCGTGCGCCACCTCCACCTGGCGATTTGACAGGATTATTACTCAGAGATTTGTTTTGCATATCCTTGGGGTTGGATTACAGGAAATCGTGCACAGACCCTTTGCGCATCTGCTTCTATTGGTGTCTGTGTATTTAACGTGTGGCCAGAGTGATACTCTACAGTTAATGTGGCTCAGGGAAGGCTATGGAGAATAGCCAGTTGGCATAAATGACAGGTTCACAGCACAGAGCAAGGGTGGGTGGACTCTGAGCTACACTTTGCCACTGGCTTTTAGTCTATTTCTGAACCGTCAGTTCCCATTTCCTAAATGGGGGACAGTTCTTTGAGATTACAACTTATATTACAGCTACCTTCAGATGGGGTTTTTAAACAGCAATTTCTTTTCATTTCAAAATGAGTATTTTTTTGTGTGTGTGTGGCCCATATCCTGGAGGCCAAAAAGGGGAATCAATAAAGGACATAAATTGTAGGTCAATTATCCAGGAGCTTGCTGGGTACATTTCCCTCATGGCAAATGGATTTGTTTTGAATTTTAAAAGACAGCATCAATCCCTAATTCTTTTCCTTAGAGTGGTTTCCCTTCTCAAGTCTTGTGACAGCACAAGAGCTGAAGGAAAGCCGTGGAAGGGGATGGATGGATCAGTATCCCTTCAGCCCTCAAAGGTGGTCTTGGTCAGCCAGTACTTTAGCAGTTCCCTTGGCACCCAGGAGCCCCTCGCAGGACGAGTGGCCCAGCAGGAAGGGAGAGGGTCCTTCTGCAGGCAGTTCACCCGACCCTGTGGCATGGTCGGCGTGCAGCCGTGCGTGAGGGTCTGGGAAAGAAGGACCCGCAGGGAGAGAACGATAGACAGAAGTTGCCGCGGCCATCTCTTCATGGCGTCCCGTCTCAAAGCTAAGGCGCAGGCAACTTCTCTGAACAAGCTGAGCAATAATTCCTGGAGCAGCCCATGGAGAAGCGGTGGGCGGGGCGTCTGGTTGTAGGCGGTCTTAAGACAAAGTGGGGCGGGGCCATCTTTTGGGCGTTTGGGGATAGGCGGAGCGATGAGCATGAGGGGCGGGACTACAGGCTTGAGGGACAGGCTACTGCCGGCTGGGAGCTTTAGGCTTTGCAGCGGCTGGTGAACTTGAGGGGCGGAGTTTGTGAGCGGACTCTGGACTCAGGCTAGTGAATCACTGCTGGTGTAGGTTGGCTGCTGACCAGCTAGCTGTCAAGGCACGGATGCTTAAAACAAATATACCTACAAACCCTGACCTAGGGGAATTTTCTAGAACAGAGCTCTGGGCGTTGAGAATGAAACCTAAACAAGCACGTCTCTAGGGAGTGTTTGAGGAAGCCAGGGTCTGTCTCTTAACAGGGTCCTGTTTCTGAAGCCCAGCTGGAATGACTTCCTGTGAGTCCATCAACCAGCAGGAGCCCCCGCGCCCCTAGAAGCCTGCTGAGTCCAGCAACACCAAAGTAGAAACTAGCTCCCTCAGAAGAGGGGCGAAACTGAAGTTCTAATTAACTTTTTTGGATTTTGTTTGTTTTTCAAAATAGGGTTTCCCTGTGTAACCCTGGCTGTCCTGGAACTCGATTTGTATACCAAGCTGCCCCTGAATCCACAGAGATCCACCTGCCTCTGCCTCCCAAGTGCTGGATTAAAGGTATTCACCACTATGCCCGACTCTAGGTTTAGCTTCATGCTTAAAGATGAAGAGATGCTGTACTGGCCTTTGCATGGCCCCCAGACACTTGATCTAACTAGGAATGGTGAGGGAATGAAGAACAGACACACAAACAGAAACATCTAGATTGGGGTGGACTGGGCTCTCTGATGCAGAAGCTACAGCCCCCCAGAAACTCATCATATTATAGAGGTGAACGGAGCTGGAGTTACTACATACAGCTGAACAAGGAGGCAGGCTTTATAATATACAGCTGGAGCAAGGAGCTGTCACATCTGTACCCATGCCTTTGTCAATTAACCAATTTCTGTAGGAAGCAGCCTCAGTAGGGGAGCCATCTTCAATCCATAGTCATGGGATGGAGTGCTATGGTGGTAGACATTTTCTGCACACACTATCAATATTTACACTTGGACTAGGGAGATTTGCCATTTCCCAGGGGAAAGAGCCTATTGAGTTCTTGACGAGGTACGCTCCTGTCAACAGCGTATATTAACTGGGAACTTCAGTCAGAGCTCCTCTGCTCCCCTCCATGCTGACTGTGCCCCATGTGGCAGACTGTGGTTGTTTAACCCAATCCCATTCATCTGTGCCCTCTTCTTTCATCCACCACAATTGAAGGAGCTGGAGAAGTCACTGAGTTCACCAAGAACCACAGCTGTGGGCAATGAGGCTTCAGCAGAAGATGGCTTTAAGAGCCTTTTTCTTGTAAACAAATGCAGCCTGCTTTGATTCCTGGTGTCTTAGCTACCTGACCTGGAATAACCTTGTGATACTGCAAGCTAAATTAGCGATTTTGTAATCGTGAAGCAAGAAGCCAGCATGCTGAGAGAATAAACTTGCCCAAATCCTTGGTGACATTATTGAGCAGCTACCCCAGCCCTAGACAGCCACTAAGAGTGTAAAAGCCAGGCTCAAGCCTCTAATCTGAGCACTTGTTGGACTGGCCTATACCCAGACTGTTCAGGCAGTCCTGTGTAGGAGGGTCTCAAACTGAAGGCCAGCTGCCTGGCGAGACTATGTCTTAGGAAAAAGTCATTGATAGGTGATGTGTGTGTGTGTGTGTGGTGTGTGTGTGTGTGTGTGTGTGTGTGTGTGTGTGTGTGTTATTAGGCCATGTTTAGACCTAATTGAATTGATTTTATTCAAAAAAGAATCACCACATAGTAATTTGAAGTTATTTTTTTAAATTGTTTTCTAAAACATTTCAAATGCATATTTTAAAATTTAAATTTTTTTATATTTAATTTCTATTTCAATACTTCCAAATATACCTAAAACCAGAAGGCATTGTATGACTCTTCACACACCCACAAGAGGTCGTACTCAGCCTGTTTGCGTCCTTCCTTGGATGGAAGCTTACTCTGTGTAATCTCGGATCCCCAGCACCGTCTACTGATAGAAGGTCTGTTGGGCACAAAACCCAAACTTTTGTAATATTTTCTGCCGTTCAGGGTCACTATTTACAGGCATGTTCATAAGACAGTTTGTAGAATTTTCTTTTTTTGTTGTTGTTTTTTGTTTTTTTCGAGACAGGGTTTCTCTGTGTAGCCCTGGCTGTCCTGGAACTCACTTTGTGGACCAGGCTGGCCTCGAACTCAGAAATCCACCTACCTGCCTCTGCCTGCCAAGCGCTGGGATTAAAGGCGTGCGCCACTACTGCCCAACTTAGAATTTTCTTTACCCATGAATTTCTCAACCCAGTCTAAGAGCAGGCTGTTCCTGAATAAGAAACAGGAAGGATACACTTGAGTGGATACACCTGTGGAATCCTTCGGCCTGCTGTGCAGAAAATACCAGGGGAGACCCAAGTGGCTGTGCCCCTTCATTTCCTACCCGTTTGTTGGGTACAGGTTTGGACCGTTCAAGTGTCTGCCAGGTTTCCACCAGTCTGGACATCAGCCAGCCACTAGCCCGGCCACTGAGAGTTCTCCCTGAATCAAAACTGTTCTGAACACAGGCAGACCTTTGCTGTTCTTGGCATGTGAAACTCCCATGTGCTTGTGAGCTCTGGGTTGTATTTCCAGATGTGATTCAGAGGGCACCCAAGTTCTATCTGCCAGACTGTCACCTCTGTGTGGAAGCTGCATCTTAGCCTCAGAAGGGAATTAATTAGGCCTCATCCACCCTAGAGCTATAGGTACCCACACCAGCCACAGTTTCTACACCAAACCCCCTGCCCAGCAGGTTTGCTGACTTTCAGGAATAGACCAGGGGGGGAAGGCAGGCACTTGCCTAGTGGTTAAGTGGAGCTCTCGGCTTGGGCCTTACAAGCACACATTGGTCTGTGTGGCAGCCTGGAGCTGCCAAGCACACATAGTTGGGGCTTTTTGTGTGTGTGTCTATCTGGGCATTTGGGGAGCCCTTGTTGACGCTAGTGCCGTCTGAAGAGAGATTGCAGTCTGGAAGACTCTACTAACTTGGAAAATCATGGGGTCTACACTCAGTTCTCAGGTCTTAAGTCATGTGTGCCTTATGTTTGTCAATGGGTCTAGAGTGATTATCAGTATCTCTCTATAAGCTAATTTTTTTTACAAGTAATGCCAAATGCACTTCCAAACTAACCATTCCTGTCACCTGTTCAGCCTGCCCCAGAGACAAGCTTTGCAGCCAGCATATGATTTCAGCCCACACCACATGGCTCCTGCTAACACACATGGGTAGACTCTGCCAAGATGTAGCTATGTCTGTGGTGATAGACACTAAAACCTATAGGAAGCTCTAGCTCAGTAGGACAGGTAAACACCCATCATTACTGGACCCGGGGCCTTAAGATGCCAGATATTTTCTTGATTAATGATTGATTGATATAGGAAGAACCAATCCACTATGGGTGGTGACATGCATGGGCATGTAAGTGATCCTAGGTGTCTTCAAACAAACCGAAAGTCCAGCATGGTGAAACACACTTTTAATCCTGGCACTCAGGAGGCAGAGGCAGGCAGATGCTTGAGTTCGAGGCCAGCCTTGTCTACAGAGCTAATTTCAGGACATCCAGAGCTACATAGAGAAACCCTACCCCTTCCTTACAAAAAAGAAGTTGGGTAAGCCAGAGAGAGCATGCCGGGAGGCAGCATTCCTCCATGGCTTCTGCCTGGAGTTCCTACCCTGCCCTGTCTTACTGAAGGACTGCGACTGTAAAATGAAATCCACAATAGAAATCTAGAGGCGATGCCCAAATCCAAGTGAGACAGTTTCCTTAACAAAAACTACCAAGCAAGGCTTGGCACCAAGGCAGACAGAGCCTGCTAGAAGGGCTTCAGAAGTATGTGGAACCTACAGCTCCTCTTCTCCTCTGTGGCCATGATGAGGAAAAGCAGGCTGAGGGACATCTGGAATCCCTGGAAGCACAGCCTGGTGTTCTTTTCAAAACCAAGGTGATGGTGGTGTTGAGGAAGAGTGTGTGCTTCACGAAGTTTATAGAAATGGGTTTTGCCTGAGTTGGGAACAAAGCAACTTGAACTGTGAGCCAGGACCCAGGGCCCCTAAACCTGTTCCCTCATTCCAGGGAGCCAGGGCTGAGGCAGTGGGGTTGCCCACTGCCCTCAAGAAAGGTATGATAACCGTGGTATCTGACTACAGAATGTGGAAGCAGCGAGAGGTGCTGACCTTAGAGCAGGCCTGTGTCCTGAAGCTTTTGTGGGATGCCCAGTTGGGAAGATTCCAGCAGTTGGATGATGACCTGCCTGAGAGTGCACTTGAGTCTGAGGGAGGGGGGGGGGAGATGGGAGGGGGGGAGGACAGCTGACTCTTAAAACTAGAGACTAAGGTTTTCCAACAAGTTCTTCATCTCTACTGGACCACCCAGGAATGCTGTTACCCATCTAGAGGAAGCAGCTGTTTATTTTGCTTTGGATAAAGAGAAGGGAAGGTGTTTGTATAAAGAATACAATTTTGCCAGCTTCTGCCTCCCTGGTGCTAGGATTAAAGGTAGCTGTCCCTACTGCCCAGCTGAATTTGCTAAACTTAATGTCATACTGCTTACATGAAGTGATGTTATCTCCATCTCATCAAGAAGCTATGGAGAACAAACCCCCGAAAGCCCTGGGCCACTCTTGTTCTTAGCACAGCAGAATGGGGCGGCGGAGAGGAGCCCAGCGGTTAGGGCGGCCTGGTAGAAACTTGCTGGTGAGGACCTCTAGAGGCATCACACTAGAAAAGGAAACAAAACCCTCCAAAGGGCACCCAAAGGTGCCTCCAGTTCCATCTGGCTGTGCTCTCCGTTGGCTAGCAGACCAATCCTGACAGACCGGACCCCAGGATCAAGAGGCCTTGCCTCGGGTTGCTTGAAGGTTGCAAATCGCGAACTACACTTCAGTGCTAAGCAAGAACACGTGCTGAGGTCCTCAGGTGGGAGAGACCTGTTCCCCACCAGACGGCCGGATAGGCGAGGTCGGTGCATCTCAGCGAGGTCAAGGTCATGTGGTAAATGGGGGTAGCAGGGAATGTATGTCGCATTTCTCAAACACCAGTTTGGTTTGGACCGGGAAGTAAAGTCCCCGGTAGAACGCAGCATTTAAAGAGTGTGTCAGGCACACACACACACACACACACACACACACACACACACACACACCACTCACAAGCACATACTCAATCATCACGGTAGCTTCACACACACACACACACACACACACACACACACACACACACACACACACACACACACCACTCACAAGCACATAATCATCACGGTAGCTTCAGAGAGAAGGCCAGATTGCGCTTTTGCAGTCCCACTCGGGAGACTGAGACACAGAACCCAAGGGTCCCGTCCGGGGTCGCAGTCGTGGGGGTGGGATGGGCGTGGGATGGAGCGCTGCGCCGGGCAAGCGGCGGCGGGGGTTTCCCGGCCCGGCTCCGCCCGCAGCCCCCAGCTGCCCATATAAGGCTGCGGGAATCTAGGCAGGGTCCCGGCTCCTAAAGCTCTCCGCGGCTGCAGCCTCCTCCGCGGCGAGGAATGTGTGGAATCTCCCTCGCCTGCAGCCGCCCCCGGCAGGGAGGACCGGTCGGGAGTACTTAGCGCGGGCGAGCACAAGCCCACGGGGCGAAGTCTGGGTTCCCGCTGTGACTCGCAAGTGCCTGCCTCGCCGCTTGGGGGAGCGCGGCCGTCGTCGGAGAGACCGGGCAGCGGCGCCACCTCACCTGCCCGGGGCAGAGCGGCGGGGCCGCGGCGGAGGAGGACGAGGAGGAGGAGGAGGACGAGGAGGAGGAGCCCGCGGCGCTGGAGCCCGGCACAAAGTGAAACTCCTGGAAGCCGGGCGCCCTCGGGCGGGACACTGCCCGGGCTCTGCTGTGCTCCCGGCGCCCATGGCTCTGAGCAAAGGGCTGCGACTGCTGGCACGGCTGGACCCCACCGGCCCGAGCAGCGTGCTGCTGGAGGCGCGGGGCCGAGGCGACTGCCTGCTCTTCGAGGCCGGTGCGGTGGCCACGCTGGGTGAGTTCCGCGCTCCCCGTGCTCCCCACGCGGGCAGCAACGCCGGGAGGGAGGGAGGGAGGGAGTCAGTGAAGGCGACCGACTTCGTGGAGACCTGGGGACTAGAGGCGCTCGGTTCTCCGACAGGGAGGACCCCGACGGCTTGGGGATTGCCAGAGGCGCTTGTCCCTGGGAGTACTGTGGGGGGGGGGGGGGACGCAACCAGAGAGCTGGCACCCCTGGTTGGGCGAGGCGTCGAGCTCACGGGGGCGGGGGGGGGGGGATCTCCGGTGTGCTCTTCCCGGGGGTTGGGGGCGTCTCTCCTGGACAGCCAAGTGGCTCTGATTCTACTCCTGGCGCTCAGTGCAGAAACCTAGCATGTTCTGGACACCCAGAGGAGGGTACCCTGAGGAGGTTCATCTAGTGCTCCCTTACTTGTGCACCTGTTGAATACACCAAAGCCGCATTGCCTTGCCTGAAGGTATGATACATAGGCACCAAAACAGACTTTGAGAAACATCAATGGCACCTTTCACTTGTCTCCTATAAATACTCCATCAGAAGCAGGAGTAGAACCTGGAAGCAAATATACTCTCCCGTGACTTTATCTTTATGCTGGGTATTAGGTGAGGGCAAGCCATTGTATTTCATAGATTGACTTCAGAAATCTTGAGATTAGCATTGTGCTAAGGACCTTAGAGACAAAATCTTATACAACCTTTACAGTTTTAGCTCGTAATAAAAATGAACAAACTGAGGCCCAAAGAGGCTAAGACACTTGCTCCAGGCAACACAGTCTTCTTGTGTGCGGCTATTTTGGTGATGTCATGCGGCGCATGCCTTCCTGGTAAGTCCAACTTCCGGATCCCTAGTTTTGTAATTGACAATTGCCATAAGGTCTGGGTAGCATAAAGCCAACTGTCAGAAAGGACCCGTAGGGCTTTAATGAGGAGCCTTGGAGGGCAGGCTTGAGACAGTGGGTATCCAGCTGTTCATCTTCCTTGTGTTCCTAGCTGAACAGGTTCACTTATAGTTTAGGAAGTAAGAAATGCGAAGCACTCATTTGCAAAGTGCTTTATGTCTCCTTTTTTCAGGTTTCTGTGTGTTGACTCCAGCTACAACATACAGATTTATGTGTGTACATGCACATGTCTTCAAAGGAGCACATCGATGTCCACTTCCTGGACCATGCCATTCATGTGTAATTTATCAAGCTGGGTGTGGTGGAATACACCCCAGTTCTGCCTATTCAAGGTGGGGGTATCAGTAGGAAGAGGAATTAAGTCCTGGAGTTTCATACCAGATTGGGCGACCTAACCAGACCTCAAAACATGCTGGCAAATACAGATCTAGAAAAGGCAAACAGCCAGTAGCTGGCTGACTGTCAGTCACTTGATTAGGGAAGCAGGATTCTGGGGCCAAAGTAGACAGTCATGGAATAATTATCACTTCATTCCAATTGGAGTTCTGTCCCACAAAGTCCAAGCTTGGTCATTTGTTGCAGCCTTGAAAGAAAACCATGGAAAGTCCCACTCCATTTTAGTCCTTTACTCCTCAGAACCAGGAGATAAATTTCATGATACAAAGTTACTGTGACTTGAAAGAGGCTACAATGCCTGTCAGTTGGGCTTCAGCAATGCTAAGCGGTGTTCATACCCCAGTGAGCATGGTTTGGAAGCCACTTGGAACAGGTGTCCCCCATCAGGCAGTTGAGTTTGGGCCACGATGCATTTACATGGTGGCGATGATGCAGTCCTTTGGATTACAGCAGAAGTTGAAATGAAAAGAACTGTCTCATTCTAAACCTTCTCTCCTGTTCTACGCTTCTATCTCTGCACAGAACGTCTGCTTCTGGTAGACCCCTGGCTGAATTACTTACACTTTTGGGTTTGCTTTTCTTGGTCAACGAAATGAAACTTTTTATTTCTTTTTTTTTTTTTTTTTTTTTTTTTTTAAAGAAACTGTAGCCTTTGCCGATTATGTTGTGAGAGGATTACAAGAGAGTCTTTGTTATTAAAAAGCTATTACTTTGCACTTTTAAAATCCTAAAGGCCTCATTGTTGGATGGAGTAACTATGGACCTGAAATGCTGCCTGTTCCCAGGGCCAACTAGCTGCATTACTTTCTTTTCCTTGCCCTTTCTTTCCCCAAGGAATAGGACTGGAGAGGCGATAATGGCCCATCTTCCAGAGGACTAGATCCTGGGTCCCAGCACTTACGTGGCAGTCCACAACTGTCTGTAACTCCATTTCCTCTGACGTCATCAGGCACGTGGTGTACAGATGTATATTCAGGCAGAACACCCATATACATAAAATACAAATAAATCTCCTCCTCTTCCTCCCCCCCCCTCCTCCTCCTCCTTCTTCTTCCTTTTTTAGACAGTGTCTCCTAGCCCAAGCTGGTCTGGAATTCACCTTGCCCCTACCTCCCAGAATAAAAGATGTCTGCCCTTCCCCTACTCAGCTAATCTTTTTAAAACATTTCTTTTTATTTTCATGTTTTGGGGTGTTTTTCCAGCACGTGTTTCTATGTACCTCACATGTACAGTGTCCAAGGAGGCCACAAGAGCCAGTTGGATCCTTAGAACTGGAGTTAAGCATAGCTGTAGGTCACCATGTGGATGCTGGGAATCGAACCTGAGTCCTCTGGGAGTATCCACTGTGCTCAACTGCTGAGCCAACTCTCCAGTACCTTCTCCCCAAATAAGCCTTCAAAGAAGGAAGGAAGATACACTATCTCCTGAGTGATGGCGGCAGTGGGGGAGGCAGGGAGGCCCTAGAAGACAGTACATTTATGGCAGTCTAATCCTGACTCCTTCCTTATGGGCAAGGGGCGTGGCCACCTGTCGTTTCCTATGATGGACGATGTTCCCAGTGAGTGTAGGCTGGGAGCCTAATGGAGTACAAACTCCTGCCTTGTGAGAAATGGTCTTTCTTGGCCTCTGTGTTCTAAATTCTGTCTATACTTTTACTGGGCATGATAGGCGGCTTCCATGACTGAGCCAACAGCTGGGAGTGTATCTTTGCCCACACTGTGTACCAGGACCTTCCTAGTGCTTCCTCCTGGAAGCGCCATCTTGAGAAATGTTTCCTATTCAGTGACTGTACACTGCCTTAAAGGTTTTAGGCAATATGGAAAGATGGGCTCTTGGCTTGGATACTGAGTTTAAGGAATACTAACAATTGGTGAGGAAGGAAGTCCGTAACCTGCCCTCACCTGTTCTAAACCACCCTCCTCTTCCAAGGTGAACTTTGCTGACGGTCTTTACACACAAGATCATCTTGCCTGCTAGCAGGAGGCTTGTTGAATGAGTAATTCCAAAGTTCTGTTTCTATAGCATTCGGTTAAGAATCTTTTATGTGGGTTAGTGATAACAGATCTTCTAGAGGCAGAAGATGCACAAATACATGCATCCGTTCGGGAGGCCTTTATATTCTTTGCGGTAACCCAAGTTAGTGTTTGGAGCCTTCTTCGTAGTATACAGATGTTCTCACCTTGAGTGCTGGGACCATAGTACCTGCTGTCTCTTCTGTCTATGTCTATTTTAGACTCAGAGTAGAAAGATGAAATATGTTGATCCTCATTGAATCCTGGCTGCTTTCAGAGTGAGTGCTGGTGCCCTGAAGTTCAGGGTTCTCTAAACAGCCCCCAGGAAGGGCATCTGGGGAGCAGCCCTGTATGTACACTAGGGTTTGCTGACTGAAATTCCACCTCATCCTCAAGCCTTGTCCCTATCAATGGATGACAGTCAGGGAGACATGGGGAAGGAGGCTTGCAAAGCTTAAACAGTTGGTGAATGCGCCCAAATATTTTTAGGTGTCCTGGAGAAAGATTGCACATACTTCCTGACTAGTGTTAGACGCCACAGCCATGTTTGGCTTGCATGAATGAGGTGGCCCTGAGCCCAGCTAGGCTCCTTTAGAACTGTTCATTTTCTTAGGCTCCATAGCCAAAATGTGTAAGACCATTGCAGAGAACCATTAAGGGGCCATTGTATAAGATACAGAAGAGCGGTGGACACAGAAAGGTCCTGACCTGGGTATTGGAGCTCTAGGCCCCAGTCACAGCAGCTGATGGGCCCCTCCTTACTGTATGTGGATCCTTTCCATGGAGCAGGTTCTCTCTGCACCCTCTTTATAAAAAGGGAAACTAGGTAACCGTATCTCTCTTCCTGTTGCAAAGTTGTTACTTCAGTTCTGAAGGGGCTCTCATTGGGACAGTACGGCACAAAATTTTGTTTTTAACTTTTAATTGTGAAAATGTTCAAACATACAGAGAAACAGAGGGGGAAAAATCAACCTTCATGAAATTATATGTAATATTAGTGCTTATCAATGTTTTGATAAATTAATTTTTCCCACCCACCCCTGTGAGTAAAAAGTACCTCCTAAAATTTAATTTGTTCTGTGCCAAGTGAGATTTTACTGTTCTCCCATTGTCTCTCTCTCTCTTATTTTTATTCAATTTGTTTTATTTTGCCAGAAATTTAAAAAATTAGACATCTTTATGCGGACAAAGTGGTGTTGTGGTACATGCAATGTATCACACAAACACTGTGGAATAACTAAATTAAGCCACTTAGCATACGCATTTCAAACATAGTTGTTTGCTTTGGTTTTTTATGATGAGGAAATTTTAGATTTACTCTTTCAGCCATTTTGAAATGTTCAACACACTGTTACTAACTCTAAGTCACCTACAAATTATGTAAGTTCATAATCAACTCAACAGATCTCTACAATAGAAATGGTGTGAGCGGAATCAGGTCATTTGGCAGTTGGTGATCCCAGTGGGGAACCCCTATTCTGCTCCGGGCTCACTGGTGGGCTCAGGAGGAGCCCCTTTATTAGGTCTAGCCAAGGGACTATATCTACTAGCTTCTGTGCTTGTCCCTCTGGATACTTGCGCTCCCCAGCACCCTGCACCTTGCTGTGCAAACTACCCTCAGCCTGTTTTCTGATGCAGACATGGACTCCTTTCTCAGGCCCCTGACTGATTAGCCAATGGTGGTGCTTACCAGAGGCCCCTGGGGCTGGGGCAGGGCAAATGGAATGGAACCTAGGTAGCTGGGCGTCTGCTCTGTGTTCTTGAGACCCCTGGCAGGGGTAGAGGGCCAATGAGGGAGGCAGTGGAAGAAGGAGCCAGGCTTGGGCTGCTCTGCCTGTTGGCCACATTTTAGACTTAGCCCTCTGGTCAGTCATGGAGATGTACTTCTCAAAGCAGGAGGGTGAAAATGTGTTTTGTTTATGTTTGCTCTTTTGATTAAAACAGAAAAGGAGTTCAATGTGGGAGGTGTGGAGGATCAGGGTCCTCTGACCTAGGCTCTACAGACTGGCTGCCTTGGGCACATGTGCCAGTCTGTGGGCCATGGCCTACTTTTGGAGATTTTTTGTTTGTTTCTTTGGTTGCTCAGTTTCTACAGTCTTGCCAAATGAGGGCGGGGATCATTTTCCCCCCTACCTGATTGCCTTTCAAGCCCCAGATAAACGGATCTGAGCCAGACTTGGGAACTAGGTTAGAGTCCCTAAACATTTCTGAGTGAGCTATGTGGTATGGAGATTAACCCACTAAGAGACAGAAATCAAATCAGGCCATGTAGGTGTCTGAAGTGTGGACCCTTCGGGGCTTCTCGACACACTGTAGGACACAAGGCTGTCTGCAGGCAGACTGGCTCCAATCTCAGTCCAAAACAGCTCAGCTAAGGGCACTTCCCATTGTTAAGGCCCTACTGGAAGGGCTTTACCTTACTGTGGCTGTTCTTTCTTCAGGAAAATTTAGGTGAATGAAAAGCTTCAAGAGTTATTAGTGCCTTGATCCGGAACTCTGCCTGAAGCATTCATGTCAGGAAAGAGACACAGATCTGGTTAGCTTCAAGGGGGTTCGTTGTTGCAAGTAGACTTGAGGTTTTTAACCAGTTCCATAAGCTTTGGTTCAACCTGACAGTAGGTGGCTAACATTTGATAATATGAGCCCGGTGCCATTTTAAGTGGTTTACATATATCAATTTAATATGCAGAATGAGACAAATACTAGTGAGCCTTATGTTATCCTTGGAGAAACTGAGGTACAGAGAGGCATAATAATGTGTCTGAGATTTCAGTTCTAGTTAGTAGTGAGACTATGATTTATATAAGACCCGCCTGAGAGGACAAGTCAGATAAAATGTCATTCTTGCTATAAAAATAAGCATACACACACACACACACACACACACACACACACACACACACACACACACATATATAATATAGTAGGAGTCCATTTGTCCTGTGGGCTTGCTGCTGAGTACATCCACCCCACAGTCCATTCGATTAGAGCTGGTTTCATCTGACACACTTTTTACAGAGGCTCCTGCTTGGAAACAAGTCTCCTACTTTTCAAGAAGACATCCTGATGCTTAAAGCAATGTGCACGCTTCAAACCTGCATTCCTTGGGGACAGAGCAGAGCCCAAGCCCTGGCATTCTTTGCTGTCAATGTCTTAGCATGAGCAGATACTGATGCAGTATCCAGGTGCTGAGTGAAAAGCAGGTTCCCCATGGTGGTGGATTGAGTGAGCATGGCTCCCATAGTCTAATGTGTTTGAATGCTTAGTCTCTAGCTGGTGGAACTGTTTGGGAAGGATAGGACCGAATGGCTCTGTTGGAGGAGGTATGTCACTGAAGATGGGCTTAGAGATTTCAAAAGCCCATACTAGTCACATTCTCACTCTCTCAGCCTGCAGCTAAAGGTGTAAGCACTTAGCTGTTACTCCACAGACTCACCCTCTGAAACATTAGCAAACTCTCAACCAGATGCTTTCTTTTAAAAGTTGCCTTGGCTATGGCATTTCATCACAGCAAGGAACAATAACTAAGACAGTCATGCAGCGGAAACCCTGTCACCTCAGGCTCCATAATGACTCTCTCAGGAATGTGAGGACTGTTACAGTTGAGATGTAGAGTTGAGCCATCCCAAGCTCTGGATTTGAGTCAGAAGTTTCTAAGTGAGGTAGGCTCTGTGGGAGCAGACCCGCCCGCTCCCTCTTCTCCCTGCTTAGCCTGTCCTGGTAGCAGGATGCTCAGCCAGGCAGGTGTTCAGAGCAGTGCTGGGCACAAAGGTGGTGCTGAGCAGGCGCTGGCATCTTTGCCAAGGTTTGTGTGGGAAGGCTAGGTGCACCTGGCAGGTCACACTTGTCTGTACTTATGACATATGGGACCGGCAGGGTGCTACTTGCTCCTGAAGTTTCCTGGCTTAACAAATACTTCAGAGCAGGATTCTTTGGGAGCACATTAGACACAGAGGACAGGTGGCAACTTATTCTGGTGCCTTGGCACATGTCCTGAAGTATAAACACGGAGCTCTGAGTTCAACCTGAAAGCAGCTTTTTTTTATTTTATTTTTTTATTTTTTAGGAAAATGGGATTCCCTGGGTACAAGAAGTGGATACTTTTTCCCCACCTCTGTACACATTCTGCTATGTGTACAAGTCCCAGGGGATGATGGGCCTCTCTCCTGCTCTCTTGGACCCCATGCCCAGCATGCAGGCAAGATCCTGTTTTGTCCTCAGATCACATCTGCTTTAAGTGAAGCTACATATGTCCTGAGAACAGGGCCCCATCCTGGCAGGTCTTGGGGAGGCTCGGAGTCCTTGCTGGTTCAGGGCTTCCATGGGCTTTGTCAGTGGAGGAAACATGGCATTTGTGGTAGATGCTCAGGCCCAGAAGACATGGCTATCCCACTGTCTTGTCAAGATTAAGATGAGGACTTGGGCACTGGAGAGGTGGCTCAGCGGTTAAGAGTACTGGGTGTCCTGCCAGAAGACCTGAGTTCAATTCCCAGCACCCATATGGCACCTCCCAACTATCTATATCTCCTATTCTAGGGGACCTGACACCCTCACACAGACATAAATGCGGGCAAAACACCAATGTACTAGATAGATGGGAAGAGCTAACTGTCCCGTCCTTCCCGGGGGGGGGGGGCTCTCGGGAGGGACTATTGACCAGGGTCCAAAATGTCCTGCCTGCAGGACTTTCAGTTGCTGAGGAGGGAAGCTGTTAGCGGTGGAAAGACGACAGGAAACAAACAATACCTGGGAGCAAGTCGAAATGTCCAATCAAGCTCCAAAAATGGCTTTATTACTAAGTCTATATAAACACTTCAAGGCGGGAAGGGCAGGAGTAGGAAGGTTACTAGAGGTCACTGCAGGGCAGGATGAGACAGAGGGGGAGAAGTTTCTCAGGGCTGCTTAATTGCAGCCAAGCATTACACCGCTGTAAATCAGCATAACAAGCCTCAAGATAGCAGGATATCTCAAGGTTCCTTTGGAGCCACAGGCTACTATAAACAAACGGTCTATTGCCTGCAGGAGACTGCTGCAGTGGGGAGGAATCAAAGGACTGTCTGCTGAAGCCTGGGACCCTCTGGCTAGCTGATTAAGAGCAAAGCCTTAGGTTCAAACAAGGCCATTTGGTCTCCGGCAGATAGATGTGGGGCAGTGATCTGTGACAGGCAGATAGATAGATAGATAGATAGATAGATAGATAGATAGATAGATAGATAGATTTTTAAAGACAAAGACAAGGAACCAGATGGACAGTGAACCTAGCATCTAGCCAGCCAGCATTCCACCATCCCATCGGGACTGCCATTGTGTGAGGGCAGAGTATTGATGATTCGGATTGTTGGAAGTCATCTTTACCCAGAAAAATGAAACAATGACCAACCTTCTACCCCCCTTAGCAAACCCCTCTCTTGTCTGCCCTGCCTATCAGTAGTCAAGAGCAGAGAAGGAGGTGGCTGTTCCACTTGGTGAAGTTGACCTTAGAGAGGTGGCCAACACATGGGATACCTGCTTTACTGTCTTGGTTGCTGCCTTCTGATCAGCCACATGATCTCAGATACCTTCTCTTCCTGAGAGGAAGCAAATATCAGCGCCATGGGTTCTTCAGAATGAGAGAGACAGCCTGACTGGCTTCCTTTATCTGGAACTTGGTGCACATTTGTTATGGAAAGTGATGGCTGTTGTGACCTCAGAGACCAGGTCATAGGACAGCTTAGCCTTCAGGGTCAGCTCTGGGCTCCTTCTCTGCTATGCATAAACCACAAGACTGGTCCAGTGTTCCAAAATCCCGATTCTCCATCTACACCTCCTGGGGATCGTAAAATGCAGAGTCTGCCTTAGTGGTAGGGTGTGTGTGTGTGGGGGGGGGGGAATCTGTATTTCTCACAAAAACTCAGGTGGTGCTGGTCTACAGACCACACTTTAAGAGGGAGGCTTTACTTCATCACTACCTTGGGAGAGGAGGCTTGAGTTACTGCTCTGTCTCCCTGTGCCATCCTTTCCCTCAGGAAAGTGACTTCTTCCTTCTACAGTTCAGAATTGGAATTGGGAAGCAGATGATTACAACGAACGTGGCTTCTCCTATAATGAGATTCCTTATTTTTCTTTTTAAGATTTATTTCTGTGTATGTGCATATGTTTGTACGAGCACGTGCCATTGGTGTGCGGGTACCCTTGAAGTTAAAAGAAGGTATCAGATCCTCTGGAGATGCAGTCACTGGATGCCCACTCTCTAGTAGCCCACCTATCTCTCCAGCCCCTCCTTTTAAAAACCGTCTTCCACGCTAAGCATAACTCCCTCTGGGACACTTCCCTAAACCACACAGTGGCTCCCAGCCCCCAGCAGAGCTAACTGAGGTCGGCTTCTCTCGTTGATGAGACCTCTGTTCCTCCCTCCTTTTTTCTGTCCCCCCTGTGCATTCTTTCCTGCCACTGCATCCCCTGAATGCCCTGTTTACTGGAGCGCTGAGGCCTGAGATCCACCCCCATCCCCACCCTCACCCCCTGATGAAATTTTTAAGCTGCAGCCACAGTGGAAGTGTGTTGTTCAGAGCTTATCACTAAAATAGTATCAAACTGTATAAAACCAAATGTAAAATGAAGAACAGTCATGGTCTGGTCTGCGCACAGATGGCCTAGTCACCCCGGGTTTCTGAGTGTGCATCTGACCTTGGTGACATCCTCTACTCCAGGTTTCTGGCTAGCTTTGCTGTTGAAAAACTTGGGCTACCAAGAGTTGACTGGAAGATGCCTTCAAAGAGCAAATAGGCTCAGAAGAAAGACTTGAGGGGGTACTTGCCCAAGAAGGTGTGGGTTTTGGAGATGGTTCCACCACTTCTTGGGGATCCCAGACTGTTCTTTACTTCCTGGCTGTCTTCTCTCTCCTGAACAGTCTAAGGAACTTAAGGTATTGATGTCCATCTTGGACACCCAGAAACTCTTAAGATCTGGCCCTGAGGTGCCCGGGAGTGAAAGAATAGTCATATCTGAGCTCCTTGGCATCCTCAGGAGACAGATGGACAGAACTGAGAGTGTGCAGGGGGTCAAATCAGAGTAGAAATGTTGATATGCTAGTTTGGTCACTAACTTGACACAATCTATAGGATGGCCTGAGAAGACAACGGTCTCAGTGAGATGTTGTTTAGATCAGCTTGGCCTGTGGATATGTCCAGGGCGAGAGGCAAGGTTTTTTGGTGTGGGAGAGGCTCCTTATATACTGTTGGGTGGTGAAGAACTAGACCAGAAGGTTAGAAAATGTTTTGTAAGTGTCAAATTTACTTCACAAAGGGACATTTATAAAGCCCAGCAATGAGATAGGCTGGCAACACAGGGCAACGTGACAGAGGCCTCTATGACTTTTTGTTGCTACAATTAGAAAGTATGACCAGGGCAGTTTATAGACTCCTTCTTGGGTTTATGGTCCCAGGGGAAGAGTCTGCATTGACAGGGAGGTGTGGTAGTTGTTGTCTTGAGCAGGAAGTTGGTAGATCACATTTCCACTCACAAGCAGGGAGCAGGCAGGAAGTGGGGTGAGACTGTGAACCCTCAAAGCCCACCCCCAATGGTGTGTGTCCTCCAGAATGGCTCTGCCTCTTAAAGGTCCCTTAGCTTTCCCAAACAGCAGCAGCTGGAAGCCCAGGGTTCAAAGTCCTGAGCCTATGGGGATGGCACTCATTCAAACCACTCCAAGGCCTTAAACAGACTTGCATGAGTGGATCGCTTTAGTTTATTTAAAAGATACCCATTTGGTCTGGGGGTAGGCCTTGATTGATTATTCAGTAAAGTGAACTGAGTTCAGAACCCCAGCTCCCATGTCAAAAAATTCAGGCCCACCATCTGCCTATAGTCCTAGCTGTGGGAAGCAGAAACAGGAGGATCCCAGATATTCAATGGCCAGCCAGTCTAGCAGAAGCAGTTAGCTCCAGCGTCTCTAACTCCAAATAAGTTGAAAAGCAATTAAAAAGATACTCAGTGTTGAACTCTGGCTTCCAAACACATGCACATGGGTAAACACATCTGCATGCCAATACGCTTGTCTAGTCCCTCCACCCCAACACACACACAGAGCTGGGGAAAGGGTGGATATTTGATAAATGGGGATGCTGGTGACCGCCGTGACATCGGATGGGACCCTTGCTGAATGTTCCATCAGGGCCTTCCTTGACACACAGACTTAGAAACCTGGGTGTGCCTGCAGGGCGGGGCTTCTGCTTCTTACTCAGGGGAGTTCATGCAGGGGACTGCTCCTACAATCAGTAGTCTGATAACTAGCTCCTCCCCCATCCAAAAGCCCCATGCTCCCTAGGAGTGAGTCTCCCTTATGAAAATCATATTGAACTCCAGGTTTCATAAAAGAGACGTTAGTGTTATAAAAGTCAGCACATCCAAGGAAGTCCCAAGTGTGACATGCTGTCCAGATGTTGTAATTCACTTACTGATTTTTCTTGTCTAGGGGTGAATTGCCAATCAAGATCTTTTACTAGAATCCAGTATTAAGTTGTTAGCAGTTGACATTCTTCTACCTTTCTGAGGTTGCCAAGGGTCTTGGTTCATTTTCTGTTGCTATAGGAAAATACCTAGTGATAGCACTTTCGTAAAGAAAAGAGGTATTTATTTAGCTCAAAATTCTGGAGGTCCAAGCCTATGGTGAGGACCTTGTGGTAGATAGTATCACATGACAGGAAATTTGTGTGTGAGTGTGTGTGTGTGTGTGTGTGTGTGTGTGTGTGTGTGTGTGTGTGTGAAAGAGAGAGAGAGACAGACAGAGACACAAAAACACAGAAACTGAGACCAAAATCATATGTCAAGAGAGGAAGGAGGAAGCCTAGGACAGAAATCGGGCTTTGTCTTCAGTGCTGTTCTTGAGGGGATTGGTCTGCACCCTCAGACCAGCATTAATCCCTTCGTGAAGTCACAAGAAGTGGTCTCCTATGTAGCCAAACCTCTTAAAGTTTCTACCACTTGTCAGCACTGCCTCACTGGGAACAAGCTTCCAGCACACATTTTTAGGGGACAAACTGGATCCAAACCACAGCATCAATAGTGTTCAGGGCTATACAGATGTCTCATGCTTATATTGAAGGAGGGAAAGACTTTGCTGAGCCTTTGGCCAAGCCTAGCCATACAGACACTGAGTTATAGCCTCATGTTAAATTAGACATTATAATAAGCTACAGAGACAGGTAGGGGCTTATTAAATATTTTAAGAAATGTTGCTTTCAAAGCATTAGAAGAAAATATAGGAGATGCTTTCCCAGTTTTGTGGTGTGGAAAGACCTTTAAAGTAAAGTATAAAATTCAGAGACCATGACAGAAAGTCAGGCAGATCTGAGAAATACTTCATTGAAATACAAAGCACAGATAGTAAAATAGACAAACACGGAGCGTGCATCTCTGAATTTTCCTACATAGCTTGTAAGAGGATATAGCATGTCTGTCTCTTACCCAGGGCCGTGCTGATAGATTTGACTACATGAAAACTTCACACTGTGTGCTGTATGAAAAGATGCCAGTGGTGTTAGAAGAAAGAATCTGGAACCTTTAGCAACTCAGTGAGGGCCAAAGAGCAGTCACCACGGCATACGAGAATGCCTAGAGCTCAGGAAGGACAGATGGACAGTAGAGGACTGACTGGCAGGCGAACAATAACTGATTCTTAAACGGCCAGAACAATGGTACAGGCGCAGCCAGCTCTGCCTGGCATGGCCATCTGAGTGTGAGCAGCCTTGCAGGGGTGAAGGCCGAGTCCCCTGCTCTGGCCTCACTGATCTTTGGCTCTCCCATAAGTCACATGAAGGGTGACTGCCAGCATACTTTACCAACCACCATACCCACCTGGGCCTGCAGCTGTGTCTTCACACCTGCTCCCTTCCCATGGCATGACTCCTCCCTCCCCAGGACATTAGCTTCTCGCTTGGACACGCTCCCTGGGTGGGTCCTGAAGGCTTTTAGACAAGCCCAGACTGGTCTTGCCTCTTTTAGGTTCAATTCACAGCCTTCAGATGTAAGCATAAGGCTGGGGATCTCAGGGCAGGACACAGATGCTTGGGGTGTGAGCTGCATCCTAGAACAGGTCTGGAGATGACAAGAGGCCATGAGGGGTCTGCAGTGTGTGGGGCTGGGTGGGCTTTCCATCTGAAAGGCCAGGACTGAAGGACAAAGCAACTCCTCAGGTCGGAATCTATGGCAGGCATCAGAGGCAAAACGGTCCAATCCCCCCCAATCGATGGGGCCTCAGAACCAAGGATTCCACTGGCAGCTGACACTGAATCCTGCTTGTCAAATATTCTTTTGTTCCAAGGCCCTGCCGTAATGCGCCCCTCAGCCAGTGTTTCTTATTATCTTGTTGATCTTTTGTTTATGAAATACACAGTATGTGTCACAGTATGCCAATGTCCATGAGGGATGGAGTTTGGGAAGTGTGCTCTGACATAATTAAGCAATCTACAGACATGTATTGACTCAGCCCAGAGGCCATTCTATTCAAGGAGAGTGTTAACTCTAGTCACAGGGAGCCTTTGGCAAGTAGTTAGAGGAAGCAGTTTGAAACTGGAAGAGGTGGTGGTAACGGGTTATACCAGGATTTTTCTTGCCCTTTAGAGGAAATAGCAAGAGTATTTGCTGTGATCAGTCAGAGCCTCTGTAAACAGACAGGCCTGTCAGTTCAGCAGCTATACGTGGAGAAAGGGGTCAGAAGAGTCACAAATGTGTGCCCTGAAACAGCAGAGGAGGGGATGTGGATAATGCATGTGTCTGTGTCTTCACCTCTCCTGGTCCTGGTGACAGTGTGCCTTCCCAGGATGCTGCTCACAGGTGGGCTTCGAAGCATGTCCAGCGCAGATGAGCGTGCGTCTAGTCCTACTCCTTCTTCCCACAAGCTTTCTCATCAGAGAAGCCCAAGAAAGGAACTGTGCCCTGCTTTTGGATTCTGGGCTTGAATGAGCAGACAGACTTGGGGGGGGGGGGTTGGCTTGTTCCTCAGCCTCCTGGAGCTATAGCCTATCTTCAGCAAAGTGCCACACGGTTGTCTCACCCTTCAAACTATTCCTTCAGCAGCGTGGACTCCTCCAGACTGGCCTTCCCTGGGGCTACTCTGCTTGGTCGACCGAAGGCTGGAGGCTCGTATGGGTCCTTGTCACTCACTGCTCTGTGGGAGTTTGATGGGAGCTGGCCTTCTGGGGGGACACTCCCCGTGATCACACACACCGTTCCCTGGTCTTCTCCCATTCAGGCCCCATCCTAGGTGAAGTCATTTTCAGAGCATGCTATGCCACCTCTGCTAGTCTCCCATCTGTGGCTCATCCTAGCCAAGGCTCTTACCCATAGACCTGTTTCCAGGGTGAAATCACCCCCACAACACTGCCTCAGTCACCCTGTCCTCTGCCCCCTTGTACATTCACTCCAATCAGTGGTCCCATAGCTACCAGGGCCTGGTATCGCAGCCCTTACCCAGCCACCACCCCTGTCCCCCTTGCCTGGATTCCTGCACACATGCATGGCTGCTGCACATGCAGACAACTGTCCTTGTCTGAAGTTCCCAGCTGGGAACAAGTCTAGATCTCCTCATCTCTGTGCGCACTCATGTTGCCTAATGTACGGGGGGCGGGGGGGGGGGTTGGAGCGCAGGGGGGTGGCAGGGGGGAGAAACGCCACCCATGATTTCCAGCACCATGGGTGATTTGACTGGTTCTTATCTCAGTTTCTCATCTCACCTCTCTCACCTAATCAATGTGCTTCCTGCTTCACAGAGAAAAGAAAATATTAAGAGGGAACTTAGACCTGCTTGCCAACTCTGCCCTATGTGCCCAGTGACTACCTCTTCCCCATCTCTCAGTCTCTTGCTTCCATAGACTCGGCCTTCTCTCCTAACCAGGCCAACTCCCACCCTTACACCAAAGGCTGTAGGGAAGCCCACCCTGACCCCGACCCCCAGCTCATTTCCCAGGTGCCCCTGTGAGTGGGTGTTTGTTTAAGGTACTGTCTTTTCTGCGCATGTGCATGCTGTGCTGGCTTCCCTCCTCTCTGGAAGCCTACCCACCCAGGGCGCTGCTCTTCGCCACTCCTCTGAAATCTTTCATCAGGGCCCTAGGGATGTCCGCGCTGTGGAATCCTCCACCCCTCTTGTCTCCCAGGCTTTCACATCAGCTCCTCAAGCATTTTCCTTCCTTGGTCTCCAAACACTTTATTATCCTTCATTACTGTCTCGCTCTGGCAGCGCCCAGCACCAAAGCTGGCACACAGCAGCACAGAGGAGCTTGTGAACTGACCTGTGATCGGGGCTGGGACTCTCCCTGCGCTCAGGTCCTCTACACCTTTCCACTGTCTCTCGAAGCGCAAGGAGGCCTGTGTGGATCCCAGCCTGTGGTGTCTCAGGGGTGAGTGGGAGTGTTTTGCGCAGGCCCGAGGTGGGAGGGGACTTACCTGAGGAAGGGAGAAGAGGTGGAGAAGAACCCAGGAACCAGTTTGGCTGGTCTGTTCAGGAAGAAATGATGGGCAAACTGGAAGAGTGGAGCAGGGGCAGAGCAAGGCCTTCGGGGACCCAGTGGACCAAACGCTGGTTGGGATCCACATGACGTGTCTATTGCGTGAAGACGGGCTGACTGAAGGCCTGCTCCAGGAGGGTTCCCTGAGGGAGAATGACTATCTCTAAGTAGACTAGGTGGTCTAGTCATAGCATGTTGCCCCAGAGGAAGATTTAATGGCCGTGTACACATTGGAGAAAGGGGTGTTTGTCTGCTTCCTTCTTGTCCCTGTTGGACCCTACTGCTCTATGTAACGAGGCTACAGCAGCACCTCAGGGCTGAGTTTCTTGTCCTGCCCTGTTTTAGGTTGGTGTTTTGTTTTGTTTTGTTTTGTTTTGTTTTGTTTTGTTTTTTGTGTTTTTTGTCTTTTAGTGTACACATTGCCTTCCCAGATTCCCCAACTCTGGCTAACCTTGCACTCTAGCTATCTTGTAAGGAGCTGGTTAAACCCTCTTGATTTGGTCACTTCGTCCAAGCTTAATGTATCTTCGAAGGGCTGGACTGTTGAAAGTAGGAGAGTGGTAGAGAGGGGGGGAGAGTAGGTCCCCTGTCCACAGCCTGGCCCAACTATGGCTGTAGGAGACTCTGCTTTCTTCCCAGTTTCTCTGGGCTAAGATGTCAGCACAGCTGGTAAGAGGTTGAGCATCTGCTTCCTTAGCGATGCTTTTTGACGTCCCTCTCCCCAGATCTCTTTGTGGCCTGGACCTTTGGTGAGGGAGAGGCAGTGGAGAGGCAAGGAATGCATCTCTGCAGCTGACTGTCCAGCCAGTTGGCTTTTGTCTTGGCCTCGGCTTCTGTTTCAAAGCAGATGTTTTGATTTCCACTGTGCTTAGCAACCTTTCCGAAGCCTCGCCGTGCCCCAGGGAAACCACTGTAAGAGCAAGAAAGGCTCCAGCTCCTGATAACCAGGGAAGGGAACAGTCACCACTGAACTCGGCATCCACACGTGAAGGAGACTTTGAACAGGGTCCATGTGCTCTCTTGAGACCCTGAAACCCAAGCAAGTAGTGTCTCATCTCAGGAATGGTCTGAGTGACCCTTCTGTCTTAGGCTGCTTGCCCCATTCATTTAACTACTTATTTTTCTAATGTGTGGGCAGGGCTTTGCTGGCAATTCCTTATGGGGAGTAATTGTGGAAAATATTACAGAAAGAGTGGCTGGGGTTTGACTATGGAGCTGGCTTGGCTGCCTGCTTCCTAGGAACAGGGCTAGGCTGGGCTGGTTCTTCCTCAGATAAGAAAAACCAGTTTTTATCATAAGCCATGGTGGAAGACATAGACAACATCTCTCAAGTTACCAGGGAAACAGGACCAAACGTCAACACGTGGATAAGTCATTTCAGAACGAGCTGTTAGCTCTGGACCTACATATGTGGTGGGTATGTACATGTCTGAGCCCCTTTGCTGCTGTGTCCTCCTGTCCTCTGTCCTGTCCCCTCTGGTGCCTCCATTCTCCATGTTGGTGACACTTCTTTGGATCTTATTCTTTTTTTAAAAAAAAGATTTTATTTATTTTATAAGTACACTGTAGCTGTCTTCAGACACACCAGAAGAAGGCATCAGATCCCATTACAGATGGTTGTGAGCCACCATGCGGTTGCTGGTTGCTGGGAATTGAACTCAGGACCTTTGGAAGAGCAGTCAGTGCTCTTAACCACTGAGCCATCTCTCCAGCATGGATCTTGTTCTTTAATGAGAATCGTTAGCCAGAAAACCATGAGGGAACAACCGGTTCCACAGTTTTTTGAGCCAAATGTGAAGCAAGCTTTAATGAGATACTGGTCAGGGTGGTAGGCTCTGGCCAGGAGCATTCCAGGTTCCCAGGAAATGGCTGCAAAGTCACATTTTGCTGAGACTTATAAAGGTACACCCTTAAGGCCACCATATGTCCCATCAGGTCCAATCAGGGACAAGCATGTATCCCGACATACTTACTGTCCACGTATAACCAATCAAGGGCAAGTGTACATCCTGACGTATTTGCTGCCCACATGTGATCAAGCACACCCAGTGGAGATGGACCAAACAGACGTAGGACAGACGGGAACTTATTCTTAACGGCCTTGGCTGCAGACAGAACCTTCATCACTTTTCCTTTTTGGTCTCCCATTAACTTGCAAGGTATATTGTTCTTGTTTCTGGTTTGGTCTTACAGAATGCCCTTCTCTGTCCAAGCCTATTACTCTCAGCCACTTCTTGAGAGCTCTGTCATCTGTGTTAGACACTCCACTCTTCCTACTTCCGTCTTGGTTGTCACCTGTCCCTTTGTTTCCCAGCTGCTGCCATCTTTGGCCCTGCTGGGTTGGGAACCCCTGAACCTTTATCTTTCACAGTCCCCTACTTCAGGACCACCACCTTGTCTTTTCTTTACCAGGGCAGAGACAAGCCCTACACTGTGACCTCTCTTCTCTGTCTCATCTTTCTGGTCCCACACTTGGCTGAGCCTGGTCCCTGATTAGCTCCTACCATTCATGTCTGTACTGTCTCTGAGGCTGGGGGTTGATTGAGATATCACTTTGCCATTTGGGTGTCTCACGTTCTGCTCACAGTACCGGAGCCAGGTCGGCTTGTCAGTCAGGACCGTGAGCTCCACTCTCTTCTCCATCATTCTCTGTTTAGTACCTCCTTATCCACACCCCCATACTGACCTCTGGCTCCTCACTGCACGGAGAATTTGAAGCCAACAGGAGAGAATTTTCACCAGTCAACCAACCCATACATGCATACCATTGTTCTGCGTGCTGCCCTGCCCTCAAAACCCAGCAGTGGCTCTCATCTCACCCAAAGTGAAACCCCAGGTCTTTATGGTCTATAAGACTGTATGATGTGTGTGGCCTCATCTTTACCTCTGTGAGCTTTCTGGCCACTGGCCCCCTGGCTGGTTCCGTTCCAGCAGGAGTGGTTCCACCTCAAGGCTTTCGTAGAGTCTTCTTGAGGCCTGTATTGCTCCTCCTGCAGTGCTCCTCCTGCAGTGCTCCTCCTGCAGTGCTCCTCCTGCAGTGCTTCTTCTGTAGTGCTCCTCCTGCAGTGCTTCTCCTGCAGTGCTCCTCCTGCAGTGCTCCTCCACTCTCTTGGTCATTTTCCTCACTTCCATCAGATCTGTATTCTGATGCTGCCTTGAGGTATCTCAGACCACATTAAGATTTCACTCCATGCCCACTCTTTGTTCCCCACTGTTTAACTCTTTCTCCTCCTCTCCTGTCACTTTATCCACACTGCTTATTCAGCGTGTCTGTCCATGTTGGCTCTTGGGAGTCTCCGCCCTTTCTGCTGTGCCTGTACAATGTCACAGCCCCCTGGCTTTCACCTCCACCAGGTCTGCCAACGCTCATCCATCCATCTCCAGGGCTCCTTCCTGGCCGCTGACGAGTCCGTGCCTTAGGTCCACTCTGGTGTGGATGATTGGGCCTAGATCCCACCAGACATACCACACAGGACTCAGACATGGGTTCATTGAAGACTGGCACAAGGGCACAAGGACTCAAGTAGAGATTACCCTCCACAGACTGGTTGGTTGCAGCTGGGCCCGGGAAACAGTGTTCCCATGTGGAGACACCTATAGGAGATTTGACAGGGTCATGAGGGCAGGAGCACCCCATCTGTTTCGCACCATTAGGTGCGGAAAGACGGACATTGTGATGGGCAGTCTGCAGATGCGTGCACTTCCTCTGGTGTTGCTTAAAATAAATGGAGGTCGGTGGCCGACACTTAACACTCACACTGTCCTGTTTCTCTCAAACTTTCAACTTTGCAGACACAGGCTGACATACCCACCTGTCAGTCACTGGCTGTAATTGTCAATCTGTCCCTACCTAGGGGAGGGTTGTTCTCTACCACATATGGCCCCATTCAGTGACTGCATTCGTTCACTACCTATTTGATAATTGTGTATACATTTGAAGAATGATCTATATGTTCCACAGCCCTCTTAGGAAAATGGAGTTGTTTGGGGGCCAGAGAGGGTGTGGGGCGATTCTGGGCAAGACATTGGGAGGTGAGGCTTCTGTTTTCAGGCATTTTGCAAGGGCAGCTGGGGTGCTACAGGATAGGTGGGATGCAGGGAGGGGGTGTGGAGACTGGAGACGCGCACTGAGGAAACATCACGGAGAGCTATTCTCGAGGAAGGGGTCCAGGCTTTAAAGGGATTGGCCCCCCAAGTAAGAAGGTTACCAAGTATACGGATTGGGCAGTAATCCGCGGTATAATGCGGCGGGAGAAAAGGAGTACAGTGGGTCCCCGCCAAGGTGGCTACCTAAGGAATCGCGCCATGCTTGTGGGGGAACGGGAGTGAGGACCTGGAAGAGGAGTTGAGGCAGAGAAAGGGAGCGGAGGGACAGAGAAAGACAGAAAGAGGGAAAGAGAGTAAGAGAGGCTGGTTGGGAACCCGTGGGGAAGAGAGAAAGCGTGAATGAAGAAGTGGGGCTGGGGTAGCGAGCAGTCCTTTTAGAAGACGCCTCACCTGGCGGAGGAGGATGACGCAAGCTGTTGCTAGGTAGCTGTTGGGCGGAGCCCAGCGGAATTGTCTCTAAGCCAGCACAGCCCATGGTGGCTTGACTCCGTAGCTTTTAGGCAGAACATCGTAGAGGAAGCCTGTGATGGAGCCCAGCTGCTTAACTCATAGTGTAACTGGCCAGGCAGAAATGAAGATATTTTACAGAGACCCTTAGGTCTCTCAATCTGACTATCAGGTCACTGAAACAGTGCACCCCAAAGAAATGGGAATTTCATTCTCAGAGGAGAAAACAGTCTGGGGGGTGGTGCGAGTATGGGGGTGGGTGCTCGCTTCACTGAAAGTTATTTCACACAGTTCTAATAACTTGTGAGATCACCTTACAGTGGGAGACAGAAGCCCAGACAATGATATGGTGGTGGTGGGCAGAACCACACCTTTGACCAGGATCGCTTAGATGTGCACATTCTTAGTTCTCTATTTAAACTTTAATTTCACATCAGGATACCTAAAACAATATTAAAATGGATATTTTGAGGGGGGAATCACTAGATCTCTTTGTTCCCCTTCCCCTTTCTATTTTCCATTATTAACTTGGCTCTTTTAACTAGTTTATTAAGGGTGGGTGGCCTGAGGCTCAGGCGTGACCTTCAAGTTTGATAACCACAGCAAGACTTCATGGACATGGGGTAGATGAAGTTCCGTTGGTGTGGGCCGAGCCCCTCATTCAATGGAACTGCTGAAGTCATGTGACAGTTGTATTAGGACAGGAACGTGTAAGTAGAAGACAGCCCCGTGAGGCAGAGTGCCTGAAGCTACAAGTCAAGAGACATCCAAGACTGCTAGCACCAGACGCCAGGAGCTGAAAGGATGGCACTTCCCTGCAAGACCCTGGACTCACCCTGACTTAGGGTTGTCCCCTCACCTGTGAGCAGGTACTGGTTTGTTGTTCCAAGCCTCCAATTTGTTTACTCTGTGATGGGAAGCCAGTGCTTCACACATAATGGTCCTATCCAGAGAGGTCAGACCCATTTTGAGTCTTCACAGCAGTAAGTCAGTGATAAAGCAGTCTGACGAGGGAGTCAGTAATTCCCAGGAACAGAACGGGAGTACAAGGCAGCCTGTTGAGTTTTGTTAGTTTAATAAATATTTGCAAAAGGCTGTTTCGGGTTGTGTTTGTTTAACTCACCTTCCCACCCCCTGTCAGATGGTGATCCCACAGGGCCACAGGTCAGTTGGGTTTCTACAGCTTCTCCCGGGGTCACCTTCCCACTCCCTGAAGTGTGGACTGGACCGTGTCAGTTTGTCTAACAGTTTCCTGTCATTTGTTCAGTCTGCTCAGTTTGTTTACATAGCTGAGTGAATGTACAAAAGCCTCTTTGTTTTATGGTGAACCAAGTGTGAGCCGGATGACACTTGGGGTCTGTGTGGAAGGCTTTGTCAAGCTGCTGGAGTTGAAGTCCTGGTTGGTGTCAGGACTGTTTCATTGCATTCTCAGATGGGAGCTGTTCTTTCTACTCCCTTGTCCTGGCCTTGGCTACACCTGGAACCTGGAGGGTAATGGATGCAGCCAGGGCTATGTACAGCAGGACCAGCCCTCACTTCTCCTGATGAGCCTGGGTTCCACAGCTCCAGAGCAGGGGTCAGGAGAATTCTTAGGGTATTACTCTTCACCAGTAAGCTTTCTGGGTGAAGGATGCTCCCCCCAACCCCCTCCAACCTCCCCCTCCACTTTTCCTGAATGTGCGGCAGAGGCAGAAAGAATATTCTCGAACACATTGTGTCACCGTGAGGGCCCTGAAGAGGTGTAACTGTTGCTGTCTGAAGTGAAGGTATTCTAAAGAGAGGCTAGACCGACCCTTTCGTTACCACACTGTGGAAACAATAGGCCCAAGGAACTGGAATTTCCCCTGGACTAAGAAAGAAGTTGAAGCCTGGAGCCAACCAGTGGAGCTAGCGTCTCAGAGATTTCACACAGTTCTAGCAAGATGTCAGGCCATCTGGCAGGACAGACTGTCACTGAGACAATGGCAGGTCATTGGAAGTGGGGGCCGTACCTTGACTCCTCAGATACTCAAACCTTCTTGCTCTCTGTTTACACTTAGGGCTCCCGTTGGAGCCCTAAGATGAATTTGGGGATCATTAGACCTCTTTGTGTGTCTTTCCAGTGGTGGCCATATTGAATAATTTTTTTTTTTACTATTATTTCTTGAATTAGCCAGGTAAGGACAGGTGGCTAAGTCTAGGTCATTAGGCATGCCAGGGCCCAGATTCTGACCCTAAGAACTGGGGTAGCTGAGGGCCACATGCTAACCCTGAATCTGTACATGTGAGATAGCTTATACCTTATTGGGAGTTGTTGTAAGCAAATGACTCTGTAGGGCTGATCAGATCAGACCGGGACCTTGATGTGATATGTGCCAGTGTCTGGGTAGCTCTTGAAAAATGGAGGAAGGAACCAGGAGGGGAGAGGAGAATGAGCAGGGAAGGCAACAGTAGAAGCTGCTGCTGCTGCTGCTAGGTTCAAAGACAGGGAGGAGCTGAGAGTTGAGAAAAGCCCCAAGACTGGCTCCACGAGCTTCATAACGAAGGCATCCTATAGAACCTCATTAGTAGTGACTCCCCCTGCGGGATGCCCTTCAGCTTTGCAAAGTCATTTCAAGCCACTGCTATGGTCACATGGTACAGATGTGTTAAAGGGCGTAAAGGACGGATGGGATTGAAGATCCAAGCCTGGGTTCTGGTCATCCTGATAAACTAGGCCACCTCTCCTCATTGCAGCAATCAGAGACCAGCCATAGTGAGAAACGGGGGAAGTGATGTGCTCGAGGAGGGGGTGTTCAGAGAGTTAATCATCTGTCATTTTTAAAGATAGTGAACAACACCAGGCAGGGGACAATGAGGTAAGCAGCAGGAAGCCCTGTGGGAATAGTTTACTCAGCTGTGTCTAAGCACATGCAGCCTTTTCTGGGCGGTCCTATTTTGCTCCCCCTGCCGCCCCCATCACAAAGTCAGGTGGCCCATTTGACCCAGGGCAGAGACTTTGGAGAAAACTTTTTAAACAAGCATGCTTGGATCTGGAGAGAGCAGACCATAAGCCAACTCCAGAGCCATTATTTTTCTTTATAGAGTAGAACAGCATCTTTTTAAAAACAAAAAACAAAAACAAAAACAAATTACCAATACACAGGCGTATGCAAGGGGAACAGTAAAGAAACTGCCAACATGACCACTTCGTTATCAGGGAAGGTTTTCATTGTCAATAAGAGATAGAACATACCCAGCAGCCTCTGGAAGAAATTAATTGGGCATGGCCAAGTGGAGGGAAGCTGGAAATCAGGAAAGAATAGTGGGAGAGAGAGAGAGAAAGAGAGAGAGAGAGAGAGAGAGAGAGAGAGAGAGAGAGAGAGGGAGAGAGAGAGAGAGAGAGAGAGAGAGAGAGAGGAAGAAAGAGAGAGAGAGAATATGGAGTGTATCCAGAGAGCAAGAGGATGGAGATGACAGATAGACAGATAGCAGACAGAGAGAATGAGCTGGACCGATCATGTGGATTAGAAGGAAGAAGTAGATGGGGGAAGGGTAGGGGCTAGGTGCTCTGAAATGTGTCACAGGCACTGTGAGGGATCCTGAGGCTCAGCACGAGCTTTGATACACTGGCAGGCACCACAGGTAGCCACAGGTTCTTTTTGCCAAAGGCAAGGGAAATGGCAGAAAATCCATTTTACAAGTTCCTGGGGAATGCTGGCTTTTATCTAAGCACCAGAAATCCTTCTATATATGGACTGCCTAAGAGGAGTTAGATTCAATGAAGTCAGATTGGGGTAGTGACTGCCAAGTCCATGAGCCTCACGTTTAAACAGAGGGCAAGAGGTTTGCATAGCTATGCAGTCCTGATCAAGGTATGGTCCAGTGCATTTCTAAGCCACCATAAACAGTGTCCTGGTCTGTCCTGTCAGTTTTCAAAACTGTGAGATTTCTTCCTGAGAGATTAATTCCTCCTCTGGCTGATACTGGCTTCATCCTTCCCCTCCTCCCACAGCATTAGATTCCTGATGGCTTAGGGTTTCTGTTGCTGTGAAGAGACACTGTGACCACAGAAACTCTCACAAAGGAAGACATTTCAGTGGGAATGTGTTACAGCTTCAGAAGTTTAGTCCATTATCATCTTGGCGGAAGCATGGTGAGGCACGCAGGCAGACATGGTGCAGGAGAAGGAGCAGAGAGTTCTACATCTTGATCTGCAGTCAGCAGGAAAAGACTGTGAGCCACTAGGCTTGGCTTGAGCTTCTGAGACCTACCTCAAAGCTCACCTCCAGCGACACACTTCCTCCAACAAAGCCACACCCACTCCATCAAGGCCACACCTCCTAATAGTGCCACTCCCTTATAAGCCTATGGGGGCAGTTTTCTTTCAAACCATCACACCTGGAGACATTCCAATCCCTTGGGGAGCTTTGCTTCAATAGTCTGGCAGGCAAAGGGAAGGGCACATTTCTCTCCAGAATACCTTCGCTCTTTCTAAAACAGTATGATGACACTTCGCCTGACTGCCAAGATTGAGTTGGGTGTTGTAAAAGGTGGTGTGTCTTTGGTTTCCTGGACTGAGACCCTAATTTTACAAATACCTTACTTGCTGCAAGAAGACCCCCTAAATGCCAGCAGAGTCGACTTAGCTATAGGGTCCAGGACTGTCTAGTCAGGGGGCCTATGATTTCATTACTCACAACTGAGGCTACTTTGCTCAATCCCTAAAAATAAATGCCCAGTCAAGTTTGAGGGAGATTAATTCATCAACTGATCCTTAACCTTTGTGAGATCAGCTACCTCCTTGAGAGTCTGTTGAAAATTGTGGCTCCTACTCATTAATATTTGCATATAATTTACATACAATTTCAGCTATTGTATAGCTTCCCACAGCTATCCCCTGAAGTCACTGTGGCTGCCTGGGACATCCCCTGCCATCCCAGGCTGGGAGCCCTGATGGTAATAAATTCCATGCAGAAGCTGGATGGCGGTTTTTCTGCCACGCCCCTTCTGGGCTTTGCCAAGCTCTGGCACCAAGCTCAACAGCCCTTCACTGTTTGCACAGTGTACACTTACAGATTGGCCCAGCTCTCTAAAGTGTGTTGTAACTCTGAGATCAATGCAGCACTTTTGAGGTCACTTATACACAGGGCAGAGTGAGTGGCACATTTTGACCAGCCGTTACACACCTTTCCAGCAAATGACTTCTTGTCTGATACTGAGAGCAAGTGCCCTTTGGAAGGCTTATTTAATACCACTGTCTGTACATTTTGTTGGCGATTTCACATTTTTATTTTACACCTATTTTTAAATTTTTATGTATTATTTTTCTATGTATGGGTGTTTTGTCTGTGTGTACATATATCTGCCACATGCGTGGGAGCTAAAAGAGCCATTGGGTCCTCTAGAACAAGAGTTACAGGCAGTTGTAGGCTGCCACGTGGATGCGAGGAATAGAACCCATGTCCTCTGGAAGAGCAGCCGGTGTTCTTAACTGCCGAGTCACCTATCCAGCTTATGTAGTCATTTGTGTATCTGTGTGTGGATATCACA
>CM052717.1:20800743-20840743 GCA_028551405.1 Uromys caudimaculatus | reverse complement strand
TGGGCAGTCCCTGGCGTTAGCCGGGGCAGCCCATCCAGCTAGTCTGTGTTAGCCACTTTCATTTCTGAAGAATTTGCTCTGTATTTCTTAGCCTGTTTCTCCATAGGGGAGGAGAGGGTGTGGGCAGTAACTTGTTAGTTGCCAGTCTGGGGCAGAGGAAGGCATGACTTCCAGACCTGGGTGTCGGGAAGTTTACCTGTGTTGTTGCCTCCCAGACCTAAGTTTTTCTAAGGTGGTCCGGGCTTCTGCTCTGGTGATATGTGCGGTTTTCAGGCATCTGCCACCGTCTTAGGTGTGTCCAGTCGGTAGACTTGGACCATGGCTTACCACTGCCTGAGGTAGCATCACTGGGCATCCTGGGTGTATCAGAGAGGAAGCGCTGGTCTGGGGGTTGGTGGCCAGGAGAGAAAGAAAAGCTGCGACACTCTGTGTGGGAGTGAGAGAGAGAGAGAAAGAGAGAGAGAAGGGAACTGCATCCAAATGGGTCTGACGAAAGAGAGAACACACAGGAAGAAGTGGGCAGCTCTGCTCACCCTGATCCGGTGGCAGCCACCTTCTGCTTCCTCCCAGTGAGGAGAGCCTGCTTTAGGTCAGTCCCATCTATCGTGAAAGACCAGGTTGTGAAGTTCAGTGGCCTTTCCAGCCAAGGCCAGGGCACAGGGCACATTCCTGATGGGAATAGCTGGGAAATTTCCAACTTCAGGTCTTGGGGGCTTTTCCTGAACTGAGCAGGTAAAACTTCTGTGCAGCACAGAGCCTCTGTTTGGACAGGGTTTCAGGGCTGGCCAAACAGCATTGATGTGCTTGCCAATACTTTTCTGAGCCATTTCTGTGGTGGCGTGGTTTTTTTCCCTACTAGATACAATGAGTACACCCCTTGTTTCCAAATCGGAAATGCTTAGGAGAGACATTTGGTATTCACATGACAAAATGAACTTACTGCCGGTGTAGTGCCAAAAGACTAGACACGGGTTAACCTGTTCAGTCTTTAGTAACCAACCGATGTGGTATAACCATTGACTGACTCCCTGTTTACAAGAAAAGAAGAAAGGAAACAGGCTCAGAGACTCTCCAAACTTACCTTGGGGTGAAGAGGTCAGCTGGGATTCAGAACAAACAAACCCAGCTGCCTACGATCAGATAAGGGTGTGGGCTGGGCTTTCCCTCTGAGGAATCTTTCTGAGGTAATAGACCCAGGGAGCCCTGATCTTCCTCTGTGAGGACTGTGAGGATGATTCCTCGGCACTGGCACTAGTGGTGGTGTGAGGCTTTAGTGTCACTCTGCTCCCTAAGTAGGCAGGCTTGATTGCCATCCTGCTGGCAGCAGAAGGGAAGGCCTGGAAGCTGCCCCACCCCTTTGCAGTCCCCTTTCCTCTGGTGTAACACCCTGGCCCTTGGCATGGCTCAAAGTCTGATCTTAAAGGTACAGTTGTCAATTTTTCTTTTTTTTTTTTGAAACACAAATAGATGATGCATTTATCCGTGACAGGGACTCAGACCACCAGAAGCATGGTAACTGATACAAGCTCAGGTTGTTTTCAAGTGGGACCTGGACCTTACCCGTGTGCCCTGAGGCATTACAGCTACTTTGTGTATCTTTTTGTTAGGGGGTTGGTGTCCTACAACAGGAAGAGTGACAACTGATATCTTCAGTATCTCTCAGGATGGGAATTTTCCTGAGGTGTGAGCTGAGGTCAGATACTGGGCATTTTTTCTGTGTAGAATGGGGAACAACCCAGAGACAATCCATGTCTGAGTGAGCAGGGTTATCTGTGGGGTCCCCAGTAAAGCAGGGAGTAGGGTCCCAAAGCTGCCTTCAAGAGTCCCCTATGGAGCTGGCTTCAAGGTTCTCTGACCCCGGGGGAGGAAGTTTGGTCCTGAATATTTTGGGATTGCCTGGCCTCTTGTCAGTATGTTCTGGAAAGTGAGTTGGTGTCTGAAAGATGGGTGGGTTGACCATTAAAACCAGGTATGTTCAGGAAGTACTGGCTTTAACCCAGCATTGCTTACCCCTGTGTCTCCTGGACCTGTAACTCTGAGCCATCTTCCTCTGTGCTTCTCACCCTTGGGTGTTTCCGGCAGTGCCCAAAGGGGTGTGGCTTCTGTTGCTTTCCCCTTGGGCTTTCAATTCAGAGTTCAGTCCTTTAAAAGCAGAACAGGCATCTGTGTTAGAAATATAATAGGCTTCGTGAAAGCCCAGCCGAAGCTCCTGCCACCCAGAAGGGGCAGGAGCCCCATGATTAGATAAGAGATGAGTGCTTATGCACAATGCAAAACATAGAAATTCATACAGCAGCAAAAAGAACCCACCCCAGTGCTCCCAGGGGCTCAGTTTCTCCTTGACCTGAACTCTCAAGACCTTCTTGTTTCCTTCAAGGGATGATTCAATCCCCAGTCTGTAATGAACTGTGTTACTTGGAGTTTTACAGTGCACAGCCTATGTGCCAGGCTTGCCAGCTCACGAGGCCCCACGTATACTTTTAAAAGTTCTTCATGAAGAAGTGAACATGAGAGCCGTGAAATCTGTGGATGCCCCTCATACTCATGGCGGCTGGTCATGTGATAGGGTGTGCTATGGGGACAGTGGCCATCCTGACACTGGGGAGAAGGAACCTGTGTCCTCCCACCCCTCCACTGCATCCTAAGAAGCTCTGCTGTTCCCTTCTTCTGCCTCAGCTGGAGCGTGAAAGGGGCTTTGAGAAGACCAAAGGCCAGGCTGGTGGCTTCAGTGGCTGTGTCTTTGAATAGTCACTATATAGGCAGAGGTCACTTCAGAAGGAAGTTTGTCTGGAGAGGGATGTCTGAGTCACTAGCCTTCTGAGCTTCAGGGCATTCCACATTCTGTAGCAAGTCTTCAAATGGACTGGCCATTGTGAGTCTTTGAATAATTTATTTTAATACTCATACCCAGGAGTGTGTTGGCAAATGTTTGGCATCCAGCTTATGGGAGTAGGGACTCTGATATATAGTGTCTGCCAGTTTCTTCTGTGTAAAGACGCTCGCCAAGGATCATTTCTCGTTCCCCTGTGGTGTTGGATGGCACTGTGCACATGTACTCTCAGGGGCTGAGGGCACGGCCACAGTGCTGTACTGAATGTACTGCCTCTGTGCTATGCAAACCGAAGGGAAGAGGAACTAAAGACCACACCACAGAGGCACACGACATTTAGATCTGGGCCTGTTAGCAGGGAAAGATTGGGAGTCTACTAAATTCCTGGTGTGTTCCACTGTGAGGGCCAGAGAAGGTAAGGGACTTGTCTGAGTTCCCACAAGCCACAGGAGGAACACAGACTCCATAGCCAGCTAAGATTGAGCTTTAACGTTGCCATAAGACCCCACTGGTTTTAGACCCCTGACTTTAGCTTCCATTCACCACTCTGAGACCTCGCTGAACCTAGATGACTTCTCTTTGCTTCTTGGTATTAGAAAACTGATCTTCTTGGAAGCAAAGCCCAGGTTCTACAGTCAAGGTGAGCCTCAGGAGAGGCCTCATGCGTCTGAGACAGGTGCACCCCACACCCCTCTGACCTTGTTTTGACCCATGATGTGTGCCTCTGTGGCACTGACAACCCAGACCAAACTGGGAGGTAGGCAGGAGTTTGACCTCCACCAGTTAACTGCTGGCCTTGTACCTTTCCTTAAAATCCACAGAACATGGAACACAACTAAGGGATGCTGACCAGGGCTGGGCAGGAGAGAACCAGGGCAGTAGAACCAGTCAGGCTGACTGGTGAGCAGGGCCAGGTGAGGCCATGGTCCAGTGTGCGTTCCACAGCTCCATGTTTTTCTGTGGCTACAGAGATGCACAGACTTGTTGGCTTCTATGAAGACCACTCCCAGATCTCCGCTCTTTCTAGCTGTTGGGTTTAAGAATGCACCCCAGGGTCCCACCCACAGTCATCCTTTGTTTTGTAAGTCACTTCCCTCATTCTGCTCTGGAGGTGACGAACTGACTCCAGGGTGCCAAACAACAGCATACTTCAAAGCACTGCTGTCAGTATTATTGAATCCAGCTGTGTCAATGGCTCAGTACAATTCATTTCCAAGTCAGGGGCTGCCCATGTGTTTGCTTTTCACCAAACTGAAGAACTTAATTGGATATCATCTGTCAGCATTAATAGTAATTTTGCTGATAAATCACTTAAAATTCCTTTCTAGTACCAATTCCGGATCTTGAAGAATTGAGTGACATTTCTAAAATTAAACTTTCTATTCCCAACTATTTATCAACATGGATAGTTTTGTATTGTGTTTACATCTACAAAAATGGAGACCAGAGAGACCGGAGAGCTAGCTCAGTGATTCAGAGTGTGTACTGCTCTTCCAGAGGATCCAGGTTTAGTCCCCAGAACCCACATTGGATGGCTCACAACTGGCTGTAATTCTGAATTCAGGGGACCTGATACCTCTGGCTTCTGTGGACACACACACACACACACACACACACACATACACCCTTTATTATAATTAGAAAAGGTGCGGTCTACTGTCGTTCCATCAATTAATAATATTTACCATCTTGTTATAAAATGTCTTCACAATACATCTTTACATTTTATGTTAAAGAATTACTTACAAAATGTTTTGTTTCCTTTCGATGGTTTACGTTGTTTTGACTGCAATGAGACATCGGAACCTGATTAAGAAATGGTTAACTGCTGCATCAGAGGGAGATCCGTGGAGAACTCAGGGCACAGATGTGCTGTGATAGGACCGGAGCCTGAGGGGTGGAGGGTGGAAGTGCACCAGAGGGCCCACCCGCTCAGGAAGAGCACTTGGGAGGAGGCCGTAGGCATCCACTGGGCATGGAGGATCTGACAGTTTGCCATTTGAAAACTGTCAGTGCCTAGAGTATGCTGCCAAATATAAGGCTACCAATCAGCTGGGAGAGTTCCTCTGCCCTACTCAAATAGAAGTTGTGGCCAGGCAAGGAGAGAGAAGCTCTTCAAGTACTAGTCCTCGACAGCAGGAAGGTGGGAGCAGCTGCAGGTGGCACTCTCTAGTGTTACAGCTTTCAAGCAGGCTGTCAGCATCAGGACCCTTCCTTCTACAAGTCTTAAAACTTGGAGGCCTGCAGCCAGTCATCCAGACTCCTCAGCCCTTCACAGCAGCTGCCCCTGAAGCTTATGGGCAGGCTTAAGTGTGGTGATTCCTCCACCCTTGACAACAGTCCATATTCCACCTCCCAGGCCTTGAGTGTCTGAGACCCTGGGCCTTTAGAGGCTTCTCAGCTCCCTGCAGCTCTTCCTGAGACTACAGTTCCTATTCTCAGACCCTTTAGAGCCAGTCTTTTGCTCGCAGCCCTCCGTCCTCTTAGGCACTGTCTGCCATCTTTGCTATTCCTGCCCCGGCTACTCTTCCTGTCAAGCAGCTGGCTGCCTTGCTGCTTTCGCAGCTTGGCTATCGGCCTACTCAGCTACGGCTGCTGCAGCTTGGCTGCTGATTCTTACTGTTGCCCTAAGCAAAGCTCTTTGTTGAGCTAGTGTGGCAACACCAAGGGCGGGTAGCACAGGTTGGTGTCTCCCAGCCTACTCCTTAAGTAAGCCAGATGAACCAGCTTACATAGCCAAGAAGGGGTATTTGGACCAATCAGGCTACCCCTCACAGGTAAAGGTTTGCATTTGCACCAATCACAGCACACTTTGCATATAAGTGAAAGTGCGTTTATACTGTCCCCTTTGCATCTATCACAACAAGGCCACTAGGTCAGGGCTCTTGTCTCTGGCCTTGGTGGAAGTGGTTGCAGTTGTCGTTTTATGATGCTTGTGATAGCAAAATCAGTTTGATACGGACACTTTCCAACAGTCCTGGCTGAGGCTGTGCCCTCAAGAACCAGAGCCATAGCTGTGAGTATTGTAGGTTTGTTTTGTTTTTTTAAAGGCGTCTGTGAAGTCCTCAAAACAGCTGGCGATAAGCACACGGGTAATCCACCAGCTGTTTGAATCTTTCTTGCTCAGAGCAACAAAAAAGAGCCCAGCAGCTGCCACTTAGAGCCAGACTGCCCATCCCCCACTGCCCTTACCTATGCATAGGAAAATAAACGCCAGGACTCTTACAAGAAAAACGTAAATAACTTATTAGCATTAATTATGATTTTGAAAGATTTTTTTTTAACCGTGCTTAACACTGGGCCCACGAGAGAACTAATCTCTATCTTCCGTCTCAATATTGCTTTTAAGCTGTAGGTGAAAACTTAGGTATGCATTTTTAAATAGGCGAAGAGTACTGTGTTGGTCTGTTCGGGATGCCGTAGCAAAGTTCCAGAGACAAGAGCAGGAGCTCACAAACATCGCAAGAATCTGTTCTATAGTCCAAGATCAAGGTGCCAAAAGGCCAGGGGCAGGCAGACCTCAGGTTTAAAGGAAATCCCATGTGGTGTACCTGGGTCATGATTCAGTTCCCCTGGGACACTTTTGTGTGAAATGACAATGTTGGCCCTCAACAGCAGGGTTGTTAGGCCGATTGGCACTGCTGCCTATCAGCAGCACGGGAATTTCCAGATGTGGAGCCAGACTTAGCCTGAATAACATTCCCATTTAAATGGTATAGCCAGACGGTGCGTTCAGATGATCCCAGTTCCCCTACTCAGTCACCCCTGGCTTCTTAGCCTCCACTTGTCTTCTTTCCCCTCTCTATAAAATGGGATGGCACTAGTGGTTGTTGATATAACTAAGTCACCGTTTGTACTGTGCCTGTGCATGAGGCACTGTCCTGTGTATCCGCCATATTGGGTATTTGGCTCTGAGGTACATTCTAACTGGCGGCTCTCATTTACCTGAACTTTCTGGAGCCCTGCCTCAGTTGAATGACACCTTCCTGTGGTGGCATCATCCCCTCTCATTCTCCATAAATCCCCTCTCCCCTCCCTATCCTCCTCTCCTTCATCGAGCCCCAAGCCCAGACCATGGGGTGGGGCCTGTCTTGGCCATGTCAGGGGACATTGCTAGATACTGCTTTTCCCCAGCACTAAACTCATCAGTTCAGGCAGCCAGGTGCCAAGGCAATGCAGGCCAAGGTCTGCAGCCTTGAGGATGTCAGCCTCACTGAAACTCACCTGTCCCCCTGGGAAGAGCTCAGCCCTAACTGCTTCAACAGCCCGACAAAACTCTCTGGTTCTTCTGTTGTCTCAAAGTGGCTCCTGGGAATGCACGTGCCAAGCCAATATCTGGCCCGGTGGGCACCCTTCCTTCCCATAGTGCATCAGCCAGCATGTGTGAGCCGTGACCTACTTACTCAGCAACTGCTCTTTCATAAAAGCCAGTCGCCTGTCCCTGGAGCTGCAGTCTCCCAGTGAAGTGTGAAAAGGGCAGCCTGCTGGAGGTGGTGGATGGTGGGTTTGGATGCCTTTGTGGTCTTTCACAAAAGTGTGAGGACACAGAAGGCATGACTTCAGCCAGTGAGAATGGCCATTTGGAATAAACCTTGCTGGGACATAACCCTTAGACCTCAGCAGGGTGAGAAGAAGATCCTGATAGATCCAGGCTCATCACCTGCTGGGACCATCTCTTGGGGCCTATCTTTTGAAGGGACACACAGCATTGCTACCACCCCTTGGCGTGGGTAGTACCTTTAAGAAGTAGGATACATGGAACAGAAAGGGAGCATCCAGCAACAGTGTGGCAGGGTCTTGGAGAAGGGTGTCTTGGTCTCCTGTACTGTAATTTGTTTAGGAAGTGTTCACACACATGTGCTGCTGAGAGATGCCCCTGGGAGCCCCAGCTGCTGAGGGATGTGGCTGGAATGAATGCTACTGGCTTTCCATGCCCAGGGGCTGTTGGGAAGCTTTAGCTACTGCATCTTGGAAGAGCAGGAACAGCTTCCTGGAGGAGGTGTTGCCCATGGACCTGAGGAGGGGCAGGAATTTACCCAGTGAGAGAAGGAGAACTCACAGTATCCCAGAAGGTAGAAGGCTGGGACATTGGAAGGAGTCCTTTGTTGGGCAGATGGCAGTGGAACCTTTATCCAAGTGGGAGGCTGTCTCCCAGAAAACTAGAGCGAGTGTAAGAATGTGTGGGACATTGAGGAGCAGCAGAACACAGCCCTGGAGAGCAGCTGCCTGGGAACAGTTCACATACGGAGCGGGGATACCATGTGGGGCATGCTTCTTTCCTGGGGCTCAGTGGGAGCCACCAAGGGGTCTGAGCAGGGGATGTCTGCTGTCAGCCATGTTTGAGAAGTCTGTGCCTGCTATAGCTGTGAGAGAACCCAGGCAGTGGCTGAGGGGGGCGGGGTGGAGGTGCCAAGGAGGATGGCTTGGAGGCTGTTGGGCACAGATTTGGAAGAGGGTTGTGGTCAGGAAGGGAGGAAGGCTAAAAGGCTTGTGCTAGCAGTCTAGAAGGCAGGTGGCTGGGACCCATAGCCTCGCCTTTCATCCTGTCAGGATGGAGCCGAGGCTGAGAGGTGAGCTGGGAAAGGAGAGTGCTGTGCTGGGAAAGCCTTCACATCAGAATCACCTTAGGGTCTATTACAGCAGAGCCTATTTTTCTAGGCTGAGGAAGATGGGCATGGCACTGGCGCTCCTACTTGGGGTACAGGCTGGGTAGTTGGGAGTACCACCCTAGGCCTAGGGGACAGGAGTTAGAAAGGTCCTCCAGTTAGGGTCTGGGATGCACTCTGCTCGGTGTCCATAATACATCATCTTTTCTGTCTGATGTCCCTTCCAGGTGGCGTCCCCTTGAGCTTTCTGGTGTTGGTGACAGGCTGCATGTCAGTGGGCAGAATTCCAGAAGCAGAGATCTACAAAATCACTGCCACTGAGTTTTACCCCCTGCAGGAAGAGGCCAAGGAAGAGGACCGCCTGCCTGCCTTGAAGAAAATCCTGAGCTCAGGGGTGTTCTATTTCGCATGGCCCAATGATGGCTCCTGCTTCGATCTGACCATCAGGGCTCAGAAACAGAGTGATGACTGCTCTGAATGGGGGACCTCCTTCTTCTGGTAAGGGACTGGGTCACAGAAGGCAGATTCTGGGCAACACCTGAGCCTTCCATCTTGCCTAGGGTTCTGAGTCATTGAGAACCACACTTGCATCTGTACAGTGAGGGAAGACATCTAACCCAACATCCCTACCTTGTGAGCTTAGCTCCAGGAGTGTATTCATGTGGTCCCAGGCAGGTCTAGAAATGTTCCCCGAGTAGATTGTTAGGGCCTCACCTGATCAGGCCTCGACAGTGATGCTTTCCTTGGACTTGCTGGGCATGAATTCAAGAAACAGGCAGACTCAATGTGCTGGGAATCCTGCTGCTGGTATCCCAGCAAATCTTGTCTTTGGTCCAAGCAGTACCCTGTGGTGCCACACCCGTTTCCCAGCCAGACACAGACACAGAGACTTGTTTCTGCCTTTCCTTGGTACCTACCCAGCTGCACTTGCTCGCAGGAACCAGTAAAGGTTCCCATGGTAGGGTAAGGGTTCTTTCTGTAGGGCTTCAGCTTCCTGTTCATAAATTCCTCACTTCTCTTGATAACAACCCCCATTACATCCCCGCATTCACCCCTAGCCCCTGCCTTGACATTCCCCTGGGTCCTCTTCAGTTTATGTGGTTAGGTTTTGGACACTGAAATCCGTGTCACGATGCATGCTCTAGTACAGCAGGTGGGCATGGGGTCTGAGACTCCTTCTACATGTCTAACCAGCTGCCCGGGTGGGCTACAGGCCGACAGTTAGTTGAAGATGCCCGGTGCTTGCTGGACTTTCTGCGATATCTGATTATTCTTTGGGGACCAGCGTGTGTCTTAACGTTGTCACACACACTCCTGAAGCTGTGGCCCAAGGCTAAGAAGGTCTCAGGCAGGGGCTCAGAAGCAGCTTTAAAGTGGGGTGTTTGAGAACACAAAAGAGGATGCCGCATTCTGTGGAGGCAGTAAACTCTTTCAGAGCTGCCCTCCCATTGACGGCAGAAGATATGGAGTGACTCCTGGTCAGGAGGGTGAGGGGGTAGAGCTAGGAGGGCTTGGGGGAGGGGAGGCCTCACTGGATCCCTTTGGAAGTAGGTGCTAGACTAGGTTTGGACTTGAGAAGAGGGAGGGAGTATCTATGGAATGTGCCAGGCGGGGAGGTACCCACCCAAGGGGTCTCTGTTGAGACCCATGAAACTGACCACATCTGAGTCAGCCATCAGTGTGGCTACAGCCGGATCACCCAGTCCATTGTACTGTGCCAAGGACTGGAAGCCATGACAGGAGGCAAAGGGAGCCCACATAGGATGCAGCTGGTGGGCATGAGAAAGAGGGCAGCATCAGGGTCATCCTTCCTCAGTGGCTGTCACTTCCTAATGCTCCGGGAGCCTGGCAGGAAGTACAAAGCTTTATTCCTTATAGATTGGGATCTCTTCTTCCTGGATCTGAACTGCCCTCCCCAGAGTCCCTTAGGTAAACTGATCAGAGCTGTCCGGTTGACAGAGGCTCCTCCCCATTCCCCCAGTGACATAGTGGCATGATCAGCAGACCATTTAATGTATGTAACTAAAGGAGTTTATTGTCTGACATTCAGAGAGCAGCACTGAAGCAGCCTGTCTGTGAGGTCTTCCTTCCTCACCAATTTCACACCTGTGAGAACCCAGTGGGTGGGCAGGGCTCCCATGGCTGGGTGGGATTGGTGGGGTGGCCATGGGTGGTGATGGGCACATTCCCAGAAGCTTGTCTGAGGACAAAGGCTTTGAGAAGCCTAGACCCCCCCCCCCTTTGCATATATGCCCAGGGATCTGAGCTCAAGGGCAGGAATCAGCTTCCTTTTTAAACAAATAGGCCATTGTGACCTAGATTCGTTCCAGATCTTGTAAGAGAAAATTCCCTGGTGACCAGCTGCAGACTGGCCCTGGTGGAGCCTCCTGGGTATGGGGGAGGCTGGTTGGTGGGGGATGGGAGGATAACGTGGCCCTGTGTAACTGTAGGGCTCTCATCTAGGAGGGCTGGGGCTGGAGTCTGGCAGTGATAGAGGACTCAACTAACATGAAGAAAGCTCAGAGTTTGTCCCTAGTCCTACAGTCAGTCAGTCAGTCAGTCAGTGAATGAATAAATAAAACTCTCAGACTCCGCTTTAGAACGGCACACCACATTTGCCAGCCCTGTGGTCTCAGGCAAACATCTGACTTCTTTGTGTCTCAGTTTTATAAATGGGATTTCTGATAATAGTGACCCCTTCACATGGGGTCGCTTCAGGGATGGGTTAAACCAGCCCATGCCAACCTTTAGGAATGGTGCTTTGTGTGCTTTTGCACGTGGCCGGTTTGAACCATTGCTATCATCACAGACTCCAGAGCCCAGAATAATCCACAGGGTGTGGAGGAGAAACGATTCCTGGAGCTTTTATCCATTTTATTTTCATCTAATCCCTTTTAACTTAATTTGGATATTTTTAAATAATGCTTTCTTTATGCTCACTTCACTGTGTGTGTGCGTATATGTGTAATTACATAAGCGTATGTATATTTAATACAATTTGTATGTAATTTACCCTTGACCATTATTATTACTTAATCTAAACATGAGTAGGTTTGTTTGTTTATCTTATGGTTTTTGAGACAGGGCTTCTTGGTATAGCTCTGGCTGTCCTGGAATTTACTCTATAGACCAGGCTAGCCTCAGAGATGTACCTGCTTCTACTCCTGAATGCTGGGATTAAAGGTGTGTGCCACCACCACCAAGCTAAAACATGAGTATCTTTTCAAGATTTCTTTTTAGTTATATGTGTACCAGTGTGTCTGTGTGTGGGTATGTGCACATAAGTACACTTGCCCAGAGAGGCCAAAAGAGGGAGTTGAGTGTTCTGGAGCTGGAATTACAGGTGGTTGTGAGTTTTCTAACGTGTGTGCCAAAGCAGCACAAGCCCTTAACAACTGAGCAGGGCCTCCAGACTCAATGGTAAATTTTTTTATTCTAATAAAAAAAAAATATGGCAGACACTGGTCTTCCTTTCGAGCTTTGTTCCCTTGGGTCCTTGCTGTCATCTGTAAGGAAAGGACTTCTGGCCCCTTCCTCCTGTACACATTATACTGACCCTGACTTTTAGAGTGTCTGAAGCACAGGACTTTCTGAATCTCAATGTCCCAACTGCAGGGCCCGCTGGAAGAACAGTCAGTGTTTGCCTCAGTTGAGCAATAATTCTTTCTGGGAGACATGACAAAATATCCCTTAGATAAGGAACTTACAACAACCAGAAATAATGACACCACCAAAGTACAACTTGATGAACTGCTGAGATTTTGGGGGGTTGTTTACAGGAGTGTGGGATAGAGTTTACTTAGAGAGGCATGGACAACTCAAAGGCAGCTGCATTACAGGACATCTGCTCCAGCATGGGTGAGAACTTGGGAATGCTAGAGCTCTGTGGCTCCCTGCGATACTTGTAGGCAGGTCACAGGTCAGAGTCTCCTTTCTTTAACAGTCCTTGCTGGTTATATAACCTTAAGATGGGAGGTACCTTATGATCTGTTAAGTTTCAGGGACTTCCTGAGATTTGTGAATGTTTACTCCTGGAATCTTAAGGAGCTTCTGTTGAGAACTTTCTGAGTTTTTAGAGAACCTCCCTTCAGAACTTTCTGTGAGTCTTTATGAGTTCCCCTCCAGGACAGAATGTTTCCATTGGGATGGAATTGCATGTAACAGCCTAGTGGAACACTGGGTCTATGGGAAGTTCCTTAGTATTGACTCTGGGCACAGCATTTGTAGAGCCTGCTAGGGTGACCCAAAGATGTCACCTGCTGTTTTGCAGGAACCAGCTATTGCATGAGCCTCTGCGGCAGCACCAAGTGAGCTGCCATGACTGGTTGCTGAAAGTCATCTGTGGGGTGGTGACCATCCGCACAGTATATGCCTCCCACAAGCAGGCCAAGGCCTGTCTCATCTCTCGAATCAGCTGTGAACGTGCAGGTGCTCGTTTCCTCACCCGTGGTGTAAACGACGATGGTCACGTGTCCAACTTTGTGGAGACAGAGCAGGTAAGTACGCAGGCCCATCCATGGCACAGAGTGACTCAGAGTATCAATGTATCTTACAAAGGCATGTTTTCTACCATGAGTAGAAGAGGCTCTGAGGTGTGTGAGCAGGCTTTTGACTGTATGTGCAAAATTAGAGGACAATTTGGAACTTGCCTCTGGCTTGTATGGTCTGTCTTTTTGTTTCATGGCTCATTCTGAAAAGACCGTACTTAAGCTATGTGTATATGTGTGCATGGATGCATTTGGAAGTGTAAGGAGCTCTAACTGAACATAGAGCTCACCAATACGATAAGAATGACCGTCCATCAAGCCCTAAAGATACCCTTGCCTCTACAGCATGACCAGCATGCGCCTTTGAATAGGCTGGCTTTTATGTAGGAGCTTGGGATTGAACTCAGGTCTTTGGGCTTATGTGGAAAGCCCTTTACCAGCTGACTCAAGAAAGGACACCATAGCTGTAAAGAGTACCACCTGTTCCAGGACCATCTGACAAACCAATAGGGGTTGAAAATCTTTTTAGGACAATTAAAGGATACAGTAGGATAGCAGGAGAGGAAACTCATTTTTTAAATAATAGTATTTCTATTTAAACGTTTAATCTCAATAAAATATTTAAAGGCTTTATGTCTTTTTTTTCATTTTCTAATAAAATTTGTTAGAGAATTTTAGAGAAATGTTCCATATAACAGTACAAATCAATACGGTACTTCTAATGAACAGTTTACCAACAAGTACCAAAGGATAAATTGTGCATAAAATTTTATCTAGTAAACTTATTTCTAGGAATTTATGTTGACAAAAATATGTATGTACTGTGGGATATCTATCACAGTATTATATACAACGGTGAATTACGAGAAACATGTCAAGATTAAATACAGAATTGATAAATTATTAAATTACTTGTAGACATTTCTATCATAATTAAAATGCTATTTTCGGGGCTGGAGAGATGGCTCAGCGGTTAAGAGCGCTGACTGCTCTTCCAGAGGTCCTGAGTTCAATTCCCAGCAACCACATGGTGGCTCACAACCATCTATAATGGGATCCAATGCCCTCTTCTGGTGTGTCTGAATACAGATACAATGTACTCATATAAATAAAATAAATAAATCTTTTAAAAAAATGCTATTTTCTAGGCTAAAAGTTTAGAAGCCAATATTATCATCTTATACTTTCACATTATAAATACAATTAAAATAAATTAAATCACTTTGTGAAAACATATGCAATTGGAAATTATTTCTGACAGATCAATTCTTACAATTTTATAGGCCATTCATTTTTTTTTCCTCCTTTGAAATGATAAAGGCAAGTTGACTTCAGTCAGAACAAACAAACAAATAAACTATATCAGCTACAGCTTCATTCTGGAGGATGTTAGTGCCTGCCTGGGAATGTGACCGTGAGTGACAGCAGTCGCTGTCAGCTCCTACGGAGGAGAGCCATCTGTAACACCTCCTTAGGTTCTTTCCTGGCTTCTGTTTTCCTCTGGGATGTTAAAAGTCCTAACCTCCTGAAAGATGCTGTCTCGCACCTGTTGTTTTTTGCTCTGACTTGCTCTCTGAAGGGTAGTGCCGCCTTGCAGAAAAGCAGGTGGGATCAGCTGCAAGGAGAGAAAGCTCCAGGGAGGCCCAGGTCTGATTCTCTCTGGGCCGAAGGCATCCTGTGTGTTCCTACGGGTGCAGCTTGGCAGGCATTGTGGAGTTGTGAGAGGCAACCTTCCAGGGCACCAGTTGAATTTAGCACAGGTGTGAGCATCTCCAGTGCATGCTCATTCAGGGATGGCTCAAACCCGTGTGGGGGTCCAGTTTGCTGGAACGCTGTCACCTCTCAGAGGTGCAAAGATGGAGGCTCCTCACGGGAGTCAGAGGGAAGTTGGAGCAGGAGCCCTCAAAAGATCTGTGGGTAAAATTACTTTCTTGGGGGAGGGTGGCTTGCCCTTCTGAATGTTGACAAGGCTATTAAGTAACTATTGGCTGAAAACGGAGAGAATACTTACTCCCACTGTGAAAGCCGTTTTTACTTTTCTCGTTCATGTCTGCACAGTGACAAACAAATCCAAGGCCGTGTTCACCTTCTTTATCTCAACACCTTTATCTGGTATCACTGCCCCTCACCCTCAGTCCACTCTGGTCTGGGACAGAGTTCTGGTATTTTTGTTCTGCCGGTCGTGAGCAGGACAAGACATCACAGGCAGAAAGCAGTGTTGATACTGCATGAAGCACACAAATCCTGAACTTGGTACCAGAACCAGATTCCAGAGATCCTCTTTGGGTCAAGAGGAATCCTAAGCCCAGTTTGAGGGAAAAGGACCATTTATTTGGCCCTGGTGGTAGCAGTCCCCAAATGTTTGGTTTTCAACCAGTTTAGAAACACTATGGTCTTTTACCGTACCTTATAAAATAGGTCTTTAGGGTAACAACTTTCCTGTCCTATAAGAAGGACCATTTGAGAGGGCACTGTGTGAGTTTCCTGGGACTACTGTAATAAAGCACCACACACTGGGCAGTTCAAACAACAGGCATTTGTTCTCCCAGTTCTGGAGGCTGGCTGGCTAAGATCAAGGTCAAGGACCCATCCACAGTCACTTGAAAACTCCCTCCGGGAGGATCCGTCCTTGCTTCTCCCAGCTTCTGTAGTTCCCTGTGTGGCTCACAGGGCCATCATCCAGTCTCGGTCTTACTGGATCAAAGGGCTCACTCAGCTTTCTCCAGGGTGGTCTCACTTACACAATTGTAAGAATAGAGGTCCTCTATCCAAACAAGGTCACAACTGGAAATGCAGGAGGCTAGGACTTGAACGTATTGTTTCTGGAAGGGACACGGTTGAACCCATAAACCCATCATAAGGGGCCGTGCTTTGACTGCAGGGAACTGTCCTTGTGTGATGTTTGTCTCATTAACACTGGCATTTCCTCAGGCTGGGGCTTTTGCTCTTGTTACATCATGCAGTGTACCTGGTGACTCGTATGCCGTTATTTCATGTCACTTGTTACTGCTCAAGATCAAGAACCCTACCCTGCATCTCCCAAATCTCCACTTTGGGGCAGCCCACCCAACTAGGCCTTAGAGATAAGAACAACCTACCTACACTCTCCGGGATGTACACCCAGCCTCAGTCTGTTTCCTGTTGCTGTCACACAATACCACATCCTGGGTATGTTATAAAGAAAAGAGATTTATTTTTGGCTCATAATTCTGGTCTAAAGGCAGGGGCCCACGTCTGGTGCTGGCCTTGCTGACGGAGTCCTGAGGTGCAGAACATTATATGGAGAGTGCCAAGTAGCACACAGGAAACCTGGCCAAAATGGCTTCTATTTGAAAACTCATTCCTAAAATAAACCAATAACCCATTAATTTAATGAAGGCAGTTGATAGTCACCACGTGATGATGGGATTAAATTTCAGCGTGCTTTTAAGAGAGACAAGCTACAGAGGCTTGCTGCTTTCTAATTGCTTGGGGTTGGAAGAGGGATTTTTTTGGCTCCCATAAGCCTTTGCGGTCTTCTCAGTTTGTATTTTTTAAAATTCCCTTTTTCTCCTCTGGGCCACATGGGCGTTTCTATAAACTTGTTACTGACCTTACTCCCTGATGCAATCACTGTTAATGGGCAGACACTCCCATCTGCTGTCCACCAGAGTAACAGGCAGCTGAGAGGGTTTAACTTAACCCCACAAGACTGCTTTCACCAGACACATAACTGGGCAGGAGGGATGTATAAACCCAGAGCAGTTCTTTGTTGAACGTGTATAACTGAAGCTGCTGATGGCAACTGAGAAGCAAGCTATTGGGCTCGGCAGCAGAGTCCACTTGTGGACCTGTAAGTTCACGAGTGCCTACACTAATTCTAATTAATCCTCTAATTCTCAAGACCAGAATTTTGCTATGCCCAAGTGGGGTTCCAGCCTGCAGTAGCATAGGATACTTTCTGCCTCTGGCATGAAGATATTGTACTGTGTGTACGTGTGTACATGTCTATACATACGTTTTGTGTTCGTGCATCTATATGGCCTGTGTATGTATATGTTATATGTTGTATGTTTAAATCTGTACAACGTGCTTATCTGATGTTTGTACATTTATGTATTGTTATGTGCGTTGTACACTTGAGTGTGTATTTACACTTATGTGGTGTGTACACACATGTAGATGCATGTATATTGTGTGTCTGTGTGGTAGATGCTCTTGAGCTTCTTAGGAAGGTGCCTGGAATCCTTTTTTCAGCTCAGGTGTGAGTCATACTCAGTGGGCTCTGTCTGCTGCAGTGACTCAACCCTGCAGGAAAATAAACCTCACAGTTCCTCAGTCTGTCAGCAAAACGGGTGCATGATAAATATTTGGCTCTTGACAATCAGGCCACCACCTAACCGTGGGGGAGGTTAGACTGATTCTGTGTGTGCTCCTGAGGGTACCGGTGTTTGTAAGCACTGCATTTGGAAGCAGAAACCTGGAAGACCCTTTCCTATGGCATCTCTTCCTTTTTCTGCCCTCTTCCCATTCTGAACTCTCCATGGGAGAAGCTGCTTGGGGTGGCGCTCCTGACCATACAGTTCCAGGCCTACTGTGGTGTCCGCCCTGGGATTCCTGCTTGCTTTCCAGGGTTCTAGCTCTTCCTATCGTCCCTCCCTATCTTGTCTGGTCTTGCCCCCCACGCCCCAGTTCCTGCCGCTATCCCTACCTGCCCAATGCCCATCCTGCCCAGCCTTCCTAGTGATGTTTCCCAAGTGACCACTCCAGGCCGGGAGAATGTACCTAACATCACTCTCTGGGTACCAGGTGACATTTAATACCCTTGGAGAGGGGATCAGGAAGAAACTGGTTCAGTTAAGTACCTAGGTCACACTGCTGGGCTCTGGGCCTCTCGAAGGGCCCTGTTCTCTCCTTCATCTTTCTCCTTCCTCTCCAGGGGCCCTGTGAAAATGGCGCCTGAGAAAGAAGCTGCCTCACAAGGGTTCAGGCCTTTCGTTCATCCAGCATAGAGGTGCCGGGGAACTCCACTGTGTTGGTTGTTGGGTTACACCCTGGGCGATGGGGTAGGAGACTCATAGATGGTTTTTCTGAGGAGAAAGAAAGAACTCTTGCCCATGGAGAAGGGGTCCCAGGCACAGCCTCCTGCACAGCTGAACGTAGTGTTTGAAGCCCAAGGTCTCCAGAGTAAAGCATGAGAGATCTTGGCTTAGGTCAGATTCTGGCATTGCAAATGGTTGTCTTTATGTTAGCATGTTAGCTAGCTGTTTGTCAGGGACACTGTCCATCTTGTGTCTTTGATCGAAGGAGGGCAGGCCTTCAGGCAGTGGAGCAAATAGAAGACTGGAGAGAGCTCATTTGCTGGTATCCATTGCCGGGAGACAGGCAGCATGCTCCCGCCCTAGTGTATTTTCCTCTGGAGACTAAAGCTAGAATTACAGTTGACAACACAGATACCAGGCTCATGGCGTTCCTGTGGTCCAGAGAACCTCGGGTCTCATTGTCCAGCCCCCTCCCCCTGGAGAATTACTAATGCATGTGTGATCTGAGCATGATCTAGCCTGTGTGGAAAACCACCCTGTAAGAGAGCAGACTGGTAAGCAATGGAAAGGACTCTCAGCGGTACCTATGGTGGCCCTGCCAGGCCAGGGTAGGGTTGCACAGATAAAGGCCACCATCTGATAACCACTGCAGCCGTCCCTGAGCCTGCTCAGGATGATATTTTCGTGTCTTTTAAACTCTCATCTGCTCCTCTGTCACTGGAGGCAGGTAGGCTACTATAAAACTGATCAGAGGGGGCTATGATTATCATTTTAATTTAAGCATCATTTATTTTTTTTTTACAAGAGATCTGTACATTGTAAAAACTATTGTGTATGTATTAGCTGGTTTGATAACACAGTAGCACAGGGCCAGGACTACAGACAAGTTCAAGTCCAGCCTTGACTTGAGCTGTCACATTCAACAGTAGCAGATGCAGTCGACGGAACTTTTAGGAGAGCTGATGAATAATTTGGTTCATTCCTTCCTTTATCAAAAGCTCCTTAGTTATTGAGCAGGCAAAAATAGAGCCCTCTGCAAAGGTCTAAGCTAAACCACCACATTTGCTCCTGGTTCTAAAGTGGGAAACGGGTGCCAGGCTTTTCAGGGAAGTAGATAACGTTATGCCATAGGCATGAGAATTCCTGCACGCACCATGTCTGTGTGCAGACCTCTCCTTTGAAATCCAGGCAATAGCCAGCATGCCCAGCTGTCTGGCCAATGATGAAGGAGCAGCACCAGCCCTGGTAGGTGAGAGAGCAGAGGGCACCGAAGTCCACCGGCTACCCTCCAGGCTGGTGTCAGGTCACAGGCACTGGATCCCGTTACAGCCCAGGAAGGTCAGTTTCATTGATGAGAATGTTTCTCTTTCTGTTTCCCTATGCTGTAGACGATTTACATGGATGATGGAGTATCATCCTTTGTCCAGATCCGAGGCTCCGTTCCGCTGTTCTGGGAGCAGCCAGGGCTTCAGGTAAGTAATGTAAGGAGAAGGCTTTCCACTGTGTGGGTGCACCTCTGGTGTCTTTGTATAGCTGGAGTTTCTCTCTTTAAACATGTTTCTTACGTGGTGTTGTTTATGGTCTTGTTCCTCTGCTCAATTGTGTGGAGCCAAGCTAGAGAGAGAGAGACAGACAGAGACACACACAGAGAGATAAACAGGCACACTGGGTGTAGTTTGGTCCTGAAGACCATGTATGTATTAGCTGTTGACCTTGTACAGTGAGAGATATGAGGAGATGAACTAGAGAATGCTTGGGTGAGATTAGGCTAATGGGACCCTAAATTGAATCTATTGATAACATATTTAGCAGCTGGGAATCCCCTGGAGGGCTCCGGAGGGTCTCCTGGGCTCTTGGTGGCTGTATTGAATCTATTGATAACATATTTAGCCGCTGGGAATCCCCTGGAGGGCTCTGGAGGGTTTGAGGGTGGCTGTTTCATGGGTCTGGCATTCTGTGGCGCTTGTATGGAACCACGTGAGGATTGCAGAGCTTTCCCGTGATTTCTAAAAATACCTTCTGCCATCCAAAGTACAGCTTTGGACAGTGCCAGAAAGATTCAGCTTCTGCGTCCCGAGACAAGTTCAGGGACCAGGGACATGGTCCAAGGACACAGCTGTTAGCGCTGAAAGGCATGCTGCTCCCTCAACTGGGTTCTGACAAGGTGCATTTGGGGAGAGTAGCTTGAGGTTCACCCTTGCTCTGTACAGTTCTGCCTCGAAGGGACCAAAGTACCCGAAAAAGCTTCTCCCCGGGTCTTTAGTCTGTGACTTCGCCTGGTCAGGGCTCTTACGGGATGAGGGTTTAGTGGTCAGCCAGCAGTCCAAGAGGCCAAGAGCACCATATGCCAGATTCTCAGGAATGATTGGCACAGCAAGACTCACACTGCCCAGTCTTTGGCTCAGCTTCTTAGCCCAGCCTGGACTTGTCCCCGGGACTGCCAGCATGTCCTGCCATGCTGACAGCACTGGCCATATCTCTGTCAGCTCTTAGGGTAAGATGGATGGGTGGAGCTGCTCATTCTGGTCCTGAGTTCTGAGGTGGGAGAGAGGATTTGTTGACATTCAGGTGTGTGAGGATGCCCAGCTGCTCTGAGAGGTAGAAGGCTTAAGTTTGAGTTTGCTTGTAACAGTGAGAAATTCCCCTGGAGGCTTTCCAAAGGTCTTTTGTTACTGTTAGACTATTTTTGTCTCACTGTGGAGCCTAAGCTAGCCTTGCACTTACAGCAATCTTTGTGCCTCAAACCCAACAAGTACTAAGATTACAGACCTTAGCACTACACCCAGCTCCGGAATACTTTGTTATTGTTGTTTTGTGTTTTAAGCAGTTCTATTGAGATACAACTTTTCTATCATAAACTCCATCCATTTAAAGCATGCAAAACAAGCTCTGTAATCTAAGTTTAGAATAGTCTTTTTTTTTATTTTTTGCCTCTAGTGGTAATCAAACCCAGGGCTTCTGGCAGGCTGGGCAGGAGCTCTACCATTGAGCCACACCCCCACCTTGAACTTGGAAGCATCTCACCACGGCTGGGACACCTATACCACTGACAGACACCCTCTACCCAGCTCCAGCACAGGCCACAGAAGCTCTCAGCCTATCTCTGCCTCTGTAGACTTGTACCTAGGAGTCGGTATTGAAGCCTCTTGCCCACGACTGCTTTTAGCCAGAACCCTGTCCATCTCTGGTAGAGCTTACATTCTGTGAAACTGCCCATTTTATGGCTGTTTGAAGAAGGCACGTCAAACTTTTCCTCTAGATTTCTGCTTTCCGTTAGAAACATCTTGAGCTGTATGCGAAGAGACACACAGGTCAAATGAACACGCTATACAAAGGAACCCGGAGGCTATGTTATATTCATGCAAAAACGTATCAGAAACCCCAAAATCGGTCATGACAGTCTTAGAACACTGAAAGGTATCTAAAATTTGTCTCACCCTCCCAGATCTATAAGGGATCCCTTTTCCTGGACCTCTGAGAGAGGGGCTGCGCTCCAGGTCCTTCTGGGGTCCTGGTTATGGGCACATCTTCCCAGGCCACCATCTGCCTGCCAGTCTTTCCAGGATGTTCGGGGATGCTAAAGAGCAAGTCTCACTTTTCTTCCAAGGCTCTCTGGGGTGGACGGCTTCATGGTTCCGCCCTTTCTAGCATCCTCCTGTTCTTTTGAGGATCTTAGTCTGATGGCTAGGACTTGGTGTTCTGGTCTCCTTCGTCAAAAACGTAGGGCCCAGCTTGTTGGCCGTTCCACCACTGCTCTAGACACAGCCTGACCCTGCCATGGTATGACTGTGCCTCAGACGACACAGAGCAGGATCCAGACAGCTACTTCACCCTTTAGATCCCTCACCCTTGTCCTTTGGCAAAGCCTCAGTGTTGTGTTCAAACACAGGTTTAAAAGGCTGGCTAGCATTCATAAGTCTTCTCTGGGATTTGCTGGCTTTTGAACTTAATGCCTGTATTTATACTTTAAATACCATCCATCATCAAAGAGAGATTATGTCATCCTCAGAGAGATGGGGGGCAGCGATACATGGTAGTCTGTATCCAGTAGCAACTATCAGGTTAAGCATTAGTTCTGGTTGTCTCTGTCCCTTTACAGACAATAGTCTGTCCTTATACAATATATCCTGACTGCACTTTCCCCTTGTCTTTTTCCATTTCCAATTTTGCCTTTTCTTCTTGCAAAGATGTGCTGGGCAAATGGTGTGTGTTCTAAACTGCAACGCAGTGCCTTCTTGGGGGCTGTCCTAGGGAAAGTGAGCTCTGCAAGGGACGGGGAGAGAGGGGCTGGGAAGGACAAAGGCCAGGACGGCCATGATGCTCTCAGTACAAACTCTTAGATCTCTCGTCTACACGGCACCCACCAGCATGTAATAATTTTGTCTGACCCATGCAGATAGCAGTGAAGTTTATAATAACCTCAGTAAGAATTTGACCCTTAAAACTCCAGACTCTTCTGGCAGAGCTTATGATAGAATGAATTTATTATTTCATTTGTCTGGGAGAGATTATTTTGCAGTCTCAAGATCTTCATCTCTGTAACTGGCGCAGACATGTCTCCCATACGTGAGTCTGGCCTTCACTCTGAAGTTCACGTGATGGAACCAAGTGGAGGAAAGATGAAGGGTAGATTAGAGCCTCTTGTCTTTGTCTCTTCTCTCAAATATCTGTCCTTGGGAACGGGTGGTACTAGAGCCTCTTTGTGTGCTTGTTCCATTCCACCGTACAGAAATGAGATGACTTGTGGCCCAGGAGTTCCTGAGGTGAATGAATGGCGGGAAAGTCCTCCATGTTGAAATGAACAAAAGCCAAGGGCCAAATTAGGCCATGTGATGGGTGCTGTGGGGCTGGTAAACCCAACAGAGAATAACTTCATATTTGACCCAATCTCTGGAGTAACCAAGGTTTCAAGGCTGTCAGATGTTCAGAGTGTAAACTTTGAAGCTAGGGAGACCCAGGCATTCCACTTAGTAACAACCCATACGTTTTAAAGACATTTTTAGCTTTGCTAAACCCTAGTTCCGTAGTGAGGAATAAATAATACCTGCCTCCTGGGGTTAATACAGAGGATTTAAAATCATAATATATACTAGAATTTAGCATATCGCATAGACCCCACAGTACTCAAAACGGTAGCTATTGTTACTGATAACGGAAGTAAACAGAGACCAATACAAGCCATGTTGGGAGAAGCATGACTCTTTACTTAAGCTAGAAAGAGTTCTCTCACCTTCAAGGACTCAGATGTAGCCAAGTAACACGAGGACAGTGTCTTTAACTGTCTCTTCTTTGCCTCACACTTAATAGGGTGTCAGACATCCTAGGCACGATGGAGCACTTTCTTTATACTCTGGACATCTGGGATCAGATGTAGCACTTGTCTTCAAGGAGCAAGGGGCAGGCACATGGCAGTGTTACCTGAACAGAGCTGTGGCAGCAGACGGCTAGGTCTGAGCAGCGGCCCTTAGGAGGGGCAGATGGCCCAGGGTAGGTGGAAGTAAGGAGTCCTTTAGCTCTTTCATCTGGACTGACTTGGGGATTAGAGCTACTCAGGCAAGCAAGGCAACCCTAGCAAGGGAACAAATAGCAAGTGATTACTGTAGACAAGGTTCATATCTAGGGAGTGGCACTAGCTTAGTTTTGGGGATCCCAAGTATACATTATTTTTGAGGTGTGGTGAAGGGAGCTGATTTATACCATCCATCTAGTTCTGTCAGGATTGCCAGCACTGGCTCAGCACACTGAGCTGGGAGGAGCCGTACCATGGTCACCTGGCTCACTAGTAGAGCTGTGGCCACATGCTAGAGTGTGGTCTTCACGAGCTTCGGAGTGAAGCAGGGCTAGAAAGAAAGCCCAGAAGTGTTCCTAAGGAGACCCTAATGGGAACTGCTGCAGTGAGCATGCGCCCAGCCTCTGAGTGGAAGCAGCGGGTGCTACAGAGCCTGGAGGGGTTGCTCATGGTTACCAGGGCTCTTGGGAGCAAGCTGATTCTGGGCTGTGACCCCAGAAGGTGTTGGTGGGTAATAGCTTTAGGGCTCAGGTGAGGAGCACTGGTCCTTTAGCCAGAAGGGGAAGCTGAGGTAGAGAAGGAGAACGGGAACTAAAATATAAAAGAGCAGTACGGGGCCAGTGGAGATTTCATTCTGCTGATGGCGGCTCCTTTCCCAAGCCTGCCAGCACATCTACGTTGGGAGTAGGTGATGCCAGAAAAAGACAGTACAGTACCAAGTTAGACTGGCCCACGGGTGGAGGAAAGAGTAGTGGAATCAGAGATGGCAGAGGCAGGGCACAGGGGTCTGAGGAATCCAGACTAACGGCTCTCATTCTCTTCCATTCCTACCCAAAGCTCTTGTTCACTTTAAAAAATGGAGGGCTTTGGCCTGAAGCCATGTGGCCCAGAAGCCCCAGAGTCCCATGCAGCTTCGCAATGTGGATGCAGCCTCGAGCTGATCTTTCCCTCATGTGCCCTCACATACCTTTGCAGCCAGAGCAAAAGGGGTTAGCACGGGACAGGAAATGAGTCAAAATCCACGCTGCCAAACCACAATGGGTATGCTGGTAGGAATCAGCTGGAGGCTTATGAGACACACATTCCCGGACCGGCCCTTAGAAATATGGCTCAGCAGATCTGAGCTAGGCCTGAAACTTAGTGTTTCTAACTTGTCTCCAGGAGATGAAGGGACCACACTTCCCAAGAGTGGGTTCTTTGTTCGCACTGATATTAGATTAGCCACAGTGATCGGACGGGGATATTTGTGCCCATCCGCTTCCACTGTGTGGGCTGGACTGTAGCTTCTCTTGCTGGTTGTTACCATTGCCCTGGCTTTCTGCCTATGACCCATCTTCCCCTGATATGGTAGAGGGAGCACAAATAGAGAAGATCTTCCTACAAGTTGTGGAGCTGCTGGTCCGAGTGAAGTCTCCCCTACGTTAATCCGGGTGATGCAGACTTGCTGAGAGCTTTTCACTGTTGGTGGGTCTTTCTGTGGTGACCATAGGTAGACAATCACCTAGGTCAGGGACTCAGGTTCCTCACTTTGTTTCTGACTGGATACCCAGTGGCATGTTGACTCCGCATGGATGACCCAGGTGATGTTTATAGCAGAGAGATCTGGGCACTGTGGGGCAGTCCGCTGTGTCCTTGGGTGCCACCTATTTAACAGAAGAGCCTTTATGCTAGGGCCTTGTCTAGCACTAGGACGTGTCACAATGGCTTCCGTTAGGAAGAATTTTGCTGGCATGGGCCATGCTGCAGTTAGGGACCCCTGTGCTGCAGAGCCAGACTTGGGGACACCAATCCTGTCAAGGGTGGGAGTGTTAGCAGAGTCAAGGGTGCCTGGCCTTGCAGAGACTGGGCCCCAGAGATGGCTGAGCAGTGCTACATGCACCCTGGCTCTAGGCAGTGAGAAAGTCATTTACCTCAGTGAACGTGTTCTATCTTTCTGTAGGTTGGCTCTCGTCATCTGAGACTGCACAGAGGCCTAGAGGCCAACGCCCCTGCTTTTGAAAGGTAAGGACCATCAAGTACCATCCAAGACCTCCCCCTCTCCATTTGGACGGCAAGGCGAGGGACAGGCAGTGGAGAGGGGAATCCCAGTCCTGAATCAAACCTGCCCTCTTACTTTGGTCCTTTACCCAAAGAAAAAAGTTCATAAAATGTTATCTTTTGATCTTTCTCAGTCTCCCTGAGAATTAACCCACCAGTGTGTAGGTGACACTCTGGAATTATTTTATCGCTTTCTTTTTAGAATTGAAGATTCACCAATTGCTCCTGATTGATAAGGAATAATCTGAATCACAGGGTTTCAGTACAGTTTCTGGTTAAATTAGCTGTCTTAGTCAGTGTTCTATTACTGTGAGAGACACCGTGTCCACAGCAACTCTCATAAAGGACAACATTTAACTGGGGCGGGCTTACAGTTCACAAGGTCAGTCCGTTATCATCATGGTGGGAAGCTAGGGCCACATAGGTAGACATGGTGCTGGAGAAGGAGCTGAGACTTCATCGGAACCTCAGCTGGGTCCTCGGGCAGCACGTGGAGACCGTGAACCATGAACCTGACTTGAACATCTGAGTCCTCAAAGCCTATCCCCAGTGAAACACTTCCTCCGATAAGGCCACACCTCCCAGTAGTGCCTCTCCCTCTGGACCTGTGGAGGGCATTTTTCTTCAACCCCCCATAGCAGCACATTAAGTTTTAAAAGTATAGAAAGCTGTAAAGTAGAAGAACAGGCAAACTCCCAGGTCCCTCTAAGATTTTACTTATACCCATTATTAATGTATCCTAGATAAAAGCTTTGGCATATACATTTCATTTTAAAAGAAAAAAAAAAAAGACAATTGGATCATGCTTTTGGAAAGCCATTGCTAGGCTGAGCTGTTGACAATCTGTACTTGAAGTAGTCAATAGCTTCTTTAAAAGATTTTGTTTTTATACTTTTTTGAGATCTACAAACACTGGTAACAACAGCCCGCCTGTGACTCCTCCATCAGTTGCTGTAAAGGGTGGAACTTTTGTGTAATTTAGCCTTTTCCCAGAGCATGCTCAGGTGATACACACAGTCAATGACTGTCATTGATAACACCATACCAAATGTTTCCAGGACACAGTAAGAGTAGCCTGAACCAGAAGCTGACCCTGAACAAGGAGACAGTGGTCTGCTGAGTTTGTTTCCAGCAGACCCTGGTATGCCAATGTTTTCAATGTCATCATGGACATTAAAAAGTCTTGTTTTATTTTTACACAAAAGGGAAGGACAGAAGAGCCACCCCCTGAGCCCTGGTCTCCCACTTTTGCTAATCTTTAGTCCTCACAATGTCTCTGCTCAGGGAGGGTGAGCTGAATTCTGCAAGATGAGTGAGCTTAGCTCTGGAGAGTCAGCTTCAGTGGCAGGAAGGGATGGCTGCCCTGATGGTCTTTCCCATCTACCCTTGGGATTTAGAACCAACTGAGGAAAGGGTCAGGGTCAGACAGGGAGACCAGGCCCACATAGACCTTGTTTCTGAAAGGCTGCATGGCGGGATGTGGTTTGGATCTGTGGCTAGCGTGGGACTCGGGTTGTTCAATGACAGGCACAAGCAGAAACCCATCTTTCCTCAGTGGGGATGAGACTTTGTGCTTGATCTCAGGCAGGGACACACCTTCTCTGGGAAATTCCAAAGAGTGGACCCACATGTCCACCACCTCTTGTCCCATCTTCGGGCTGTCAGGACCCTCACTGAAGTGGAACGAGCAGACTTAGGCCAGCTTGTCAGCAGACAAGCTCAGATAAAACTCACTTCAAAATCTATTTTGTGTGATATCACTCAACAGAAGGGGTTGAATATTTTCCCCTCACCAGGCTAAAAATAGTTCTTTATGAACTTAAAAAAAAAAATTATATTTATAAAATAAATGTCAGAAAATAAATTGTAGAAACTTGGAAAAGACAGAAATGTTGAAAGAAGAGAAAACAAATTTAACATTCCACCCACTTTTAATATCACAGCGAATATCTTTCCATTCCTTTTTGCTATATTTACATGTAAATTTTTTCTATATTTACATTTTTTAAAACTTACATAGAAAAATTACGCTGTGAAGTTTCGTTTACATGTCTGATTTTTACATGTGTTTTCCTACTTTTAAAATCACTATATCGAAACATTCCTAAATGTAAAAATACTATGGTCCTTTTACCAGGCAAGGTGGCTGATGACGGTGATCCCAGCATTTGAGAAGTGGAAGCTGGGAAATCAGAAGGGAAGCTGGGAAATCAAATGCTCAAGGCCATCCTTGGCTATGTAGTGAATGTGAGGCCAGTCTGTGCTATATAAGACCCAAAGAAAAATAGTTTTTTTTTTTTTTTTTTAAAGCAAACTTGTGATAAAGATTAAGTACTGGCTCCTCTCTCTCATATTTGAAGGTGCAATATGTACTGCATGTTTTATGATACTAATTTGGATTTGAAATGGACCACCTGAGAGGCAATTGGCCTCTGAGGTAGAGGTAGCTGCTTACCCACCAGTGTTTTTAATTGAAAAAAAGAAGACACCAAAGAGGCCGCTCTGGGTTAACTTTGGAGATGGATGTGTTGATTGAACTCACATGGCTGTTCTCAAAAGATGCGGGCATTCGCGGTGGTACTTTGTAAAAAGGGACAGAATAGCCTCATCTAAAAGTATCACATGCTAGACATTGTTCCTGCCCAAAGCCTTCTGTTCACACAGCCTGGATTGACTTAAACCCTATTGGGTTTAGATGAGCAGAGACCGTAGCCAGGAGAATGGGGTTTTCTTCCCTCTGCACTTGGAATTAGGGACACGGCTACTCCTAGACCTTCAGTGCTAAGACAGAAGTACAGGCTGCCTGGCCCACGTGCCATGAAGTCACCACCAACCCTGATACCTTTGCAGGCACATGGTCTTTCTGAAGGAGCAATACGGGAAGCAGGTGGTTGTGAACCTGCTGGGAAGCAGAGGCGGTGAGGAGGTACTCAACAGAGCCTTCAAGGTAATGCTTTCCACACTGGGGATGCACTCCACAGCTGGGGATGGCTGGGGGCGCAGAGGCGGTGCCTGAGACTCTGGCAGCCCTGCTCCGGTGAGCCAAGGACAGCAAGTGCCCTGTGTAGGTGTTCAGAGCCAGCACTAGGTGCCTTGAGCTCTTAATACTTCAAGTTTTATTTCTATGAGCTGAGGTATGGGAGAATTTGTTCAATCTCTACACAGAACTGCTTCGCTGAGCTCCACATGGGTAGAGTGGTCTCCCGTGCTCCCCGAGGATCTGCTCTCTAGGCTAGAGCAGGAGAAGGGAAAGCCTAGCTTATTCTGACACCTAAGAGGCCCCAGCTGCCAGCACCCACAGGGTTTGGGCAGAGTTGCTGTCCTGAGCCTCTTGGTTCAAAGCAAACCCTTTCCTTCTGCCTGGATCGCCTTCAGGTCTCATTGTTATGTTTGGGCTGCTGGGGAGGCCATATGCCAGCTCCTGGCAGGCTTCTTTTGATTCCTGGGTGCCCAGTGGTGAGCAGAGTGAATCTCAATGGGGTGAGGAAGCAGCAGGTGGAGCTGGTGACTCCACTTAGGTCTCTTGGCCACAGAACCCTGGAGCTGACAGTCTTCTATGGAAGGTTGGGTGAACTGAAACGGCCACCGTCCATTCTGCCCAGGTTCTTTGGCCTCTGTTTACTGAGAAAAGGACTCTCAGGTTGTTTGAAGTTCAAAGAAGTCTCTTATGGAGACACCTTAAGGTCCCCTTGGTATGGATGTGACCTATGTGGCTTCCACTGCCACCCTGACCTCTGACCCCTAACCCCTGGCTGGAGAGGCCAAATCCAACTGAAGCACTCATTTCCCACTACATAGAAAAAGGCTGCATGCATGGATCAGGAGCTTGCTAGTTGCCAGCTTTCTTTGGGCAGACTTGCTTTTCCTGTTTAGTTTGTTGCCATGAGCAACAAGCTCAAGAAATATCTCCTCCCACTTCTCTTGGCAGCAGTACTGACTACTTATTTTAAGGAAGGTGGGGAGAAAAGGGACAATAAAGAAACTCAGTCTCAATCTCTCTCCCTTTCCAACAAAAGCCCCAAATCTTGGACTATAGAGAGGTCATGTTCAGCCCCTCCCCCATGTTCAGCTCCTCCCCATTGGTGGCAGTGCCCAGCACTGAAATGAAGGCCTCTTTTATACCCAGAGGACAGAGATGTCCCAGGAGTTAAGGATGGATCCTGAGCAGGTAGAACTCACACTCTACTTGGAGACCTCAGCTATGGCTCTAGTTCCTAAACATCCCTTACCAGTCAGAGCCCAGTGCCTAGCAGCCAGCCTGGGCAAAGCGCTGGCTCTAGAGGGTAACACTCAAAGGCCCTAAGTTCTTTTTTTTTTTAGTTACCTGGGCTTCCTTTTCCCCAATAGATTTTCTTGAAGGTGGCAGAGTGTGTTGATTTACATTCTGGGTGGCTGGGGGGAGTGATCCAGGGTCCTCCTAGTCCTTTTGAGTTCTCAGAGCCTCTGGCTGCACAGATGTTGGCTAATATAGTAAGGTCTGAGACCCGTGGCTGAGGAGGGCAGACAGCCTGTCTTTTACTCTTTGGTGAGCAGTCTGAGGAAGTTTGACAGACTAGGGAAGGGGAAAGGTGGGGAAAGGAGGCCTCACTTGTGTGAGGAGGATCCTCACCCATCCACAGCATTGTTCCGTATTTCTCTCTGGGTCCTCCCACCTTTATTCTGGCTCCTGGGCCAGGCCTCGGTCACGTGGGGCAACAGCTCCTCCATCTTGGGTTTCACCACTGTACATACCCTGTTGGCCATCTCTGGAGTCTCAACTATTACTGAGCCCACCCTCCCAGGGCTGGTGCCTGCCTGTATGTAGCTGGTTACCCGGGTAACAGGAACTAGATTATGAGCTGCGCAGCCTGCCACATGGTGCTGTTCTTGAGGGCTAGGCACTTGGGCCAGCTGCAGGACAGATTTAACCTTCCCTCACCTGTGACCTCTGAGCCCCACAAGAGTGGGATGTCCCCCAGAGAGACACACCTGCTGTGGGCTCTTTTGCCCAAAGGGGACCTCCTGCCCTTATGCAGGCAAGATGCTTTGTGTCTTCTGCCCCTCTCTGCCTAGGCTTTTGTCTTGTGTGGCCCTTTGGAGGTCAGGGCCAGGCTATGAGCTAATGTATGCACTCTAATGGGTGACACTGGTGACCAGAGCACTCAAGCTACGGAGGAAGACCACCTGTCTCGCTTCCAACTCCTTTCTGTCTGTGTGCTCACACCCTACCCTTTCCCTTTTCAGAAGTTGCTCTGGGCTTCTTGCCACGCGGGCGACACGCCCATGATAAATTTTGACTTCCGTCAGTTTGCCAAAGGTAGGAAGCTAGAGAAATTGGAGAACCTGTTGAGACCTCAGTTACAACTACACTGGGAAGATTTTGGCGTGTTTGCGAAGGGCAAGAATGTAAGTCCACGGTGAGTCTTGATGGAGCTTCAGACTCCTGCTGGGGAGGAGTCTAGAGGCTTTGGAGGCTATGGGCCCCTTAGGCTTATGCACCTCAACAGGAGTCATTTCCCTTCCTGGCTGCCTGGCTAGGCTTGTGGTTTCCTGAATCATAAGCTCTGTGATGTTAGTGACCTGGGGTCCTGATCTTCTCTTCTCCTCCTCTGTAGTCAGAGACATTTGCTTTTGAATTTAGTGACAAGATGTTTGGATAAAGACATAAAGTCCAAACATAAAGGACTGTATTACAATACAACACTGAGCTCAAAGCTGGCAATGTAGCTCAGTTGGTAGATGCCTACCTAGCATGCTGGTACAATCCCCAGCATCAAGCAAAACTAAGTCTGGTGGTGCACAGCTGTAATCCCAGTGCTTAAGAAGTACAGATAGAAGGATTAGAACTTTAAGGTCATGGGTAGTGAATTGTAGGCTCTCCTTGGCTCTCCTTGATTACCCAAGACTCTGAAACAATATGGAACAACCACAAACTCAACCAACCAACCAAACAAACAAACCCCTCTGAACTCAAGTGACATGACTTAGCCACACTAGAACAGGACCCAAGAGGTAAGCTGGTACAAAGCCAAGAGACCCACAGCACTGGGCTGAATTACCTTGTTCTGAGTGGAGCTCAGGAAGACCAGCTTCCTCCAACCACAGCCTGTCATTGGAAGGGGATCTCAAGTTTATGAGATCGCTTCCTCACTAATACTCCCTGGTGCCCGAGAGCATCCTCACCACGCCCACGTTCATTGTCATCACAGATACATATGCAGAGCAGCGGAAACATTGTCACCCAGGAAACTGAACAAGGCCATGCTCTGCCCTCTTGTCTCCACTCCCACTGTAAAAAAGTATCTGTGCAATTTACTGCTCTCATTTCCACTTTTCTGTGCTTCTCTTGGGTGATGTTTTTGTTTAACCTCACTGCCAAGGTGCTGCCTGGCTCTCTAAACACAAGACAGCAGGGCTGTTCCCTACAGAGGAAACACATGAATACCTTCCTTTGGGCAAGAGTTGCATTGGGGGTGGGGGTGGGGGTGGGGTCTGTGTTAGCAGCCATAAGTGGGAGCCACTTGACCTATGATGGTTTTGCTACCTGATAAAAACCATTTTATGTCAAACCCCCATAAAACTAAAAGGCCAAAGGTTGAGTCTCCATCCTAAGTGTGCCTGCCTGTGTATGTTTGCCAGTGTGTATGTTTAAGCAAAAACATGCAAAGCAAGGTCATTATTGACCAGCTGATGCACTGTCAGAGACTCGGGTTTCATTTACCGGGAGTAAGGGCTTCCATAGTGGGTTACGAAGTATCCGTAAAATGCTGTGGAATATAACATTGTATTCATTGTAGATAACCAGACAGGCTGTGCTTACAGTGACCTGGGGGGTGGGCTGCTGAGAGTGTGTTCTCCAGCCTGCCTGTTCTTTCTGCAGTACAGGATCTCTCCAGATGTGTCCCTGGGCTTCTGATGAGCTACTAGGGAGGAGGTGAGGGGTCTTCTTTTGGAATAAGTTTCCTTGGCGCAAACCAACCTAGGTCACTCTGCTGTGGTTGTTACTCTTCTAAGCACACCTTGTGACCCCTCTGTGTCTCCTGGCTGTAAGGTTTCAGAAAGGCACTCTGCGGATGAACTGTCTTGACTGTCTGGATAGAACCAGTACTGTGCAGTGCTTCATTGCTCTTGAGGTGAGTTCCTTGGGCCGCCCGTGTCATGTCCTGGGCCATCAGTGAGGCAAGAGGGCTTTCCTGGGTTGATTTTCCAGCGATAGGTCAGATGACAGGGATGTTCAGGGAGACATTTAGAGTGGTTTCCTTGGTGACTTCCCGCTTGTCACCATATGCCTTTTCTGTCATCCTGACATTGTGACCCAGTGGCTCCAGGTACCCTTAAGAAGCAGCTATTCCTTAGATAGTCTTGAATATACCTCAGAGCCAAGGCAGTGTGAGGCTGGCTGAGATGACTGGTCTTGAGGCCTGGGGAGGGAAAACCCGAGTGCCACTGTGGTACTAACTGCCTGGCTGACCTCTTAAGCTCCATCTGTGCCACCTCTTGTCCTCCACTGCCTTCTGACAGAAGCGTTGGTTGACCTGGCATCAGGAAGTCAAAAGGGGGTAGGGAAGCTGGTCTGAGCAGAGTTTGGGAGTCAGGGTAGGGAGTCCCCTTCTATGCAACTGGTGCTCCTTGTCCACAGTCTGATGAGTTAGATGCTCACTCAGCAGCATTGGTAGGTTTTCTAGACATCTATCAGTAACTGTGGTTGGTCTCTCTGCCAGGTCCTTCATCTGCAGCTTGAGAGCTTGGGGCTGAACTCAAAGCCCATCATTGACCGCTTTGTGGAGTCCTTCAAAGCCATGTGGTCTCTGAATGGACATGGTCTAAGCAAGGTGTTCACAGGGAGCAGGGCCCTGGAAGGAAAGGCCAAGGTAGGGGTAGGCCAGGGGAAGGGGGAGGGGGAGGGGAGGGAGCAGGGGAGCCGCTCAGATCTCTCTCACCAAGTGTTTGTGCGCACGCAGGTGGGGAAGCTGAAGGATGGGGCCCGATCCATGTCTCGTACCATCCAGTCCAACTTAGACGGAGTGAAGCAAGAGGCCATCAAGCTCCTGCTAGTTGGAGATGTCTACAATGAAGAGTCTACAGACAAAGGAAGGATGCTGCTGGACAACACGGCCCTTCTGGGTAATGGGGTGTCCACAGCCTTAAGGGTATGAGGAGGCAAGGTGACAGTGGCCCCCTTACACCCAGTCATGTGATCTAAGATGGAGCTTCTGATCTATGGTCCCCCCCCCCCCAGCCCGATGTGTTCAGTTGACCCAAGAAGCCTGATGTCTCTGTACAATTGCCTAGATGCTCAAGTCTCTCAGGGCCCCTCAGAAATAAAGGAAAGAACATTGTTGAGGGTGTGTCCAATCTCACAAGGCTGTCAGGAATCTCTGGGGAAAGGTTTTGTCCTGATGTGTTGTTTTTCTGGTGCTTGGGATCAAACCTAGAGTCTGGCACATGCGTGACAAGCACTTGACTGCAGAGTGGACAACCCCAGCTTCTTTTACTTTCTGTGTTGAGACAGGTTCTCACCAAGCTGCCCATGCTGGCCTTGGATTCACTGTCGCCAAGGAAGGCCTTGAACTTCTGATGCTTCTGCCTCAGACTCCCTAGTATCTGTGATCACAAACTGTACCATCAGACCTGGCTTCTTTAGGGAACTTTTCATGACATCTTATTATTCCTTTAGAGACTATGAACTTTACTCTTCTAATGGGGAAAAAAGAAGCAGAGCCGGCATGTTTAGTTATATTTAAAAAATGATTGCATTTTAGAAACTTTTGGTGTTTTGGGAAGATAAATGAACCCATGTTAAAATAATTTTATATAGGGCTTTCTCTTCTCATTGCTCCATAACTGGGGATCATTTAACCTTCCAGGGTGATATTAAATATCTTCTGTGTGGTTAATTTCTAACTGAGGAAAATTAGAGCCAACTCCAGGTTCCATAGTGATCTCAGCTAATGGCAAACAAGAGATGTAAGCTGCTGGGTTTAGTTGTTTTTTTTTTTTTTTTTTTTTTCCTCTAGATATATTTATTTTTTTTTATGTATATGAATGTTTTGCAGTGTGTGAATGATGATTTTGGAGCCAAAAGGGAGACTGGATCCCCTGTAACTAAAGCCATGATGGTTGTTTGTCACCATAAGTGTGCTGGGAATCGAACCCAGGTCCTCTAGGACAGCAACAGGGCTCTGAATCTCTGAGCCATCTCTCCAGGCCCTAAAGTTGCTAGTTTTTAAAACTGTGGATGTATTTTGTATCTCTAAGAAGATAGAGATATATAGATACAGTGTTTTGTTTTTTAATGCCTTAGGTTTGAGGCCAAATAAACAAAACAGTCTTTCAGGCATGCTGGATGGGGAAGGTAAAAAATCGAAAAGATGCAGATTTGGGTTGATAAGACATTTAAAGTTCCATCCATTCATCCATCCATCTATCCATCCAATATATGCGCGCGTGCACGTGCGTGTACGTGTGTGTGTGTGTGTGTGTGTGTGTGTGTGTGTGCATGTATCCCATACATATATTGTTTGCCATTGTTTGTAAATGTGACACATTAGTTATATGGATTTTTGCAGTTGAGCTTACTTTCATTTCTCCTGCTTCATCCTGCAGGATCATGGGCTGAATAGTAAGTGCTAGGCTTTCCCCTGAGTCTGGGAGACCCCCTGTCACTGGGTGCCATGTGCCTCTGGCATACGATAGCTGGAAGGCACATTTCCAGCCCCATCTTTTCATGCTTTCTTGCAGACAGGACAGTGGAGTGGTTAGGGTGGGCATGAGTCCTCCGTCATCCTCGTATGGACCATGTTCAGATCTGTTGTCCCCAGCTCATGAGTGACATTCTGTGACAGGCCACATCTAGTACAATATGGGAGGGGTTCTACAGTCTGGGCTGCAGAACACAGTGTGCCATTCTGGCTTTCTAACAGCAACACCCAGGATCTTGAAGGCCATGACAGAACGCCAGTCAGAATTCACGAATTTCAAGTGCATCCAGATTGCTGTGGGGACCTGGAATGTGAACGGAGGGAAGCAATTCCGTAGCAATCTCCTGGGGACGGCTGAGCTCACAGACTGGCTCCTGGATGCCCCCCAGCTCTCAGGAGCCATGGACTCTCAGGGTAAGTAAGAGTGGTAACTTGGAAAGGACACACAAGGTTCCCTGCCACCTGTCCCAGCAGCTTGACTCTGAGAGCATCGCCTTGTAAAATTGAATACTGATATTTGTGTTTTCATTTGTCAACATGTTTAGTGGCACCAGGGTCTTACCTTCTAGAGTGACGCCTCCCAGTGTTATTGTTAACTGCAAGACTTCTTTCCTTGCCTAAGTACTTGGAAGAGTTTCCAGGGAGTCGTTCACCTTTTTCTAAATATGCAGAAATTTTGTGGTGCTGGGACTAAGTGCTAGAGCTAGTTGTGACCTATAGGAGCTGCAGCCTCTAGTCTATGCTGCTGTCAGGATGACAGAACAAGGCTTGCTGTGGATGTTGGGCATGCTGCAATCCTGTCTTTCTCCAAGGCTACTCCAGCATGGACAGTCCCAGTCTGGAACTCTGAAATCCGAAATGCTATAGCAACTGAAGCTTTTTCAGTTCTGATGACATATCACATGGGGGTGGGGACATAATATCACAGGGGAGAATCTTCCACCTCTGACCTCATGTGATGGATCACAGTCAAAGCACAACAACACAGAAAATGTATAAAAGGACTGTGTGTGTGTGAAGGTGTACAGGGCACAAATGAATTCCATGGGTAGAATTGGATTATCATCCTCAAGATGTCATCATTATTTGTGTGCAGGTATTCCAAAATCTGTAACTCGTCTGTCTGTCCCAAGCATTTTGGTAAGGGTTATTTAGCTTGCGGCAGTATTACTTCAGAGGCCTGGCTGCTTCCTGCATTCCAGAACACAAAATGGGTTCATGACTAGGTGACGAGTGACTCATGGTCTAATACGGGCACCCTCTCTTGCCACTTACACATGTGACCCTCACCTCAGGGAAGGGAGGTATTAGGGTCCACAGTTTGGGACATTCTCACAACAGTGGTGGCTTGTGTTAGTGTTGGTTAGGTATCCAAAGTATCTAAATGACAGTAGAGCCCCTGTCTATACTGCCAAGGATACTGTCTTAGGGTTTAACTGCTGTGAACAGACACCAGGACCACAGCAACTCTTATAAGGACAACATTTAATTGGGGCTGGCTTACAGGTGCAGAGGTTCAGTCCAGTATCATCATGGTGGGAACATGTGGCATCCAGGCAGGCATGGTGCTGGAGAAGGAACTGAGAGTTCTACATCTTGTCTAAAGGCAGCTAGGAGAAGACTGACTTCCAGGGCAGTTAGGAGGAGGGTTTCAAAGCCCACCCCCACAGTGACGCTTCCTCCAACAAGGCCACACCTATTCTAACAAGGCCACACCTCCCTGGGTGGTACTCCCTGGGTCAAACATATTCAAACTACCACAGATATTCAGCACCCCTCACTGAGGAGAGTACCCCAATACCATGGTGGCCCTCTTCTGCCTGTACAACAGGGTAGTAGTTAAGGCATGCTGATGACTGTTGGGCAGGAATGTTACTGGGGAAGATGGTTGTAGGCTCTCCAGGTTCAGGTTAAAGGATGTGACGGCCTTGTTGTTCCCAGCTAACACAGAGGAAAGGTACTGTTACATTTCAAGAGACAAAGGAGCAGCTTTATGCTTTCAACCCAGTTAGCTAAGGTGCCAGGCGCCATGTGGCCAGCAGGGGAGGCCATGGAGAGCTAGCTGGATTCTTGCTGCAGAGGCCCCTTCTTCCTTGGCAGGGGTCATATCCCGTCCTGCGTTTGAAACACTGTGTGGTCTTGATGGCTCAGGTAGATGTATGTCTGGGGGAGTGGCTGGGGAGGTCCCGTAAATGGCTGCAGGGATTCTAGGAAGCACTGGCCTCCTTTGTAAGAAAGGAGAGACAGCTCCAAGATCCCTGGGCTCTACAGCCAGGCTCTACAGAGCATCCTCAGCGGCTCCTAGGCAGTGTCTCCCTTGACCATTAGCAACTACCCCTGGGTCAATCTGAAAAATACTTGGGAGCCACAAAATAAATATGAGATCATGTTGTTCCCAGGTCACTTAGGATTCGGCTGGAGAGATATGTCAACCAGGAAGAATAAGAGGGTGCTCTTTTGAGGGGCAGATTGAGTCCAGTGTTTTGCTCCATGGTATCCAATTTCAATTCTGTATTACCTGATGATATGGCAGATTGCTCTCTCTCGGTAGAGAAAGAGTCAGCAGTTCAGGGAAGTTCACAAGCTGCTCCAGACTGAAGACGGAAGGGCAGAGGTGCCGTGGACAATATACACAGAAGGGCGTGAGGGCAGGCTGCAGTGGCTTGGCCTCTCTGAGTGAAATGGGTTCTAGCTATGAGCAGGTGTGGTCGGGAAGAGGGGAAAGGACCCTGTGCACAAGCAGCCCAAGACCTGGGAGTTCTGATTTCCTTCTTTCGCCTTGTTCCTAGATGATGGGAGTCCTGCTGACATATTTGCCATCGGGTTTGAGGAGATGGTGGAGCTCAGTGCAGGAAATATTGTCAATGCCAGGTAAGGGGCCAGGCATGGAGAGCAGGGTGTCCAGAACTAGGTGCCTTGCCAGATTTGGGGCTCCAAGAGCTCCTGGAACCAGCTCGTTCCTGGGCCAGCAGCCCGGGGTGCTGGCCGTTTGGGTCCTTCTGGCTATATTCCCTGCACACTGGCTGACAGAGCTCTCTGCTTATCTTTTCCTGCCGATTAAACAAACAAAGAGGAACTACTGTGATAGGCTCCAGCCAGGGCTTTGTGTTGTGGTTGAGTCACGCTGTCTCAGGAAGTGTATGTGTGGGGTGGTCTGTGAGTGTGTGTAGGTGGGGGTGGTGCATGCTGGGAAGTGCTTCTCTACACCAGGCAGGAAGGGGAGACCCCAAACCACTGGGTCAATACTTGATATAAAGAAAATGAGGCATTCATTCCCATAGGTGACCCAGTATTATTTCGAGGAACTTTTTAATTTTAAAAATTACACATATTTATTATGTGTGTATCTACACACACCAGGACAGTGTCAGAGGACAACTTGTGGGAATTGGTTCTCTCCTCCTACCTTGTGGAGCTTGGAGCTTGAACTTGGGTTGTCGGGCTCTGTGGCAAGGATCTTTACTTACTGGGCTACCTCATCATCAGTTAAGGAACTTTTAGATAGATAGATAGATAGATAGATAGATAGATAGATAGATAGATAGATAGACTAAAGCAGGCTTTTGGGAAGTTTTAGCTTATTGTACTTGGGTATCAGGGGTGGTGGGGAGCCACTGTGATATATAAGTTATAATCAGAACTGGGCCTTGTGTCACAGACCTATAGGAGGCTGAGGTAGGATTGTACAATCAAGGTCTGCCTGGGCTACAGAGTAAGTTTAAGGCCAGCCTGAGTGAATTAGTGAGTTACCGTCTCAAAAACTAGATAGAGGTATGCCTTTGCCTAGCACGCACAATGCCCTAGGTTCAGTCCTCACTCCCACCCAAAACTCAAAAACAACCCAAAATGTGTAGAAGTCCACACACGTGAGGGATTGATGCCTGGCACTTCTGTTGGGGGTGCCAGCAGCATGTAATCAAATGGAGGACAGACAGAGAGCTGTGGGGTTGGCAATGGGAGATGGGTGCTTCCTTTAGCAACTCGCCACATCCTTGACTTCCTGCCTTTTCAGCACCACCAACAGGAAGATGTGGGGTGAGCAGCTTCAGAAAGCCATCTCCCGCTCCCACCGGTACATCCTCTTGACCTCCGCGCAGCTGGTGGGCGTCTGTCTTTACATCTTTGTGCGTCCGTACCATGTCCCGTTCATCAGGTGAGGACACTTAGTGTATAAGAATCAGGGCTTATAAGTCTGGGTTTGGTTCTGTAACTTCCTCCTCGTGCCCCCGCCCCGCCCCCTAACTCTAGCAAGAAACAGGACCTGCCATTCTTCTCAGTGCACAGAGCAAAACTCCTGAGGGAAAATGGACTTGAATTGGATATTGTGTAGCAATTAAAAAGCCACCACGGGAAAGTCCTGACTCAGGAAACTGGCCTCCTAGGAGGAGTCAGGACTGATTTGGAACAAGCTCAGGCAGGGCAGGGAGCAGGTGTCTCATTCACATTTCCTGGATAGGAACGCTGTGAGCAAGCACCGAGTGACTGCTCAGGAATCATGGACGGCTTTGTGAGTGGCAGAAGCAGTCAACATTGGGAAGTAGGTGTCTTTTAGGAAAGAGAATTTACCGTTTTTCTGGCTTTCTCATTGACTCCCATTGCTACATGGCCTGGCCTTGCTGGTCCCATCAGGATTACCAATCACTAACGCAAGGCAAGGCATTGAACAGACCTCCCATCTAAGCCAAGAGGCCCGAGACCTGGCCAAGCACCGCCATATGGGGGGGGGGGGTGGCGCGGTTGGCACTGGAATGCCACAAAATGGCTTTTAGCCTCTGCATTCATAAAGCTTTTGTTACTTTCAAAACACATTTAAGGCCCTGCCCCTGCTAT
>CM052717.1:20749343-20790652 GCA_028551405.1 Uromys caudimaculatus | reverse complement strand
GATCTCCTGGGGCAGGGTTGGAAATCCCCACAGACCCCACATTCAAGATCTACACCCAGATGTGTTTATTGTTTCATTAAGTAATGTTATATTATACAGTGGCATCATTACATTTGAATGAAAGAGAACACAAAGGGTGTGTGGAATGTATTCATATCCTGGGCTAAATGGTAGAGTCTTCCATTAAGTTGACTCTGATGCTTCCAAAATTCCATGGCTGCTTTCCATGTCAGTCACTACGTCCCTAAGTGGAGAGAAGCTCTAACCAACAGTGCAGGACCCTTGGGTGAAGGCTGGGAATATAGAACATGGCTAACAGGAAATTAAACTGTTTCTTTGACGAGAGAGGTACAAAGACTCACCTCCCCACATGTCCCTTTGATTAAATTATGGTCCCCAAACTGATTGGTAGCTTGCCATGCTAGATCCACTGGTTAGTTTTAGCACTTTGCGTTGCTGAGTCTGCCATAGAGATTTGGATTTTGGGTAAGGTATGTGTAGCAATTGTGTACACAGACAGGTTTGGTGAATGACACCAGCATCGGTGACCTTCACATTCCTATGGTCTTCTCTCCTGCAGCTCTGGCCCCTCTTGATCTTCTCAGAGGCATGTACTGGCCACGGTGGCAGGCACTCAGAAAGTGGCCAGCGGAAGCCTCTAGTCTTAAGAGTTTGCTACTGGATGCCAGGCTAGCACAGAAGGGAGGGCTCTTCTCAACTTCCAAATCAGCAGCCACATTCTGTGGTGGGTGGATCTTAGGAGCTCTGGTGTCACCTTATCTTCTGCCTGTGTAGATGTGTGCTTGATCATTTCGGAAGGAGATGGGTCTATACATTAAACATGCCAGAGTTTCTCACGTCTGGTAAACCAGGCCCACCATTTGTTGAGTGTCCCAAGCAGGCATTGGGTATGCCCATACTCCCAACAGAGGAGTGCTCAAACTCACTTCAAAATCGGCCCCCCTGGCATATCCCATATGTCATAGCACTTCTGCCTACTACGATATGCCCTGTGCACAAAGACTTTTCTGACCCTTGCCTTTGGAAGGGACCATCTTTCTCACAGCTACCATGTCCTCCAGACGATGCTGACCTGGTGACCTTAAAGCAGGAGCTGGAAGTTGCTGGGAATTTTCACCACCATTCTCCGAGCAGGTCCCTGTCCGTCCCCAATAGGCCTCGGCCACCTCACCCACCACAGAGACCCCCCCCTCCAAGTAAGATTTGCTTACTCTGAGCTTGCCACAATGCCTGCTGAGAATAACCGCACACCTCCTGCTACTGAAAACACAGTTCTAAACCGCTGCTGAGTCCCTTCTGACGCTCCCTCCACCTAAGGCTCCTTGTTGTCTAAATTAGGCATGTTCTGTTTTGGAGGCCATTGGTCTCTAAAGGCATATCACTCCTGACACCTTAAATTTGAAACCGTTACTGTGGAAATGGTTTTAACCCTTTGAGGAAATTTGTCTAGCTTTTCAGTTAGGTGCTTCTTTCTTTGCCAGATAGCCAGACCTGCTCTTTAGGAATCTGATCTACCCAGAGACCCAACATGCACCCCCCTTGCCTGGGCCATGATCCACCTCCAGTTCCTGTTTCTGGCTCTCTGTGGATGAGCTCTGTTCTGGCGGGCCCTCCTTCCAGCTCCTCTGATAATGCTTCTGCCATCCAATTTGCCTTAACCACAGAATAACCTTGTGGCTTGCTTTTTTATTTGTTTCTTTTTTATACCGTTACCGTTTACTTTGCCCACCCCCAACCCCAAACATTGCCTGCCAAACACAGACTTTTTGAAGCCATTTCTTCTAAAATTGGGTCCACCCAGAGCTAACATATAGCATTAATCAGTGTCAAGCCAGAAGCGTATCTTTGATTTGGTGAGCTTACACTCAGAAAATAGAAAAGATTCTAAAAATTTGTGGTGGGAAACTGAGACAAGAGGGTGAAGAGTTTAGGGGCCAGTATAGGCTACATGGTAAGACTGTGTCTCAACAATATGTTAAAAAATGTATAATTAGGGCTGGAGAGATGGCTCAGAGGTTAAGAGGCTGTTTTTCCAGAGACTCTGAGTTCAATGCCTAGCAACCACATGGTGGCTCATAACCATCTATACTGAGGTCTAGTGCCCTCTTTTGGTGTGCAGGCACACATAAAGACAGAATACTGTATACATAATAGATAAATAAATCTTTAAGAAAATAATAAAGATTTGTTTTTTAAAATTCTTTAAGTAGGGGCTGGAGAGATGACTCAGAGGTTATGAGCACTGGCTGTTCTTTCAGAGTCCTAAGTTCAATTCCCAGCAACCACACGGCTCACAACCATCTGTAATGGGATCTGCTCTATTCTGGTGTGTCTGAGGACAGCGACAGTGTACTCACATACATAAGACAAATAAATCTAAAACAAATTGTATAAATAAAATGCATAAGTCATATTACTTTAGAGATTTATAAAAATAGTTACAGAAAAGAATCAAAATTTAAAATTTACTTGACTACCTACAGGTAACAGTTTTAATCAAAAACACTTCCATTGTTTTTCCAGTTGTATACATGTTGTCTTAGTCAGGGGTTCTATTCCTGCACAAAACATCATGACCAAGAAGCACGTTTGGGAGGAAAGGGTTTATTGAGCTTACATTTCCACACTGCTGTTCATCACTAAAGGGAGTCAGGACTGGAACTCACACAGGACAGGAACTTGGAGGCAGAAGCTGATGCAGAGGCCATGGAGGGATGTTTCTTACTGGCTTGTTTTCCCTGGCTTGCTCAGCCTGCTTTCTTATAGAGCCCAAGACTACCAGCCCAGGGATGGCACCACCCACAAGGGCCCTCCCCACTTGATTGCTAATTGAGAAAATGCCTTACAGCTGGATCTCATGATAGCCTTTCCTCAAGGGAGGCTCCTTTCTCTGTGATAACTCCAGCTTGTGTCAAATTGACACACAAAACCAGCCAGTACATATGTGTATCTATACACCATTTCAAAAGAAAAAAATGCAAGAGCCGAGGCTGTGTGCTAGTCTAACCTGCATGGACCACTAGTTTCAATCTTTAATTCTGCCAAAAAGAAAGTGGTAACAAACTGTTAACCATTTTACTTGGTCATTTGTTTTTATTTCATCGTCTGTATCATTAAATATTCTAAGACATAACTTGTTAATAGCTAAAAAGTAATTTATTTCTTAGAGACTGTAGGACTTTCCTACTCTCTCAGACATTAAAAGTAAATAATATTCTAGGGCTGGAGAGACGTCTCAGTGGGTAAAAGCACACACAAGCTTGGCGACCTTCCCTGTGGTGCGAACATCAGATGGCCAGAGTCCATGTAAAGCCGGTGTGCTAGGGGTGCTGCTAATCTCAGCTAATCTCAGAGATGGAGAGGGCGAGAGCCTGGAGAACCAGCTGCCCTGGGGTTATAGTACAAACAGCGGGAGACCCTGCCTCAACAAGTTGCAAGACAAGGACCCAAGGCTGTCCTCTGTCCTTACATGTACGGGCACTCACACACCCACACACGTTTCGTACACACATCTATACACACACAAAACCCCCACGTATTTTAAAACATTGTTTAACATTTAAAATAATTGGTCCAGATAATGTGTTTTAAACCACTTTAAAAATCAATTGGTTTTTATATAAGATTAAAAGTCCCCCTGCGTGTTAGATGTAAATTTGCATTCCAATTCTGCTTCCTTAGACAATTTCCCAATAGGCCAAGCTATTAGAGACTCAGCAGGAAAACTGCTCCTTTTTTGTTTGTTTGTTTGTTTGTTTGTTTGTTTTTTTATGGTGCTGGGGATGGAACCCAGGCCTCATCCGTGCTTCGTGAGCTGCTAACCCACAGTCATAACCCCAAAGAGAAACTTTGGAGAGTCTTATGGGGCCTGCCTGGGAGCACTCTGTGTGGCTTGTGAGTCTGCATACCTGACCATGTCTGTCTTTGCGGCTGCCTCCCCCCCAACTTCTGGTCACTCGCTAGCATGTTCCCAAGTCACTGCAGCTGACACTGTCTTGTCATTTTTCACAGCTGGTTTAATGGTGAAGAAGTCGGCCTCAGATGTGTCCATCTCCTCTGGCACCTGTGGGCAGTATTCCATCTTGCAGACCGCGAAACTTCTTCCAGGAGCGCCTCAGCAACCGGTGAGTTCTCTGTTGGGCTCCCAGGGAAGCGGTCAGCATTTCAGACCTAAGGGGGTAGTGCGCCACCCCAAGAGCATGTGGACTATGGCCTTTTCAAGCAGTCTGTAACTCTGGCTCCTTAACCCTCTCCCTGCCCACCGCCCTATCCCCCAAGCCCCTAAGGCTTAGTAGCAACTTCTTGACAGGACTGTTAAGTGGCTGTTCGGAGCACTGTAGGAGGAGACACTTGGAATGAGGTCCCCCCCCCAGCCCCTGCAGAGCAAACTTCCAGATTCCTCTTCCACTCTCTTGTAATTCTTGCCTTTGTCTGGAGCAGTGTGTGGTGAGGGGGAAAGGAGACATTTAGATACGTTTGGCCATGTTGGTGTAAGATTAAGAGACCCACTGGGCATGGAGTCTGGTGTAGCATGGTTCTGAAAACCTTCAAGGGAGCGGGACAGAGGGCGGGAGTCCCCACCGGGAAAAGTCCTGAGCTGCTGATGGGCACGCAGATGACGGTCAGTGACAGAAAGTGACCCAGGCTGCCAAGGCGTGTGCCCTCTGGGCAGGCTAAGGAGCTTACTAGATCCTAGAATGGACCGTGATATAAGTGGGTCTCAGATGACCCAGGAGCTGAGTGAAGAGGTAGACAATTCTGTTGGGAAACATATACCTGGGAGGTGCTTCATACTCCCACTGACCACGGGAGGTGTGGCTGAGACTGCTCTCCAGCGCTACCTGGCTGGGGAGATAAAAGCAAGATGGTGTGTCCACATTGCCAGATCCTGGCCCCACGCTGTTTGGGAGCTGAAGGTTTTCAGCTCTGACCATTAATGCCTTCCTGGTCCTGGTGGGAGGAGAAGGTCACCAAGAGATGTGGTTTAAATGAAGTGGGCATGTCCATCAGCCCATGGGGTTCACATAGCTCACATCCTCAAGTAGAGCACTCCCCCCCCCCCCCCCGTACAGACAAGCAGGCGATACACACACTGCGAATATCCGCTCAGAAGCTCATTTCCTATCTGTGTTAATCCGTGTCTCTTCCTGATTCTCTCCTCAAGCCCAAGGCGAGAACTGGAATAAGTAAACCTTACAACGTCAAACAGATCAAAACCACCAATGCTCAGGAGGCAGAAGAAGCCATCCGGTGTCTCCTGGAAGCTAGTGGAGGTAGGTGGTCTCCTGGGAACCACCTCCCAGCCACAGGGAGTGCCTTTGTATCCCCTCCTGAGAGGGGCCTAGAAAGGAGCTGGCGTACCCTTTCTTTTCTTTCCTATTTTTCTTTTCTTTTCTTTCTTTTTTTTCTGGTGCAATGTTGAATGGAAGTGGCCTTTAGTATCTTATTTACTTATTCTGATTTTTTTAAACTTAAAATGACATATTTAAAATTTATGAAATATGTAGAAAATAATCCCATGATGTGTAAGCAGCATTTTGGAGATAAACAAGACTTTTCGGTTAATGTTGGGCCAGTGAGCCTGACGGCCTGCATTTCAATCCTGGGGCTCACATGGTGGAAGAGGAACTGATGGCCACAAGTTGTCCTCTGATCTCTGACGAGTACAACACGGCACTTCTGCGCTCCTCCGTATAGGACATACATATACGTGTTCCGTATACATACATGTGTTCCACATACATACACGTTCCGCTGCTGCCTCGCCTGACCCTTGTTTCCCTCCTTGGAATTTCTCGCATTCTTTCACGTCACCGCTGCTAAAATGTGCAGCTTTGATTTGGGGCTGTGATCTAGAATCTCGTCTGGAGAGGAGAGAGCATGCCCCCCGGAAAGACATATGGGGTAGCATGATTGCCCAATTGTATTACCTAGGGTATTGATCGGACTTGGAATTCTCCACACGCTGAAGGAGGGCAGAGGGCATGTTTAGAAATCAGAGAAACATTGCTGAGGGATTGTACAGCACAGGTGGTTTTGGGTTTTGCTGAGAAACAAATGACAGTGGAGTACATCCCTACAGCGGTGTATTAGTCAGCCATGGGAATGGTTACATTTTTAAGGTAGGCAAATTATATTTTGATGAAATTTAAGGGCAAACCGCACTAGATGCATGTTCGTGGAGGTTTGAAGCTCGAAGTCTTCCCACCATCTCCATGGAAGGCTGTCTTCTTCATGCTCCTGTTGACACTGTTGCTATGTGCATCCTCTCCATTGAGAAACACCCGACACTTTCTATATGGTATCAGGGTCTCGCCTGTCTTTCCTCAGACCCCACCCTTGTGAAGGAGGTGACTGAGCAGCTGGAGCCAGACCTAGTTGTCTAGTCCTGACGATCCTTAAGGGCTTCTTTGTGACTCTATGGAAACATACTAGATCAATATGGCATTGAGATGTTGACTCCCTGAATGTGAAATTGGGTGGTGAATCCCATGTCCTTGTACTTGAGCCGAGTGATTTCATATTTCAGGTGTCCCAGAATCAGCCCCAGGTGCCATGCTCCTGAGAAACGAAGAGTCTTCTAAGCCAGAGGCCTCCCTGGGGCCCCTAGCTCTGCCCCGCCGGCCTGCTCCAAGGGTCCCTGCTATGAAGAAGCCAACTTTGAGGAGGACAGGAAAGGTAAGAAGCCAAGCCATGGGAGCCACCCATTCTAAGGTTGCTCAAGGTCTTGTTACATAAAATTATGTCAAGGACAGAAATGAAGTTGGATTCTGTTTCTCAACTCACACTTGTATCCCAGACTCACCATGTCTGGAGGAAAATGTCTCGTTCAGCAACTGCTTCACCCTTGTCTTCCTGCTGCAGCTTGGTCTCAGCTGAGCAGAGCAAGGAGCTCACTGTCCTTTGCAGATTCTTACTGTGACATTCATGAACAGCTTAAGAGAGACTGCTTCCTGAATGTCCCCAGTCGCCACAGGGAACTGCTATGGATGCTTTCTGCCAATTAACCCAGTGCCGCTGTTTGTGTGTGGTGTGAGCATGTGGTTTCACATGCACAGACTTACATGCCTTAGAAAAGCACTAACCAGGGCCTGGGGAGATGGCTCAGTGGGTAAAGGCACTTGCCACATAAGCACGAGGACCTGAGTTTGAATCCCAGTGCTCACATAAAAAGCATGATATAGCCACACATGCACCTGAAACCCCAGAAATGCAGAGGGCAGAGACACGAGGATTGCTGGGATGAATGGCTGCCAGCCTAGCTTTGAGACTCAGTGAGAGACTCCTGTCTCAGAGGAATATGGTGAGGGATAAAGGAAGATAGTGAAGCTCCTCCAGGCCTCCCTGTACGGACGCACACACCTCCACATACAGAGGCTCATACACTACAAACGTATGACTAACTCTCTCCTTCATTCTCTCCCTCCCCTACACACACACACACACACACACACACACACACACACACACACACACACACACACACACACACACACCAGTTCCTGCAGGCCCCACAGCTTCTTTCACTACTTTTCTTGCAGATTGTTTTCTGTTCTAGCTCACAAGCTTCTCAGCCTTGCTTACTGCTGCAAAGACATGAGTTTGTAAGGACAGTAGCTGCCCAGAGACTGACACCTGTAGATGCTTCCGGATCTTCTGTGTGATCTCAGTTCTGGGAGCGGGCCACTTGGTAATCCCTGCCTGGGCGCCATAGTGTGACTATTGCTTTTCCAGTCTGCTTGGAGTGAGAGGTGGCTCTGGCATGTGCCCATTTATTGAGTCTGCTTTCTGTCTTCTGGGTTGTGCGTCTGTCCTGCATTGCTGCCTGTCCATTTTTCATGCTTTGTTGCAAAATGGACTTTCCTCTCTTTGTGGCCTGTGCACCAGCTCTGTCTTTTCAGGAACAGAGCTGAGTTCTATCTTCAGTGACTGCACAGGGATTTTGGTACAAGGCCGGTGGAGAAAGATATTTTTAGTCTGTCTTCTTTCTTAAGAACCAAAGGAAACACTGGACGGACCCGGTCTGGTTCCCTGTGCGTAACTACCCGGCACCATCCGTACCAAAGCCTCACTTTGCACCATGTAGTTTAAAAGCAGAGCTAAAGAAGTGGAGTCCCTGTATGAGTCTCTCCCTCCTTCTGTATTGAAATACGGAAGATTCAAGGAGAAAGTAGAAGCACTAGTCCTTCCAGATATAACATGTTCCCTTCCCAGTGTGGTACAGGGCATGCTGGATCACCTACTAGGGCTGGGGCTTCATAACAAAGGTTTCAGAAAAGTTCTCACCGAATGAGGAACGAGCATAGCCCCGTTTTGTCAGGCAACCATGGTGAGTTCGTCATAAATCACCCACAGTGGCTCTGGTTTTAAAACTTCCCAGTCATTCTTGCTGTACTAGATCATGGGCTTCTCCTGTGCTTCCTCTTTCCTGCTCACAGTCCTGGCTCCCACACAGTCTCTAATCAGACTGGCTGCCTCAGCCTCATCTGTCTCTGTTCCCTACTGGGCGTTGTCTGGGTGCCCACTTCTAACGTACTGGCTTCTCATTTACACTGTACCTTGCCTTTTCTCAGCCCATGTTACCAGAAGAACAGTTTGAGCAGCAGCCTGTCCATTTTACAATGGCTTCCCAGGAAATGAACCTTGAGACCCCTCCTCCAATAACAGCCTCTCCCATCCCGCCTATTCCCAAGCCAAGGACATTTCAGCCTGGGAAAGGTGTTGAGAGGAGGCTGAGCAGTGGCAAGCCAGAACCAGATGAAGCTCCTCCGGTTACAGGCGCTGTGGCATTCCTGCCTCCAGAGGCCCAGTCTCTGGCTCCCAAGGTACCTCCAAGGAGGAAGAAGTCTGCACCAGCAGCCTTCCACCTGCAGGTCCTGCAGAGCAACAACCAACTTCTCCAGGGCCTCACACGTTCCAGCAGTTCTCCATCCTCACTGAAGCCCGGCACTCACCCACTCTGTCCACAAGTGGCACTTGGCACTTCATCTGCCATAAGCCACAAAACCAATGGCCCCAGAGTGACGGAGCCCGAGGCAGCCTCTCTTCATGTTGACCATCCAGAGCCCTTCTGGAACCTTCTCCACCACCCCAAGCTGTTGAATAATACCTGGCCGTCCAAGAGCTCCGAGCCTTTAGACTTGGGGTCCAGGAACCCTGAGAGGACACACACAAACCCGGCACAGGTCCACGCATCCGTGGCTGAGAGGGGGCTTCCACCAGACCATGAGGGAAAAGACTTCAGTCACTGGATGACAGCCAGTAACAAAGACAAGAGGACAACATTAGGTGTTTGACCCACAGGCAAGAACATGACCTGTTGGCACTGAAGATTCTCTCATTTCAAATGTTCACCTTCCTCTGTGGGCATTGCTTGACCTGGTCAAAAGGGATGTCGATTTAAAGGCACACTGAAACCCTTTGTTTATCTGTCACTCTGTGTAGTGTATGAAAACAGTCTCCCATTCAGTACGGTTATCTGGCCACTCAGATGTTCTGTTCGAGATCCGTGCATTTTAAGCTTGCTCTCAGGGGACCGGGAAATGTGCTGTTACAGTTGAGATATGGATTTTAAAGGAAAGATATCTAGATTCCCAAGACGCTCTCACCCATGGAATTTTAAACGGTTGTTCAATTTCTGTGTGTGTGCCATTTGCTTGTTGGCTTTGTTTGTGTTTTTACAGATTTGGGATAAGTGGTAGATTCATAAAAGATGACATTAAAAGCAGTTGGGACCATTAAGAACTGTTCTGACCCACTTGAAACCACATTAAGAAAAAAAAAAAATCAGAGCTGAAAACAGCAAATAGGTCAACAGCACATCTGGACTGTACATTCCTGTGAGCCCTTTTTATGGAATTGCCCTTCATAGCTGCAGGTTCTGCTTCTTCAGGCTCAGCAGAAAGACCTCGTCTGTACTGAGCATGTGTGTTTCCTGTTAGTCTCTAAATACTACAGCGTATCAGGTGTAAGCCATTTGGAGACCATTGAACATGTACAAGAGAGTGTGTAGGGACTCTACAAATACTGTGGTGTAGTTGAACACTTGAGCATCCAAGGATTTGAGTACCTCAGGGGGTCCTGGAGTTGATCTCCCATAGATACTCAGGTGACTACCCATGTGTGATTAGCTTTATAAGTCCTATGAAAGCTGGTGACAGTGCTGTCTTGTGACATGTGCACTGCGAGCTGACTCCTGCATGCCCTGTACACAGCCTCGGTCTAGAGCCAAGGTGTGCTGCTTAAACTAATTTACATTCACCCTCTGGATGAAACTTCCCTCTTATTGTCATGTCCCATAAAGGCACAAACTGTGAAAACCCATACTGGTCCATCATGGCTGAATTTCATTTGTGTAGTTTATGGCGGCATCAGGAAGGTGTGTACACAGCTCCCTATGAGGACACATCTCCAAGGCGACAAGTCTGGGCTTGTTTTCTGATGTCTCTTGGGCCTGTTTGTTGCTTCTTGTCTTCATGAATTTCTAATACTTCTTATCTCTTCAAGAACTGTCGAAGACACCTTGATGCTATTTTATAATAAAAAACATTGTGATGTCTAGGATCTATTTGAAGCATATGTCACATTTTTGTGTATAAAAAGTTCATTAGCTGAAGAAGGCTGAGTTTGGAAGGTCATGAGTTCAAGATCAGCCTCAGCAACGAGCAAGATTCTATTTTCAGAAAGAAAGAAATTCATTAGCAAATCTTGTTTTGCCAACTTCCATATTTAGGAGTCTTTCATATCATAGGCCCATATAGCAATGTCCTGTGTTGCTCCTTATGGCCAATCCTGCAGAGAATGCTAATGGCTGGGGTAGATGTGGCCATTTTGCCTGGGACATGCCACTCACTCTTCATTACCCACCAGACTGTTGGGATTTCAGAAATTATTTTATTGTCGCATTGAAGATATTTTGCAAATTATTTAAATCTGTCATTCAAGAACAAAACTCCATGTATCTACATTCATCTGAAAATTGATCCGAGAAAAAGGAGCCACTGACCCACAGAGATAAGTAGAATATGGATATTTGACAGTTATAAAATTTGGCGTGGGGGCTGGAGAGATGGCTCAGCACTTAAGAGCACTGGCTGCTCTTCCAGAGGACCCAGGTTTGTTTCCCAACATAGTGGCTCATTTATAACTCCAATCCCACGAGACCCACTGTTCTCTTCTGGCCTCTGAGAGCTCTGTATGCACAAGGTGCACAGACTTACATGCAGGCAAGTAAATAAAATGAACAAACAACAACTTACCAATAAACAAAGGAAAAATTAAAAATGGCGTGTAGATGATGTGTGTTCATAAGATCCTGTGGTTCATCTTGTGTTCTTCAAATAAAACCATATAGCAAGCATCGGAGGAGAAAGTGAGGTGGGCTGCCTGGAGATGTGGAAGAATTAGCCACGGTGTTTCTTCCACAAATGCAGTCAGGAACAGAAAAATGTTTTAAACTCAGAGGCCCTCTTCTCATATATACTTTCTTTTCCTGCCACAGAGGTGAATTTGACAGCAGATAAATGTAACTCCCCAGTCAGAAAGGCGGCAGGGAGGTCAGCTCTTCAAGATTGCTTGCAGTGTGGGAAGAACCCCAGCTTGTAGTTTTCTTCGTTCTATATAGAAATCAAACCAGGTGCCCCACTCAGGCCAGCACTCATCAGAAGAGCACCTGCCCCTAAGAATCTGACATTGAGGTACCACACCCAGAACCTACACCCAGGACCATGAGTCAAAAGAAGTAGAGTTAAGAATGGAACAAGCCAGATGGTAGCATACATCTTTAATCCAGTAATCAGGAGTCAGGGGCAGGGGAGTTCTCTGTGAGTTCAAGGCCAGCCTGACCTATATTGTTCCAGGACAGCCCGAGCTACATAGTGAGACCCAGTCTCAAGACAGTGTGGGGGTGCTGAGTGGGGGTAGGGAATGGGACAACAGTTGGAATAGCATTCTTTTAAAACCTGTGTTTAACTGGAGACTGTTTTAAGCCAGTAGCAGTTGGTTAAATGACTTCAGCAGTTGTGCAGTGAGCAACCACCACCCAAAAGACTCTATTTTGCATTGAGTCTGTAGGCTTTCAGTCTGCCTTAGTTAATGTGACTGCACATTGCCACTGCTTTGAAATATGGTGTAGTTTAGCACAGTATTTCAGGGGCAATGCTGACAATTTCAGTCTCGCTGACCCTAGTATAGACTTTCTCAGATCTACAAGCTAAAAAAAATTGTTAAGGTGACTGAAATTAGGAACTGTTAATTAGGGACAATTAGAAATTTCTGCAAAGGTTTAAAGTTTCTAAAGTTTGTGACGCTTTAAAAATCCCCCGACACGTGTAAGGGAAGTCATGTGTCAAAGCGTTAGCTTTTGAATGCTCATTTCGTTGCAGAGGACCACTGTAAAATTTATACCAAGAGATGAGTGACCAACCAAAGCCTGCAGTGTATCTTGACTGGAAATCAGTTCTGATGTCGGATGCATTATTAGATGTCTCTTTTAAATTGAGCTGCTTTTCAGATCTGAAGAGAATCCTCGGACTCCTTGCTTTAGCCAGCTTTCCTCTACCTCAGATATAATCGCTAGTTCTGACTGTGTGATGTTTTGGTTCTCTCTCAACAATTGGGACTCAACAGTTGGTTGAAAAGCAAGAGAATAAAGTTAGGAATTTATGCCTCGAGGGCCCAAGAGTGGCTAAGCAGCCAGAGGTGCTTGCTGTCAGGCCTGAAGAGCTTCCTCTGATCCCCGGGACTCACTTGGTGAGAGGAAGAACTAACTCCCTGTTGTCCTCTAACTTGTGCGCGCGCACACACAAAGCAACTAAATGTAAAGAAGTAAAAAGAAACTTAGAATTTATGGTGTGAAAGCTGCTACCATGGACCACTGACATAACACACACAGCAATCATGCCTGGCTGTGTGTGAGACTTGGGAGAGGCTAGTCTGTCTCCCAGAGGCCTTATAGCAGTCTGTGGAACAGGTGCACCCTGAGGGTGCTTCATATACATCTCATCATGGAAACAGATTCTCTTCAAATTCTGCCTATGTTTATTCGAAGCTAATTAGTTCACAGAATATAGTTACTCATATTTTGTGTCTCAGGAGTAAGAGTATACTGATAATCTCAGGATGGTAAATCAGTAAGGTTTCTCTCTGTGTGGCTCGGCCCTGGCTAACGGAATCAGCAGACTGCAGGATCTTTGTTCCGAGGTGGTAGGAGATGGACTCACACTCACTACGATGCAAACTTTACTTGGCTAGACTGGGCTTAGCGGCATGCTAAGTAAGAGTAGTGTCAACGGGGGAAAGTCAAAGTTAAGGAATCCAGGGTTCCCCGCTTCCATAGGGAGCTCCCCCAGATGTCCTGCCCCAGGATGGCCACAACTAAGGATCCTACGCTGACACACCATCACCTCTGGTGGCCCTGGCTTCACATTCAGCCCTGCTCCCTGTGCTGTACGTTTAAGGTGTAACGACACTCCATCTACATTGCATTATCAGAGCTGTTTCTCTGCCAAGAATGCCCTTCAACCTCGCTCCTGGGCATCTCCCAGCTCACATTCCTAGCAACTCCATCCTTGCTGTCTCTGGTTTTGCCCCTTGTTGAATGTCAGAGTTGCAGCCATACTGGCTTTTCTTTAACCCTGTGACAGGGATGAAAGGGCCTCATTATTTACTCCAAATGTATCCAGCAATCATTAACATGATTCCAGAAATCTGTGTGCATTTATAAGATACCAGATTATGTTCCATGTCATTCTATCACATACTAATTTACGTGAACTAAGGCTGGGCCTAATGTTGGACCTCACCAACACTTGAGTTCCTGCAGCCTGACCATATCCGTTCATTACGCTGATACTAGTTTCAAGGGCGGCTTAGCTGAGAATGTGATTTCTTCCTTCCTTATTACTGGGTCTAAGGTGAGGTAGGTTACTTGCCTTTGAGGGTCTGTTTGCACTGTAAAGCGGGCACTTCCATTTGCTGCCTCTGTCCGCCTTCATTTAGTCAACAGGCAGACCTGTCACTAAAGACACATGGGCCCTCCACTGATGCTGCCAGTGCCTGCCCATCTGCCTTGCGTGAAGAGCTTGCTTCTAGATGGTATCTTTTAATTTTCCTTCTGCAGTTACTGTGTGTCTGTGCTGGAGGGATGTGCGCAATCTTTAATGCGCTTATCTCGCCGTGCTCTTTTGTTTTCAGTCGCAGCTCTGTTCGGGGTGATATCGCCTTTACAGCTTCCGCTAGTGCTGTATTTGTTCTGTCTTGCCCTATCTTTCCACCTTGGTCTTGTGTATGATAAGTCTCATCTATGCCTTTGTGATAAGGAGTGGCCTTTCCATCATATAAACAGAGCAGAAATGCTGACTGTCTCGTCAGAAAAACAGCAACACTAATTTAGTAATACACTGGACAGCTCTTTTCAGATCACAGCTTTAAAGCAGAACCGCATTCACGTTCACCTTGATGACAGATACCCAGGCAGCAGAGTTAAAGGAGAAAAGATGTCTGCTGCTCATGGTTTTGGCCAATGGGCACTAGTTCCATGGTGTCAGACAGGGCACCATGGGAGAATGGGAGGAAGCAGAGAGAGGCAGGGGAAGACTGATGCAAGAAAGAACCATTATCCCAAGAGCAACAGGGTGAAGCTACCAACTTTATGTCCATTAGGCAAATGCAAAGAGATGGAAAGTGTCAGCGCTCACCGGGGTTTGGGTCAGAGGAGGGGGACTGCCTGCTGAGGGCTTCTTTGGGGATGATGGAATAGTCTGAAATTGGACAGTGGTGATAGTTGGTAACTTTGAATATACCAAAAATCAGTAAGTTGTATTCTTCGAAGGTATAAATTTGGGGCTGAGGACACAGTACTGGCGGAGTACTTGGCTAGCATGCACAAGGGTTTCGGGTTTGATCCCTAGCACCACACACATGCGCACCACACACACACACGCACACACACACACATGCACACCACACACACACACAAAGAATTTCATGTTAATAATGCTATTACTCAAACACAAAAAAGGTCATCAACATGAGTTCCTACCCTCCTATGCCGAAAGTCCCTCTAAAGGGAGCATGAAGTAAAGTTGTACTTTACATAGCCAGAGAATCTGAGTCTTGATACTAAGTGGTTAGTACACCTGATCACTTCAAATCGGTTTGTTCATAACCTGATCCTTACCTTATCCAGAGCATATTAACTAATTAAAATATCCTAGAAAGAATACTTAAAAACAAAAAAACAAAACAAAAAAAAAAACCCAACTGTTCTCAGCAATATGAAAAAAAAACCAGAAGCATACAAGACTGGTCCGCGCATTCAAGCAGGCGTGACCACTGAAAAAGTGTCAAATGTGTAACTGGCATATTGACAGTTAAACACTGGCAGTAAAGCATCACAGCACATTTTACCCAGGTCAAACAGCCTCTAAGTTCTAGCTTGTTCTCCCACATTTCATCTTCGCGGTGTGCTAAGTTGCCCGTCAGGACTCTTGGGTGAGCTGGGACAGTCTCAGGTGGTCGGGCCCTCTGGCCACAGCACCTCTGCTCACTACCCCAAGGCCACAGCACCTCTGCTCACTACTACAAAGGAGTCTCAGTTCACCCTTCCTCTGTGGCCTCCAGGTGTGCTCGGGCATCTCCCAGTGCTTGCGTGAGGAGCCGCACTCTGCTGTCTGCACCCCACATGCAGTGAGTGCACAGGACTGCATAGAGCTTAACAAGAGATGGAGAATGCCTCGTTTCTTGCACTGTATTCACACAAAAAAATGGAAGAACGTAGCCGTCAGTTTTCAAGGTCTCTGGCTAAAGTTTCGCAGATGAACTGTAGAGTACGTTGGTACAAAAATGCATCCTTTGTCTTCGGCTTGCAAATGTTCAAGTGGTTGACATCCACAGGAATTAGATCCCCAATGCCTAAATCTGAAGAAAGCAGAAGTGTCAATAAAGCAAAGGGAAGCCATGCTTGCCCGAGCAGAACTCTGACTCCCTGTGTGAAAATGGATGCCCAGTAAGTAAGTCTCAGTTTGTGCTTTTCTTAAAATCTCATGTGTGTTCTAAGCAGAGCCTGCGCACTGGCATTGTAGAGACTTCCCTATACCTTAGGCTATGAGAAATCATCTAAGAGTGGGGTGCTCCACATGGGAACCATTCCAGACCCAAATTCCAGGTGTATGGAGAGGTGTGTGTAGGGTGTGTGTGGAGGGGTGTGTGTGGAGGGGTGTGTGTGGAGGGGTGTGTGTGGAGGGGTGTGTGTGTGGAGGGGTGTGTGTGGAGGGGTGTGTGTGTGTAGGTGTGTGTGTGTAGGGGTGTGTGTGCAGGGGCACGTGTGCAGGGGTGTGTGTGGAGGGGTAGGTGTGGCTGCAGGATTCAGTACTTTAGTAGTTAACTGCTTGAGAGATGAGAAAGGTGATCTGATGTCAGTCTGAAGTCTCCCTGGATGCAGGTAAGAAGAGATGCTGCGAGCCCGCCACCGAGTGCAGGGGTGAGGGCAACAGGTAAAGAGGGCAGTCAGGATTACTAATGGCAGCTGGCCAGGAGACTGGTTCTGCTGTTGCTTTACGTTTCTAAGGTTTTCAGACATCTGGCAGCCATTCTTTGCCCTCTTCAAGTAGCTGCTTTGCAAGACCTCAGCCTAGGGCCCGGCCCGGTGCTGGAGGGCTCTAGGATCTGTGGGGTTCTTGCCATTGGTGTGGTGTATGGGGAGATAAGTCAAAGCTCATTATCCACACTCAGGGTCATCACTAAGACAAGCATACTGTCCCTGGCCACTAACCCTTGCCATTGGCTATGAGCCACCAGGACAGGACCCACGCCAGCCTCAGGAAGGAGCTCCAGGGGATGATAATCAAGTCTCGGCTATGGTTCATTCGTCAGGGGAGGCTACCACGCAGCGTCACCTTAAGGAGAGCTTGGATGTAGGCTCTACACAGAGCAGGAGGAGGAGCTGTTAAAAACTAGTATTTTTAACACTAGTTTTTTTCTCTTAAATATTTCCTGCTTGAATATTACCCATCCACTTTCCATTTACCAAGTCTTCCAAACATTTATAGCCTACATTTTTATCAGTGGGTTTAAGATTCCTATGTAGCTATCAATTTGTTGAATGCATGCATGCCTTCATTCTCCCTTTATTCTGTTTTATGGAAGTGCTCGGTATTCTTCACGCAGATGCTACTGTTGGTGCCTAGGAGCTAGAAAACTAGCCACTGTCACCCAACTATTAAATAGACGGAGGCTCACGCCAAGACTGCTGTGCTTGCAGAGTGTCTGAATCTGTTGCTAAAGAGTGGAATCAACTCAGATTCTAAATTCGTATTCAGCTTTCTCCTATACGACCCTGACCCTGGCTATAAAAACTGACGTCTACTGCACGCTAGGTCCCATCAGCTAGGCATCGGGCGGCCGCCATCCCTCCAGAGTGGTACCTGCTGACTCCGCCGGCACGACGTGCAGCTTAATCATGCTGCCGATAAATGTCGGTTGTGTTTCTACGAAGTTCAGCACCTGGAAGTTTTTGTCTTTCGCTAACTCCAGAAAGTCATCCTGTAGCATCCTCAGTGCAGGAGAGTCTGTAAAATCAGAGAATGATACAGGTTCTATTCACTCCTCTGGGATCTGCCAGGCACTCCTGTGAAGGAGTTTTAGTTAACTGGATCATTTAAGGTAAGAAGACACACCTTATATCTGGACCGCTTGAGGACCCACCTTTAATCTGGGCTACACCACCTAGTGGTATCCTAAAGGGCAAGGAGGAACAATGCATTTGCTCTTTGCCTGCTTGCCCTCATCTTGCTCCACTGGCATTAGAGCCTTGGGGGGGGGGGGCCTATTCTGACATACTGAAGACCAGCCGAGACATCCAGCCTTGTTGACTGGACAACTAGTGCATTTAGGAGACAGCATTGTTGGACTAGATGGACCACAGCCTGTAAGCCATTCTAATAAATCCCATACATGTGTTCTTTCTATCAGTCCTGCTCCTCTAGGGATGGAACAGAATAACACACATGAGGATGTGTTTGGATCCCTAGAACCTGTGTGGAAAGCCAGCTGTGGCTACACAACTGTAATCTTAGCTGGGGGCGCAGGGGAGAACAGGAAGAAAACTGACATCAGAAGTCTGATTTATAAGACCTCTGGGGAAAGCAGGAAACCTACAGAGCACACTAGTATCTTTAGAATGAGTTGAGAAGACAATAGACCACAACACAAAAAGACAACTAAATAACCACAACCACAGCCAAGATGGCTGACAAGAGGTATCCTGTGAGCAACCTGGCCACAAGGCAGCACCTGAGACCTGGAAAGGGGTCATCTGGGCCCCAAAGCTCTACATGTCTGATAACCATCACCCTTGTTAATACCCCAAGTTATCCTTTGGGATCTAGGAAGATCTCTCAGGCTCCACAGCCTCAAGTCTATGTTTAGCAGACCCCAGCATTACCTATGCTCAATCCTCAGGACCCTCATAAAAGTGGAAGGGATGAATGTACTCAATGCAGAGGCATCAACAAAGGGACACGTTACTAAGGGAAGCATAATACCATGAAGGGAAAATTAATTCTCCAGAAACAGCGGTGAAGGACATCTATGAAATGGCTACAAAGGAATCAGTGAGCCTAAGGAGACAGTGAACCAGAACCAAGACGAACGAGCGCAGCCAGAGATGGATCAGTAGGTTAGAGTGCCTGCCGCTCCACAGAGCCTGAATTTGGCTCCTGGCAGCCATATCCCCCAACTCCAGGGGACCCAGTGCCTCTAGCTTCTGTGGGCCCTTGTACTCGTGTGTGAGGAACATGTGCATACATATGCATACAGCACACAGAAACAGTTTAGAACATGAATGAGAGATTGACCAATGCCAGAGATCATTGGAAAGAGAACCGATCAGACCTTAGACTTAAGACTACAAAAGAGCATTTCTGTAACAGATTAGAATGAGGGAAAGAACATGAGCTTGAGGGCAGGTGTCTCAGTCAGGGTTTCTATGCCTGCACAAACATCATGACCGAGAAGCAAGCTGGGGCGGAAAGGGTTTGTTCGGCTTACACTTCCATGCTGCTGTTCATCACAAAAGGAAATCAGGACTGGAACTCAAGCAGGTCAGGGATCAGGAGCTGATGCAGAGGCCATGGAGGGTTGTAACTTACTGGCTTGCCCAGCCTGCTTTCTTATAGAGCCCAAGACTACCAGCCCACAGATGGTACCACCCACAAGGGGCCCTCCCACCTTGATCACTCATTGAGAAAATGCCTTAGCGCTGGATCTCATGGAGGCATTTTCTCAACTGAAACTCCTTTCTCTGTGATAACTCCAGCTTGTGTCAAGTTGACACAAAACCAGCCAGTACAGCAGGCTTCATCATGAACTCAGTCAAACAAGGGAAGAAAGGGGGAGGGGAAGGAAAAGGAAGAAAAAAGATTCATACTATGGAAACTAGAAGCTGAAGAAATGTGAAAGTCATAAATAACAGTTAAACTTTCCAAACATGCAGAGATACAGACATTTATGTACAAAAGCTCAGGACTCCCAGAGACAGTGAATAAACTTTACCAAAGCAAGATTTAAAAAATCCTGTCCAAGAGCAAGAAAAGAATGGAGTGACACATGCGAGATGCTGAAGGAGAACTGCTGAGCAAGGATAGTGTGTCCAGAAAGATCATCTTCAGAAAGGACTCCCCACCACCAGACCACAGCAGAAGGCAAGTCAGCCATCGTCAAAGCTCACGAAGGAACACACGTTCACCAGAAGAACCAACAGAGACTCCCAAAGCCACCAAAGCATACACGTGTGAGGTGGAAAGGGACACAGTTAACAAAATGGCGTTTACACTACACACTCACTGACCATACAGATGGATGAATTATAGTCTTCACCAAAAAGAATCTAAAAAAAGGGACTCGTACAGGGACAGCCGTGCTCCTACCAGATAAATCATGTTTTAAGTCAGAAACAGTAAAGAGGCCCAGCTGTATACAGACAGGATCAGTTCAGCAAGAACATGGGGTAACCTTAGATATGCATGCATCTAATATGGAACCACCCAATCATGTAAAACACACATTAGATCTAGATGCAGTGACATTAACACAGTGACAGCTGGAGACATCCAGACCCTACTTTCCACTACGCTAAGATCATCCAGAGAGAAAAGCTGAGACACTCCATACACAGTAACATGGATAACAGCGCCTAACACGGATTCTTAAACCTCTTGCTCCCTCCAAAGCAGCAGAGAAACACATTCTTCCGAGCACAGAGTTAAAGCACGTTAGGCACAGTGCTTTATAACTAACATGCTGGCTCAAAAGTTCATGTATATTTCGATAGTTGATGATTCTCCAAATTCATGGAAAAAGTCAGTTTACTACTACCTTGGGAGAAAAACCATAATTTGTCTAGGTTTACGTAGTTGAGGTAACTTAACAGTCATGGCTGTACTAGAGAGGACAGCGTAGGAGCAAAGGAGAGATGGAAGAAAAGTCATGCCAACCCAAGGGCTTTCCATGGGTATTCTAAACAAAACTATATGCAAGTTTAAAAGCATGATAGTACATTTAAGGAAGAAATGGTGATTTTTTTTCCTCCTTTCCATGTATTTAATGTTCTACAACTTCAGTTTCCTACACAAGACAAAGTGTTACCCTTGCTGAGTTCTTTGACTTCCAGGGATGGAAAGAGAAGGTATCGAATATTAACGGAGTACTCCGCCAAACGGGAGCCGTGGTGAGGGACACTGTAAAAAACTATCCCTCTGGTATTGTTTATAACAGCGTTCAGTTCTGGCTTCTTAGAGGCTTCCAACAGGATCTTCTTGACAAGAAGACCTAGCCACAGAAGAGAAAGAGGAGAGAGTGAGTTGTTTCCTTCCTCTGTCACTCCTCAAAAAGAGCAAGCAAACAAGACATGCTTTAAAATGTAACTTCTTCTAGTGTAGGAAAATCACTTTTAAAATAAGGACAGTACTGCGGAATGAATGTATCGCTTGCTATGAGTCTACAGCAGTTAACAGACCACAGACTGCACACCCTCCTTGAAGATCTCACTGCCTCTGTGAGGTAGGTGTCGGTCACTGGTCCCACCAAGGAAGGTCAGCTGCTATGGGAAAGGCCCCCAAGAGCACCTAGCCATGTTCCCTAGTCAGGTAATGCAAAGACCCAGGAATGGCAATGGTGGGCTTTTGAGAAGCAGAAGGGTTACACCCACCTTTCTCAGCAAAGGACCATGGCTGGGACTCAGCCTAAGTCACGTTAATCAAACACCCTAGCCTGGGCCTGGGCCCAGGCTTTCAGCTAGGCATGTGGAGAGAGCTGAAAGCTAGTTTGGGGGTAGGAACGCAGGCGAAGTAAGGCATGCGCTGGCGCCAGGCTCCAAGCACAGCAGCCAGGCCCAGAACCCTGTGACCAGGCCTGAGTTGGCATGTGAAGAGGCTTGGTTGGGAAGGCAAGGAAGCCCCCGAGGCCTGTGGCCATGCTGGCTTCTCTGAGCCTAGTGATAAGCATCCCACAGTGTAACGTGACTCAGAATGACCGACCACATGAAACCACCAACTCATCAATCTAAGCCCTCCCACCCAGTCTGTTATTAGCTGTCTTCTTCTAGGAAAACAAACCACATGGGCAGAGAGTAGTCACTTTACAACTCTTAGCTAAAACATTAACCTGGTGTGGGAAGACTAGTAAGGCATACAGACAGAGCTTTCAGTTGGCTGAAGCCTTGACAACCACCTCATAATAGTTGTCTGTGAAGATGGGCCATCCTTACCTCCCATGCTGTGTGAGATCCAAATCATTGGCCTATCTCCAACACCAGCAGCTCTGAGCTTGCTGAGAAGTTCGTTGCTTCTGAATGCAATGGACTTTCTGAACGAAACAAAACCACCAAGCATGACGGGAGGCGTCCATCCCCCAAACCTCGCTACTGCCTAACTTAAGAACATTTACTATTCGATGCTGTCCACCCCCACTCTGGAATGCAGGCTGTACTGGTCTTATTCTCTGTCTGAAACACTAACATACCTGGGACTACTAAGCCCACAACAGCCACTCCTACACAAAATAAGCATTATGTGAAAATCAAATGGATCTGGCAATTTGTACAGGTCAAACATGGGTCTCATCCCAGCTGCCCTAGACAGTTAGGTATGGGGTCCCATTTCATCTACAGCCTGACACTAAAAATGCCCCAGAGACTTGACTACCTGAGCTTACTCCTACAGGCATTAAGCTTCCATTACTTGGGTTTATGTATAAATACTAGATATCATCAGAGAGTTCAAAATAAGTGATTTCAGACCAAAAGGAAGTTAACTTCCTAACTTAGTAGTCTGTTAGTCTCACACTGTTTATCTGCAATACCTTTTTGAGAGCAAAGATCCCCAGTGCTCCTCCGGGAGACGACAGTGGGCTGGGTGCCAACGTGCCCTCTGTTGGCGCCTTACCTACGTGGGGCCTGCTCATCAGGCACCATGTTATGTCACCAACTAGATCAGCTCTGTGAAAAACGCTTCCTAGCACTCACTGGCACTGCACAGCGAGCCACAGGTGGGACTAGGTTACTACCTAGGTCTGAAACCCAGGAAGGAATTGCTACTTAGGACAAAAGGACACAAGTCAAAACCGCTCTGCTCTCTTTCCTTGAGCTTCTCCAGCCAGTAGGACTGCGACTACACAAGCAACTATCACCTTTACTTCCAGCAGAAGTGAAGGCTTGGCTAGAGATCTGTGGTCCTTTACGATTACAGGGTTACATGAGCAGTGTCAGGAGATCAACACATATTCTGGTACCTATTACTTACTTTCTACTACTTACTGTGTACTAAAGCTAATGCCTTCCAGAGGAGGCGACAGCAGTAGCAGACTGGAGCACCCCGACATGCACAAGACCTGGGCTCACCCCCAGGCCTTAGAAAACAAACCCTATCTGTTACAGAAACAAAGTCCTCCTACAGCAGAGGATGCATTTGAGGCTCGATCCTCCCTTCCTCCCAGGCTAGTGCTCCCTCCCTCTCACACCCCCCCCAGCTCCCTCCCCTCTCACGTTACCTCTCCATAGGGCACCTTGCCCTCCAGTCGCTGAGGCTCGTGTCATACTCCACAGATATGATGCGAAGTGCAGGACAGTCCTTTGCTAGCCATGTCTAAGCAAAAACGAAAAGTCGTGAGCAGAAGCATGCATTTCCCATCTAGCTACTTCCTAGTAACTGCTCTCTGTAGCCAAAGGCCTCCTGCGATAGACACTACAGAAGACACTGGTATACAGGTGGGAAGTGAAGAGAAAAATAAGAGTTTTATCTCTTCATATCTTGGTCAAAAAATGCCATCAATATTTATAATGAAGGTATGAGAACACTGTCAGTTTTAATCTGTAATTGCCCAAACCAAGACTTGTCTTGGCGGTCTTTAGCAGTTAGTAGAAAGCCATCGTCTCAGAACAGACTATTTTCTGCTGGATAACTCAGATGGGAGCGTTGGAAACGAATGACAACGGCAGCTTGTCTCTGGGCGCTGGGCCCTGATGTCTCTAGGATTTAGCATCCCGGGAGAGAAGAGGAAGCTGTTCTGAAGTAAGAGGGAGCAAAGTCCTGGAAACTGTTGACACGGAAGCACTGACCTGCATGGACTGGAATAAATCTCAGCCCATGAACTCCTCCCACAGTCGAGCCCAGAGGAAATAATGTCAAAGAAATGCAAAGGGGACTACATCACTCAAGTTTTTCTAGTTTTGTAATTATTCTAGTCATAAAATTGGCTACTACAAGTAAATTCTGGCTGTATTACTAAATTATGTATCAACAAAGTGAGTGATTACCTTACTTTTTTACTCATGGAGTATTATTATTCTAGAGTCACAGAATATACACAACACGGGATCACAAGCCCCACTGATGATGTAAAATCCTACGAATGTCTCCAAGAGGAAGCAGCAGCACAGTGAGAGAGAAGCCCCAGTGGCTCGGGACAGGGAAGCAGCCATGATACACGCAGCAGTGAGTGGCAGCGTGTGGGCGGCAGCCACAGCTGCTGCTCCTTACCTTGGGCCAGCATGTAGTGTACCTGTCTTCATCCACCACAGCATTTTCAGTCAGAGCCCGCTGGCTGTCATGCTGGCGCCAGGTTTTAAACGCTGCTCCCATAAGGCCATGAATAAAAAGGACATCGGCTTTAATGGGCTGACTAAGAGGGAAGAGAGTTTTAAAAAGAAGCAGAATAAACGCATTACTACTGTGGCAGGCTACACAGCATTCTCTCTGGAGGGCTTTAGCAGGCTGACGTGACATAAAGGAGACTTAATTAGGGCAAACTTTATCAGCACAGGGTTGCTGGGGGATCCGGGAACTGTGACAGACAGCACACTCACTGCTCCTTCAGTGAAGAGAGACACAGTTAAGCAGACCAAGCACAGTGACTGTAATGAGCTCCATGATTCTGCATGTGAGTGTCGCCACCGAGTGATTATCGTAAGTCTATGCAGACATTCCTCAAGCCAGTTGAGGTATTTATGACGTTAGACGAGAATACGGTAATATAATGGCAGTCACTGGACCTGAGGAGTGTCAGAGGGCATCCACAGGACATGCAGTGGCCTCGTGGGGAAGCCCAAGGCAGGATACCTCATTCTAGGGTAGGAAGACACCTATTGGCTCAGCCAGAAAGACACGCATATGGTGGCTCACCCAGTACCTGACCTTCCTCACAGTTTTGTAACACCAGGACACATCTGAGTCGTGAAGGGAAAGACGAGAGGCGCTGCTCCCAGAAGCAGCACGTAAATCTGATCCAAACTCAGATCCCACCAGCTAGCATAGAAAATTACAATGCTCAGGGAAGAGAGGAAAAAAGACACTAAAGTGGGAAACAGAAATTCAAGGAAAGGGAAAGCATTTACAGAAAATCTATCATTCTGGACTCCAGCTGGCTTAATGTTTAGTAATGACATTAATTCAAATGGTAAGAAGCGGGAACCATTGGACGTTGCTTATTCTGCATGTTCGTGTATGTGCGCTAAAAGTCCTAGGCAGAAGCAAAAATCGTAAGTGAAATTTAAACTAAGGATAAAATTGCCAACTGATTATTAATTATTATTAATAAGTTAATGCATGTTTAGGAAAATGCCACTTTTAAAACATTAAAAATAAACCAGAAAATTTTAGAGGTTGTATCACAGATGAAGTCTAAAGAATGTCACTTTTCTTAGTCCTCCTCTCACCCTGCCTTTTCCTTTCCCTCCTCCCCCTCCCCCTCTCCCTCCTCCTTCCTCTTCCCTCCTCCTCCTCTTCCTCCCTCTCCAGTGACCCTATGTGGAACACAGGATTAGACAAAAGGGATGGATCAGTCACTGCCTTATTCCCTAGATAAGCGCTGGACTGACCTGACGGCTGAGACGCTGAGATGTGAGGCTCACGGCCCTCTGAGGATTTTCAGAATTATCAATCACCCACTGACCTACAAAGTAGGGTGTTCTCATTGATGTTTCCGTGAGCAAGGGCATCTCTTTCCTTCCTGGGCCAAAAGCTCTCACGGTGGGCAGAGACATCAGCCCAAGATGTGTAGGAAGCATCACTGTTGGCCACTGTGTCTTCTCCTGGCTCCTCTTACGTCTCAGACACACGACATTCCTAACTTGTTTGTACCAGGTGCCCTCTGGTTTACTATAACGGTGTCCTTCAGTGTGCGCTCATGACTGCTGATGGAAGGCTGCATTTGTGTCTGTTGGTTCCTATTCTTTGAGACTCAATAAGGAGGTTTCTGTCTCTTGCTCTAATTATAGGTTTTTAGGAATTGGATTGTTTTTTCTACTAAGCTCAAGAAGGCTGCTATCTTAAGATCATCCTCCCTAAAGCACAGATATATAAGAATTATTAAACTGAAATGAAACAAAAAAATTACAAAAGATACACTTTAAAGCTAGGTAATATGAAATTTATTTAAGAAAATAGCAAGAATAAAAGATTTTACAGTTTAACCAAACTAAAAGGTTATTCTAATTTAATTCATTTTGTTAAAAATTTTGATTCTCACCTATTTCTAAACTCGCTAATTTGCTTTGCTTTATATGTTTTAACACAAAGGTGGCATTATCTTGGTTTATCTATGTACATAGTTCTGTGTGCTGTTGAAATACATTACTTGGTATACATACATGATAAAATTCCTCCCAAAAGTATTCAGTTCAAATTAGCTCATAACTGATCACATAGAGTCAGTCACACGTGATGGGGATTTTAGGACAGCAGCTTGAGCTCCAGTAGCTCCAGTATAGCAGGCTCCGCTGCCCCTAGCGTGCCTGTTAAGGAGATAAGTAACGTGACAGGAGTTCCATGGATGTGGCCTTGGGAAGGGCTAACAAAGGAGTCCAGTAGCTCAGCCCCCCCCCGGGGGGGGGGCACAGACATGAGCTTTAAAGACAAGGAGGCCCGGGACCACAGACACGTATACAGAACTGAACACCTTGGTCAAGGTGTGGGCTCCATCGCTGTCTCAGCGTGGGTTCAGTGAGGCAGAGCAGTCTGAGAGCTTGCTGCGGGCGGACACAGGTTCTTGGGAGGTAGTTCCTCACACTCCAGGTACAGCATCACCCTCAAGGATGACTGTCCTCACCTGGGTGGCCCAGAGGGCTCTGCTGTCCTCGGAGTGCAAGGTGACTGGAAGCTTAGGACAATAACTTACCCTGTGCCTTCAGCTCTGAGGAGTGTAAAGGGGACGAGGTCACTGGGGTGGGCTCTCCATGACATTTACTGAGTCAGGAGACAAAGTGGATCTGAGTGGAAAGCTGACAGGTTTTTAGCAAAGGCTCCAGCGCCCCCCTATTAGGACTTAAACTTCTCACTAATTAACTATTTAATTAGAAAATATATTTCTTCTTGTTTTGTTTTTGCAGACTGGATTTCTGTGTAGCCCTGGATGCCCGGGAACTCATCAGGCTGGCCTTGAACACCAAGATCCACCTGCCTTTCCTCTTGAGCCTGGCTAAGAAAATATCTTTCTAAACTCAAAAGTTTGACATAGAAATATACAGCAGAAAGGAGCCATCAAGTATGAGGAAGAAGTGTGAACCATTAAAATAGTTTTTGGTTAAAATAAGGCTGAAAGCAAGGGAAGTTCTTTGCCCTGAGAATCAGCATGGTAAAATAAGGCTCTGTCCTAACACGTTTTTACAAAGTAGAAAAGAAAACAGACGGCCCCTCAGGTGGCAATGTGACTTAAGGTGCAACAGGTAAAGGTTAAACAGTGCACACGCTGTGTGTGTGTGTGTGTGTGTGTGTGTGTGTGTGTGTGTGTGTGTGTGTGTGTGTGTAGAGAACTAAAAGGAATGAAATTTCCCATTTACAAAAGCAGGTGGCTGAGGGAGCACAGCTTCAGTTTGATTCCTTAACCAATGGACCTCTCAAAACCTCAGGATTTGACTGGTTTCTTTATTGTGCTAAATAGAAACCAACACTCCCACTGTACACTACTAGGGGGCTGTCCTTGCTCCACACATTTTTTCTCTTTCTCTTGTGCAGGCCTTTAAAAACATGTTTTTGTCTTTTTTACAGAAATGTTTTTAAGGTGTGAAGAAAAAAAATGATTTGATTTTATTCAGATGCCTCCAAATAGGCCCCAACATTTCCATCAGCCAAAAGCGAAAATGTCACCAGGCGATGGTGACACCTACTTCAGGAATTCACCCCTGCTTTGCTGTTCCCCACCTACCTGAGGTTCCCACTAGAATATTGTGTAAATGTATTTGCTCGTGACTTTCTTCTTGTTTTGTGACTGTAAGAGACTGACTTTGGAGCATGCCATCCCAGGCAGCCTGAAGCCTGCCCGAGACATAGCCACTCACTCAGCTCAGAATACACTCTCATCCCCCTGAGTGAGAGCTGGGATTGTACTGGTCACCGTATCATGTTATTTGCCATTAGACTGAACCAATAAATCCATTTTTCTTTTTGCAGAGGCCTTTTTTAAAGGAATCTTCTGCAAGGGGACCCTGATCCTGACAACAGCTAGACAGCGACCATCAGTGGCCTTGAGTCTCTGAATCTGTGAGGTTCTACCATGATGTGGGTCATTTCTCACCCTGGCTCCCCAGCAGAGCCCTGGCCCTGCTCCCAGGACCCTGCTTCCTTCTCATCCTGCCTTACCCCCATCTCAAGAGTGGAATAGAGCTCCCCGAGAAAGGAGTGTCTGGGGCAGGCACCCCAGGCTGATGGTCATAGGAGCAGGGCTGACAGCCCTTTGTCCCCCCTCACCCCAAACTTGGGAATTGGGGTCAGAGGAAGGGCCTGCCACTGTCTCCCCTCATGCACCACTTCCTGCAGTCAGACTGAAGGAGCTGGTGGACATGGAGGAGGCACTGCTACTTCTAATTTCCTGCGAAGACACACGTGTGTACCCAGGACTTAGGGAAGGGCTGAGAGGGAGGTCCACACAAACCAGCCACTCAGTCATCTCGGCCCAGAGCTTTGTGAGGAACACAGGAGGGCCTGGAGAGCCCAGGGACAGACACCTGAGGGGCCTCCTTGCCCACATGCCTCCTCCACCCCTGGCATTTCTTAAGTCAATCTAGTCTCTCCTCACAGGAATCAGGGAGAGTAGAAAAGGGCTGGCCAGCCTGCAGCTAGCAGGCTTTGTCTCTAATCTCCTTTCAGGAGGTTTTTCTTCTTTTTCATTTGCATATGAGATCACTTTCCAGTTTAAAAACAAGACTTAACAAAACCAAACCAAAGGTCATTGAAAGCCTTGTGATGCTCACCTAGTCCGACTCTGGGGATGGAGCACATACACTCCGTCCTGGTATTTCTCGCCCACAGTTTCTCGGTCCAGGTTAGCCAGGGTTCTGGCAGCGTGGGAAGCCTCCATAATGTGGCAGGATTTCAAGGCTTCTGCCATGAGAGAGACCCAGCCTGAGGAAAGAACAGATGTCCTGAACACTGATGCAAACTAGTCTCTGCTGCAGAGAGATGCTTCAAGGTCTGTGCTGGGTAGAGAAGCCAGAAGCTCCAGCTCAATTCTGTCCTAGGAACCTCTGAGTCCTACAGCACAACACTGTGATATCCCAACCACAGCTCTCTAAGGGGTCGCTAAGTAGTGAGTGTGCAAGTGGCCTCTTCCTACACAGAAAAAGGCAATTACTGCGGGTGAGCTCAAAAGAGGACAAAGTGCTGTGACGGTCTGCTTGGAGGACTCTAAAACTCAGTGGACCGACATGAAGATCAGTGACCCATCAACAACCCTGACTGTAAGCAACGAAACTGTTCTTTTTTTTTTTTTTTTTTTTTTTTTTTTTTGCTTAAAAACATTTTTATTTATTAAATTTGAACTTTAACTCAAAATGGTTTTATGTTGATGAATTTATTGACTAATGAAGGATCATTTGCCAAATGTATGAACATGCAGCTATTTAGTTTTATAACACTCACAACTCTCCTTAGTTCTCTAAAGCCAATGAACAACCATGATAAGCTATGGCAGTAAGTCTTTTATTTTTTTTTTTGTATTTTTATTTTTTGATACTTTATTTACATTTCCAATGTTTCCCCCTTTCTAGGTCTCCTCTTTGGAAACCCCCTATCCCCTCCTCCTCCCCACCTCTATGAGGGAATTCCACCTCCCACCCACACACCCACCCACTCCCGTATTCCCACCTTGACATTCCCCTTGACTGGGGCCTCTAGCACCCTCAGGCCCAAGGGCCTCTCCTCCCCCTGGTACATTTACACAATGGAGTACTACTCAGCTATTAAAAACAATGATTTCATGAAATTTGTAGGCAAATGAATGGAACTTGAAAATATCATCCTGAGCGAGGTAACTCAGTCACAAAAGAAGGAACATGGTATGTACTCACTGATAAGTGGATATTAGCCGAAACGTTTGGAATACCCAAGTTTCACTTTACAGTAACCGCTGGACTGAGAGTGAGGTCCCAGATGGAGGAGTTGGAGAAGGGACTGAAGGAGCTGAGGGAGTTTGCAGCCCCATGGAGGGAGCAACAGTGTCAACTGGCCTGACTCCCCCTCCCCCGCCCCCCACTCCTGGAGGCTGGACCACCAACCAAAGAATACACATGGAGGGACCCATGGCTCGGACCACATATGTGGCAGAGAAGGAAACTATTCTTTAATGCATAAATTTGATGAACTCCTTATCACATCTAGAATTCAGAAAGGAAAATTACTATTTTTTTATTTTTAAAAATTATTTTAGAGCTGAAGTGGCTCAGAGGATAAGAGCACTGACTGCTCTTCCAAAGGTCCCGAGTTCAATTCCCAGCAACCATACGATGGCTTACAACCATCTGTAGGCTTACAGCCATCTGTACTCTTCTGGTGTGTCTGAAGTGTACTCATACATAAATAAATCTTAAAAAATTATTTTAAAAAAGAAACAGGAAGTGTGGATAAGAGTATGATTTCGGCATATGTATGAAAGTGCACATATGCACACAAGAACACTGAGATCTGAAAAGATTCAGGACACCAAACTCAGTGTCATTACCTCTCAGGAGACAGATGGGTGCAAGAGGGTACAAAAGGTAGGTGCAATTGTTTTTGCTGTGTCTGTTTTAAGTATGTTCAAGTGCCTACTTGTGTATCATACATATGTATACATATATAACATCCATATATATTACAGCAGAATCTGGGCCTTGAGGTCAGAGACTTGGGATTGAATTTCTGTCCCCCTATGTACTGTGGGACCTCAGTGCACGTTACTTCATAGCTCTGAGCTGATGATCTCCCCCCAGCCTAGCTCAAGCAATCAGCATCAACGTGTATGAAGGAGCTGTCCCCTCTACCCCACAGCTGGATGCCTGTCTGGCAGGCGCACACCTCCTTCAGACTACGGCCCAATTTCAGTTAGTGAGCACCAGCACTGACTGTTATCATAGCATGGGCTTCAGGCATAGTCTGATGTAACAACAGCAATGCAAATTGCTCATTTCTTCCTGCAAGTATAATTTTTTTGTTCTTTTGGTTGTTAGCCTTAGCTAGCTAAGCCATCTCTCCAGCTCTGTAGCATACTTTTTATTTTATTTTACAAATAAAAATTGTGTGCGTGTGTGTAATGGTATGCATGCATGTGAGAGTGTGCACTTGGAGGTCAGACCCATCTGTGGAGTCAGTTCTGGGTTCTGGAGATAGAACTCCCGTTATCAGGCTTGGCAGCAAGTATCCTTACCTACTGAGCAATCTCACCAGCCCACTGTACTGTTTTCAAATTTATATACAGTGTGCACTGCTGCACATAACATATTTTTGGTAGTGAGAACACTGGGAGTCTATTCTGGCTATTGTTGAGACTACAGTAATTCACTGCTGTTAATGGAACTGACCTCCAGCATCACAGGTCCTCAGGACATCTGCACCAGGAGCAGGAGAGTGTGACAACAGCTGTTAGCTGTGTGCACGCTGGGTCTGCTGAAAGGCCCAGGCTTTCACAAATACAAATTAAAAATCTTATTCCAGCTCAGACAACTGAAACAAGCAAGGTTCAAATCAAATATAAATTTCTGCCTTAAGAAGATATCAAAAAAATGAGTGCTGCCTGGCTCTAGGTCCAGAACTCAGCAGGCAGAGGCAGAATTACAGGACTCTCAGGAGTTCAGGGTCGGCCTCAGCTACTGAGTGAGTTCAAGACCAGCCTGGAGGTGGGGAGGGAGAAAGATGGAAGGAGCACTCACGCTATGAAAGAGGAAGGAAAATAAAGAGTAGCTTTGCTGCCTTCCGAGAGCTGCCAAACAGTGTGGATGGGACAGAGGCCACATTTAGTTCTAACAGGATAAAATATTAGCCATTTCATGCTTTCAGAAAGTTTTCTGATTTCTGGATTTGATTTCATTAAAATTAAAATCTAACCCGGGCAGTGGTGGCGCACGCCTTTAATCCCAGCACTTGGGAGGCAGAGGCAGGTGGATTTCTGAGTTCGAGGCCAGCCTGGTCTACAGAGTGAGTTCCAGGACAGCCAGGGCTACACAGAGAAACCCTGTCTCGGAAAACCAAAAAAAATAAAAAAATAAAAAAATAAAAAAAATAAAATAAAATATACTGATCTGGGATTGAAAAGAGAGATCAGATGTTAAGAGCACTGGCTGCCCTTCTAGAGGACATGGGTTCAATTCCCAGCACCCATAAGGCAGCTCACAACTGTAACTCCAGCTCTAGTAGATCCAATATCATCTCCTGGCTTCCACAGCACCAGGCATACATGTGGTGCAGTCACATACAGGAAAACATTCAGACATGTCTCTAGTCCCAGGCAGGGAGATCCGAGTTCCAGAATAGCCTAGCAGGGGTACAGAGTGAGACTCCATCACTAAAAAATAAATAAATCTGCTGACCTAATGAATACCTTAAGTGTCATTTTATAGTTTCTAATATATGTGTATATATGCACGCATCTATACTCTCATTTATATATGTATGTGTATATATACATATATATGCATGTGTGTGTGTGCATTTATGTTATATGATGGTCTGAATGAGAATGTTCCCCATAGGCTGTTTTTGGATGTTCAGGAGGTGTAGCCTTGGTGGAGAATGTGTATCTCTGAGGTGGCCTTGGTGGAGAAGGTGAATCTGAGGTGTGACCTTGGTGGAGAAAGTGTATCTGAGGTGTAGCCTTGGTGGTGAATGTGTATCTCTGAGATGACCTTGGTGGAGAATGCATATCTCTGAGGTGTGACCTTGGTGGAGAAAGTGTATCTGAGGTGTGACCTTGGTGGAGAATGTGTATCTCTGAGGTGGCCTTGGTGGAGAATGTGTATCTCTGAGGTGTGACCTTGGTGGAGAAAGTGTATCTGAGGTGTGACCTTGGTGGAGAATGTGTATCTCTGAGGTGGCCTTGGTGGAGAATGTGTATCTCTGAGGTGGCCTTGGTGGAGAATGTGTATCTCTGAGGTGGCCTTGGTGGAGAATGCGTATCTCTGAGGTGTGACCTTGGTGGAGAATGTGTATCTCTGAGGTGTGACCTTGGTGGAGAATGTGTATCTGAGGTGTGACCTTGGTGGAGAATGTGTATCTCTGAGGTGGCCTTGGTGGAGAATGCGTATCTCTAAGGTGACCTTGGTGGAGAATGTGTATCTCTGAGGTAGCCTTGGTGGAGAATGTGTATCTCTGAGGTGTGACCTTGGTGGAGAATGTGTATCTCTGAGGTAGCCTTGGTAGAGATTGTGTATCTCTGAGGTGGCCTTGGTGGAGAATGTGTATCTCTGAGGTGACCTTGGTGGAGAATGTGTATCTCTGAGGTGGCCTTGGTGGAGAATGTGTATCTCTGAGGTGTGACCTTGGTGGAGAATCTCTGAGGTGACCTTGGTGGAGAACGTGTATCTCTGAGGTGGCCTGGGGTGTTTACAGTCTCACTCCACATCTAGTTCGCACTCCCTATGCTTACAGTTCTGGATGTAAGCTCTCAGCTTGCCTCTCTGCTGCCACACCTCTGGACTATGTGCCCACTGGAACTGTACGTCAAATAACTTCCTCCCTTAAGGCTCCTTGATCAAGATGGACTTGCTTGTTTGTTTTTTTATGTGCACTGGTATGAGGGTGTCAGATCCTCTGGAGCTGGAATTACAGATAGTTGTGAGCTGCTGCCAACAACTCAACAAACTTCATGTCAAAGTTCCAGGAGAGCCAGGGCTACACAGAGAAACCCTGTCTCAAAAAAAAAAAAAAAACAAACCTTCATGTCAAAGCCTGCTCTCCTCCAGAGCTCTACATCTGAGCCTTTAGTGTGTGGTGTTGACAACCCGAGCAGCATGTTGCAAAGGACCAAGAGACCATGAGCAGACCTTTAAGTCTATTGAAAAATAATGTAGCCTAAGGCGAGGGAGCGCAAGAAGGAAGCGCTAGCACACTCAGCACACAAAGCTGTTACCTGAGCGGACTATAGCGGGGTGAAGATGCTCATTCAAAGCCAGGTTTCCAATGACCCTCATGACGCTTCTCTGTATTTTGGGGCAGTCCTTGTGAAGCTGGTAGAGCCTCTGCAGGAGCTGCAAGCCCCCGCCTGCTTCGATGTGGTCACAATGTGACGGTATCTAACACAAGTTGACAGAGCTCCGTTACATGTGAGTTCCCACATACCCCCCAACCCCCCAGCCCCACCCCCGTGCTACAAGGCTGCAGTTCCTCTCATTCCTGCTTAGTTTCCACTGTACAGGTGAGAATCAAAGACAACCTAATAGAGCCATGCACTTCAGTCAGGTTAAAGAGCCCAGAACCTCATGGATGTAGGCAAGGATGCCAGCCGCAAATGCAAATTCCTGCACTGCACACCAGATCTGTTTAGGGTAAATCATGGCGGGCAACTGGGCACTGCCCAACCTGCTTCTAGGTGGTGCTTATACTGTACTTGTGGGTACCAAGCTTTTTGTCTTTTATTATTATTATTAAATCAAACTCTAGCTGGGCATGGTAGCATACAGACACACAGGGATACATAGCAAGAGCCTAATAAATAATCAAAGGCACCTCTATGCCAAAATGCCTAGAAATTATCAGGACTCATAATTTAGATGTGTGCCCACGGAATATCTGCCTTTCCTATCTGTTCTACCTTCTACAACTGACGGATATCTAATGGAAGTTAACTCTCCAATGCTGTGTCAAACGATCTTAGGAAAGGGGAAGACAGCACAAACCAAAGACAAAAGGCGTATTTAGAGCATGAACTGCTCCTTCTGTGTGATATATGAGTTGTTTAAAATGGGACTGGAGTAAGGGACTGGAGAGATGGCTCAGTGGTTAAAAGCACTGTCTGCCACTCCTACAGAGGACCCAGGTTCAATTCCCAGCACCTACATGGTGGGCGCTTCATCATTGTAACTGTACCAGGCATGCACATGGTGTACAGGCATACATGCAGGCAAAGCACCCATACACAATTAATTGTTTTAAAAACTTAAATTGGATATCCAGAAAAATGAAAGTCATGTTTTGGTCCAAATTATTCTAACAGCTAAAAGTGGAATTTTTCAAAGACTTTTTGTTAATTCCTTGAGAATGTACTTTGATCATTCCCTCTGTGCCTCCCATAGCCCCTCTAAGATGGCCCCGTACCTCCCCCGCTAACAAATCCAAATCCAAGTCACTATGAAAAGCTCTGTTGTGGAGTGCAAGTTACCTCCGAGTGCTTTACTATGGCTTCCAAACAGAACATTTCCACGGTGGCTGAGGGAACTTCTCCAAAGCTTTCCGCATAAGGAAGTCCATTTCCTCCAAAACACCATAGTCCTCCCTGAAGTGAAGATGAAGATTTTACAAACTCATCTTCTTGTTAACAATCTCTGTAGTACATACAAATTAGAGATTTCGAGTATGTGAATGCCTCAAAATACTTGGAAACTTTAAGGGGATGTTATGTAAACTTCTCTGCTTATTAGGCTAGAAAGACACCAAGGATTCCCAGAACAAGTCCGACATCTTTTCTTCTGTGTCCTCTCGCTGAAGTCAGTTCTTTACCACATGGCCAAGTGTCCTGTGTCATCCCGCCCAGCATTTTCTAGTTCATACAGATTATGGCAACAGGGACTACTGAAAGCCTAAATACAATTAAAGGGGAAAGATCACCAAACAAAAATATTAAAAACCTGGTGGCTTTTAATTCTTCCCAGCTGAAAGTGAAGCTCACTAGGAGAATAAGTGTAGTCAGGGGCATGGGGAGACAGTTCAGTGGGTAAAGTTCTTTTTGCACAATCATGAGGAATGAAGCTCAGATCCTCAGCACCCACATAAAGGATAGGTAGGTGGTACACATCCATTACCCTGATTCAAGGTAAAGGGGGGACACACCCAGATCCATCCCAGTGACTTGCTGGCCGGCCAGTCTAGCTGAATTGGCAAGCTGAAGATTCAAGGAGACACTGTCTCAAAAAGCAAGGGAGAGGAGCTGGAGAGGTGGCTCAGTGAGTAAGAGCACTGGCTGCTCTTCCACCGGACCTGGGTTCAATACCCAGCACCCACATGGCAGCTCACAACTGTCTGTAACTCCGGTTCCAGGGGATCTGACACCCTCACACAGACATACATGTTGGCAAAGCATGAATGTACATAAAATTTTTTTTTAAAGGTAGAAATAGCTGAAGATCCCTAATATTGTCCTACATACACACACACACACACACACACACACACACACACACACACGCACACACATACACACAAGAATATATCATGAAGAGCAGCAAGTACTAACAGATGCTAGGTATTATGACATTATTCAGAGTCACGGTGATGGCAGCATCACGGGCTGCTGAGGAGCACTGTCAACGCTGATGAGACCTGACGTATCGGCCCAGCTTTGCCCTCTGACCTCTGACCTGTGTAAAGGACTCCATCAGCTTCCACACCCTCTGCCAGTAGGCAGGCCTCACATACTACAACTGTCTACTGCTACCCTCCTTCTGACCTGCAAGCAGCCATGTTGGTAATTAGTCTGTGCAAGCCTTCAACATTAAAGATAAAGGGCTTGGGTTTAACATGGAGCGGGAAGCCTTCGGGGGTTTTAGGCAGGGACAAGAGCAGTTTCTCTGAATGTTTATAAGATCACTCTGGGCTGCACCGAGGAAGATGAGCTGGAGAGAAGGCTCAGGCATCTAGGAAAATGTATAAAATATTTCAAATGCTGTTGGACACCGGAAAGCTCTAAAGAAAAAAATCAAGAGAAACCCCGGGGGCTAGAACTGGAGAGAGAACATGAAACCCTGGAGATGAGTGAGCACAGAAAGCTCCTACAGGCCCTCGGCTGTGCTCAGTGTAGCAGATGCCTTCATAGGTCTCACTTGGGCTACATCTGAGATCTCCACCGAAAGCTAGGGCTTGAAATGTCCTTCTAAGAAGGTATGGGAAAACTGCCATGAAGGGCTAAGCAGCAGACAGACCAGAGTGGAGCTGAGAGAAGAGAATCCTATAGACAGCCTCTGTTCTGCACTCTGCTTTGTGTAAGATGCTGGCCCCAGACTTCAGTGTGAAACCTCGATTTAAAACTAACAAAATGTCTTTACCAACAGACTGTCAGATCAACCACGGTCCCTGAGCAGTCTCGAAAAGGAACTGGACGTGAGGTAGGCAAGCAACAGCTGTTTCTTGGCAGCTGTGCTCCTGAGGTTCAGAAAGCCTATTTGTGGTTAAACATTTGATGTCACAGACAGGCTGTTCCTGAAATATCAAAACCTAGGGCACCACGGCATTTCCCCACAAATGTGCACTAACAAAGGGTCTGCGTCCTCCTCTCTGTAGGGTTTTCTAGAGGACCATGGGAATAAATTCTGTAAGAGGGAGGTTTTGTCCACTACAGTGTAGACAGGGAAAGGGTCACTTTACTCCGTGAATACGCCACCAACCTTATAAATCAAAAACTTCTTTAAAATCTGCAACACAGAGACCACTGTGCTATGACTACCTCTGCCCATTCCTGCCACACACACAGACTGTCTGTCTGTGTCTTTCTGTCTCTATCTGTCTTTGCTTACTTAATTTTTGCTTATGTTTTATGTGTCCCTCCATGAATTCCTTCAAGAGGGAAATCACCAAGAGACCTTCAAGGAGAAAGAAAACAAAACCTGTTCTGTGGGAATAAAGCTAGCATTCTTGGTATGTGGAACTCTCTGGGAAACAATCAGTCTATCCAAAAGTCCAAGGAAGGACACAATCATGAGGGAGAGCCAACGCCAGCATCAGTGGGAACCAACACCCTAAAAGGGAGCTAATACAAGAATCTGGAAGATATTTAAAGACTATTGAGGAAGTGAAGGAGGAGAAGCCAACACTGCAGAGAGGATGTGGAAGAGCAGGCAGCTGCAGGTCAGAGGTGAACAGATTCACCAAGTGCCCCACGCCCCACAGCAACACCCTGCAGCTGCTGACAGCTGTATACATGTAAAGGACTGAGTGGGCCAGCTAGGCTGCAACTTAAGCAAACGGGCAGATGCTGCGCTATTCCTTGAGAGGAACATCAGAGGGTTAGGGCTGGGTTAGGGATGGCAGGTTTGATCCTTGCTATACTCCAAGGAGAGGAGGCTGAATAATCAAATCTAGAGCTCAGGTTAGAACACAGGCCTAGCTGTATCAACTCAAATGCTGAGGATCAAAGCCATGTCTAGAGCATGCTAGACAAGCGCTCCGTCACTGAGCTGTACCCCAGTTCTAACTATTGATTCTCAAGGTGCAATACCGGAGTTCATTCCTGCAACGCTGAAAATGAGCTCATAAGCTGAGCTAACTCCCATAAACTGAATCTTTCTTATACACTATACATCTATGTTTACCTTTCTCTGTGATTTCCCGACACTATGCAGCCCAGTGCGGAGTAGTGTCTGGAACTGAGCAAATGACTGAGCCCAGCTGCTAGCCCCAGCACAGTGCCTTGGAAAAGTGTTAACACTCAAATCATTTGCTGAATAAGATATAAGCAGACCTTCTGTGCGGCCAAGCTCTGGCTGCTTTCACTAAGAGCCAAGGATGTGAAATACTGGAGACACTCATCAAGCTCTGTCTGAGGTAAAGAAGCCAGCAAACGCCTGAGCTCCTCTTCGGTGGAGGAGTCCTGAAATGAAACGCAGAGGAAGTCTTTAGACACAGGCTCCACAACTGAGTACAAGGTCAGCCAGCGTCGGCTAAGGAGGAGGACTCACTCACCGAAGGGAAGGTACACAATCAAGTATTTTTAGTTCTACGCTTCAACGCCTGCTATCACATTTAAAGACACATTACAGGGGCTGCAGGGAGGTTCAGTAGTCAAGAGCATGGATTGCTTTTGCAGAGGATGTGGGTTTGGTTCTCAGTACCCACAAGATGGCTCACAACCACCTACAATTCTAGTTCCAGGGGACCAGAAGCCCTCTTCTGGTCTCTCCAGGCGCCCAGCTTACACATGGTATATGTATATACATGCAGGCCCCATACACACACATAAAATAAAGTCTTAAAAATATACACACACAAGAAAAGGGTGTTAAAAATCGTAACTCAATGTTTACCTTGGGACTTCCTGATATCTTGACTCAAAATGAACTGTACCCTTACTAACTAAAGATATCATTAAGTCTGGAGTGTGTTAATATTTCATTTTTCTTGATAATTGATATGCTCTGTATTCAATTTCTATTTTTCTAATAATTGCTTAAATCAAATTTCAGTTTTGTTTTCTCCTTTAAAGAAGGTGCTCAAGAAACATGCTTCTGGGGCTGGAGAGATGGTTCAGTGGTTAAAAGAACTGGCTGCTCTTCCAGAGGTCCTGAGTTCAATTCCCAGAAACCACATGGGGGCTCACAACCGTCTGTAGTAAGATGCCTTCTTCTGGCATGCAGACATACACACAGGTAGAATACTGTATACATAAATATTTTTTTAAAAAAAAGCATACTTCTGGCCATGGTTCTCATCAAGGGTATTTCTAATCCCCAGGGCATATTTAGCAATGTCTGGAGACAATTTTCTTTGTTATAACCTGGGGGACTCCTGTCATCCTAGGAGCAGAGTCCAGGAATGTTGCTAAAGGTCCTAGAATATGCAGAACAGCCTCTCCCTGTAAAAATTTAGTGATCTAAGATGTCAGGAGAGCTCAGGTTGAGAAAAACCTGTTCTATAACACAGCAAGGCAGGCTTGGCGGTTAGGAGCATGCAGGGGTGACTCAGCCGTTACAAGCAAGCACTGCTTCTGCAGTTTGGTTCCCGGCACACATCTGGCGGCTTACAGCACCTGTAACTCCGGCTCCCAGGACCTGTTGCCCTCTTCTGACCTCCCTAGACCCTGACACTCACACGCACACACCCATATCCAGGCACACACACACATAATGAAAAAGAAAATAAATCTTAAAGCAGTAACCAAGAAAGCTTAGCACAAGGCCCCCTCTTTTGGATGCTGACATGCTGTGGAGTTAGTGAGAACAGACTCTCCACCCACAGAGGCAGTAAACAGCGGAGAAACAGCCCTTGTGAGGGTCACAGCTCTGTGGGAACTAGGACTTCTGCTTTGTGTCTAGTTCACCTGCTCTTCAGAATCAGGCACCAGCTTGTTGTGGAAGTTATGGGACCCACACTAGGTACACGCGCTAGGGTTTCACTCCCTTAGTAACATGCTTGCTTACTTCTTTTAAAGACGGCAAAGGAGGAGGTGGGAGAAAAAAGCGAAGATCACTTTCTTTGCTTCGTGCCAAACCAATAAGGGTCCTCGGGTCACAGGCTTGAGCAATTACCCTGTACTGGTAGTCTGTTGTGAAAATACAGTTTTTGTTAACATCAAGATTAACTTAAAACTATCCCAAGAGTAAGTAAACAACTACTCGAAAGCATCCCAATTCTTAACTATTCTACACCTTTGTAACTCCAAATTTCCCAAGTATTGTTCACTACTCAGGTTTTCCAGTTTATCATAAGAGTTTTTCCTCAAATGTTTGAGTGTGTGTGTGTGTAGGTCTTCATGTTAAGACTGCTGAATCCTATTCCTGCCTTGACTGTTTTCATATTTAGACAGTCTGAATCTTCTTCCTTCCTTATAAGCATATCTTCTCACATACAACAGAGAACATAAGGTGGCTAAGCACAATTCATGGTCCCCATTACCGTGCCAGTGGTGAGCCTCTGACATCTCCCGCACGGCCTCCAGCCGTGCAGCTAGATCCTCCTCCCGGCTCTTCCTCAGGAGCAGCCACACTGCACAGTCATGGTCTTCTATGTCAACTGTGCTGAAGGAGTCTGCAAAAGGAATTCCACAAACACACAGACAGCAGTATAAACAGTTAAGACAACTTTTGTGTGTATGTGTGGTATACACACGTGTGCACGTTTGTGCATTTACACCATATGCATTAAAATCTCTGAGTCAGTGTCTCACTGAAGCAGCTCGCCATCCTGTTGGGCTGGCTGGCCAGTAAGCCCCACAGATCCGATCTCTGTTTCCCAAGCGCTGAGACCACAGGCTCCTACTGTAATTATGTACTGGCTTTTTATATAAGTTCTAGGTTATGTAAAATCAGATCCTCATACATGAAGGGAAAGCACTTTACGGATTGAGTCATCTTCCTAGCTCCAAAATATTTTAGTATTCATTGTTATATTGGACGGTAACCTGTAAATAGTTGGAAATTGTAATGGGAACATTAAAAGCAGATATAGATAATGACCTAGCATTTGATCCTAGCTCTGTCATATTTTTTTTATATTTACAACATGTATTATATGTGTACTTTTATTTAATATTCTATTATAACTTTTCATGTGGTAACTCTCTTTTCCACTAAACATTTTTTTGAAGTAGATTCAATATAAAAATCCACGTGCCTGTCACATCTAGCACCA
>CM052717.1:20555288-20740435 GCA_028551405.1 Uromys caudimaculatus | reverse complement strand
GAGGGTGCTAGGGGCACCAGTAAAAGGGAATGTCAAGGTGGGAATATGGGAATGGGTGGGCGGGTAGGTGGGAGGAGGAATTCCCTCACAGAGGCGGGGAGGGGGAGGGGACACGGGGTTTCTAAAGAAAAGGGGAATCATCGGAAATGTAAATAAAATATCAAAAAATAAATAAATAAATAAATAAATAAAAAAAAAAAAAAAAGAAGTTCAATTTCAAAATCTTCCCGACGACCATCCACTGCTGATACTTCCCAACCAAAATAACCTTCTAGGCCTATCCCATCCCCATTTGGGCAGCTTTCTGTGCATCTGTTTATATAGAGAGTCTCTCTGTTCCCAGTAACATTAATTACGTGTCCACCTTTGCGCCACAAACGTTTAGAAAAGTGTCTGGTGCACATCAGGTGCTCAGATGTGTAGAGGATTTTGGTCAGTAGAAAAGCAAAGAGGGTTTGAGGTGAGCGTCAGAGATGAACCCATCTGCATTTTCGAGGTGGAGTTCAGGTTATCCACAGATCATTAATGTGCAGGCGTGAGTCCAGAACCCGCAGCCCAACAGTAGAGTTCATGCACACGTCAGCTGAGAGTTGGAGGACTGATTTTTTCTTGCTTGCTTTTGCTTCTTGTTTTTCATGAGACAAGGTTTCTCAGTGTAGCATCCCTGGTGGTGACGGAACTCCTTCTTGAACTCAGAGATTCAGAGTGCTGAATTAAAGGCCTGCACTCCCACTGCCCAGCCAGAGGACTGATTGTTCAAAGAGGAAAATGTAGGCCAAACTTTTGCTTTGCCAAGCAAAGCAAAGATGCTTGGGAAGATTAAACTTGGGGCAGCTTTAAAAGAGTGGGGTTCACGGTGCCTGAAGAAGTGAGGAGCTCTCTCCCTAAGTGTGGCAGAAGCAGAGTTCACATGATGGACAGCTGTGGTGTTTGGAGATACAGGAGGGTGTAGAGAGGTTAAAGAACTAGGAAGGAGGCTCCCGTGCCCAGTTGGAGATGTGTCCTGAGTCTACAATATGATCCAGTGACACCACTTCTAGGTACATAACCGAGAGTCAAAATCGGCTTGATCCAGAGATACCAGCACATCAGTGTTTTACTGTGCAATTAGCCTAGGTGTCCAGGGGAGCAAACAGATAAAATGCTACAGTCTCATTCAGTCATAAAGGAAAAAGCAAAGTCATCACCTGAAGGAACATGGTAGAAGCAGCGGTCATGTGCTAAGTGAAATAAGCCAGGCCTACGATGAAAAATACTGCATGCATTCTCTCTTATTTGTAATTTAGAGAGGGAGGGAAGGAGGGAGGGAGGGGGAGAGAAGGAAGGAGGGAGGGAGGGAGGGAGGGAGGGAGGGAGGGAGGGAGGGAGGGAGAGAGAGAGAGAGAAAGGTGGACTCTCAGGGTGATGGAAGGGAGAGAAGGAGGTAAGGTAATGGGGTTTGTTATCTCTATGTCCAAAAATGCCATAGTGGCTCATTTGAGTATAATTATGCTCACTTAATACAGGCAAACAAAACCACTCCCTCCCCTTGTCTATATTTTAATGACTAGTGCTATCTTCCTAAATATTTTTATCTCCTGGGTAAAATGGTATTTAGACCTCACTTCTGGTTCTCTAATGCATTGTGAAATTTGAGCGCTTGCACCCTTTGTGGAAACTTCAGGTCACAGGCAAATTGTTCTGAAGTGAGTGGCCCTTTAGGTACCCCTAACTATTTATGGTAAGGATGTCTGAAGCCTCTTAAATTATGTGAAAGAAGAATAAAATAGCCGGGCAGTGGTGGTGCATGCCTTTAATCCCAGCATTTGGGAGGCAGAGGCAGGTGGATTTCTGAGTTCGAGGTCAGCCTGGTCTACAGAGTGAGTTCCAGGACAGCCAGGGCTACACAGAGAAACCCTGTCTTGAAAAACCAAAAAAAAAAGAATAAAATAAATCAGCGTTTCTATAAAATAAGTAAACGACAACAATAAAAAAAAGTGGGGTGCAGCAGATGTGGGGGGAAAATAACAAGAGGGCCCAGGGATGGCAAGATGGCTCAGCAAATGTGGCACTTTCTTGTTGCCAGGCCTGAGGAACAGAGTTCGATCCCAGGGATTCACATGCTAGAAGAGAATAGACTCCTTCAAATTGTCCTCTGGCCTCTCGTGTATTGGGGAACACGCATGACCTGCCTGGCCCACATATACATACATGTAATAAATACATTTTTTAAAAAAAGAAATTTGAGGAGCTGAGAGGGAAACAGGTGGAAGGGTGAGGACTGGTTAAAGGAAGACACAAATAAAGCAAAGATCAGCATGACCTTAAATGTGGAAATATAATTTAACCTAAGGATCAAGAAGCTACAACTATCTCCTGTCTCAACTGCTGGGAACTCAGCTCCATTAAAACTACAGATCAGAATTTGGGAATAGGATTAACTTCTGAACCTTCTGTAGGTCTTCAACTTAAAATGACGGTTACTGAGATTAGAAAACCTATCAGCATTCCAACTATTCAATCTCCCAGGTCAGATAAGAGCAAGATGTGTCCGACTCAGGTGTGGCTCATGAGAACACAGAGCCCAGGATGGTGCACCTTCCATGCAAGTGCTCTCCTCCAAGCCTCAGCGGCAACCAGCGCGGCGCAGTGACCAATCAAGAAAAGGGCCAAAATCGGACCTGAAGTGCCGCGGCGGGTCACCGGGTCCCTCCGAGGCCGCGCGACCTTAGTGTCCGTGCAGGGTTTTGGCCCTTCTCTCCCGGAGCTCCGGCGACGCCCTTGCCCTCCCTCCTGTCCAACCGTCTGTCTGTCTGTCCGTCCGTCTGTCCGCTCGCCCGTCCTACCTGCCGGCGCAAGGACTCTGGCAACCTCGACCGCTCGCGGAGGACTCCGCCGGGCACAAAGCCCACCCTCCGCCGCCACTAGTAATCTGCGCCCTAGTCCAGCGGCAGTGGGCACGTGACCCCGCCTCTGAGAGCTTGACCCCGCCCTTAGGTCCCGCCCCCAGAGAGTTGCCCCACCTACTAGAGTGTCGCTGGCGCGATGACGTACAGCGCAGGCGCAGTGATTCGGCAACCCCGGGACGGCCCTGGTGTGTTGGGGGCGGAACGCTACTGTCTCTGAGCGCCTTGAAAAAGTAGCTTGCGTGGGGCTCGGCGGCATCGGAAATAAGGTGGGGAGGAGGAGGAAAGACACGGAGCTTTCGGTCTTGTGGGAGGGCCGGAGTCCCGCACCCTTTCTAGGGCCTGCGTTGCGAGTCCGCGCAGCCATCACGCAGTGCATCACGGTTTTCCTGTGGGGAAGGTAGCCGTCCATGCCTGGGTGTAGACACTATGGTGGCTGTCACGCAGGCGATTTCCAATGCAGATCCTTAGAGGATATTTATTAATCAAAAGAACGCAAGATCTGGAGACCTAGATGTTTGTAAACTTAAATTACCTGCTTTGTCCAGGTACTCGGTCTCATCGGTAAAATCATGTGGGTCCTCCCAGAATCTTGCCTGTGTATCGTTCTCTTGGATATAAAAAGAAAGCATTTGAATAATGGATCTATTTTACGCTTGTGTTGGGCTCGTTGATTTTGAGTAATGGAGGGTTTTTTTGTTTTTGTTTTTTGTTTTTTTTTTTAGTTTGGAGCTCACTATGTAGTCCGGGCTGGTTCAGAACTAAAGAGATCTGCCAGCCCCTGCCTCCTGAGTGTTGGGATTAAAACCCTGAACCACCCTGATGTGTTTGGAGCTTACTTTTTAGAAGATTAATTGATTTTTTTAATGTAGGATTTCTGCTTTAGCATTGCTAAGAATGGGAATATCTGGATGCCTTAATGTTAGCATTTTAATACTGACATTTAGTTTTTTGTTTCAGATGTAAATCTCCAAAGTAGGTTTAAACATTTGGGTTTTATGTCACTTCATCCCTTTTAAATTTTATGTATTTATTTTAGAATTCTTGAAGTCATCTGCACCGTCTGCCTGGGAAAAGATGGTCAACGTCTTGAAAGGAGTGCTTATAGAATGGTTCGTAACTTTAACAATTAATGATTTTAAATTTACACATCGGATCTGTTATATATATATATATATTCAATATGCCTCAATATGTGTGTGTGTGTGTATACATACATACATACATATACACATATATATTTGTGTACATATATATGTGTGTGTATACATATATATTTGTGTGTGTGTGTGTGTGTGTGTGTATTTTGTTGATATAAGTGAAATCCAGGCTTTAACTTTGAATTTCCATAAGCTTTCCTTATAAGTGGGACAGGATTTGCTGCCAAGTTTCTTGCTGATATTACATTTCATTGTCTCTGTTAAATGGATGTAATTAACTTTGTTTTCAATGATTTTTAACAGGAAGCTTGTGAGTTAGATTAGTCTTGATTAGAGAAACACTGTTCCTATTCTCAAACCATCAGCTCTTGTCTAGATTAAGGTTTGGAAGAATTCAGGAACTTGTACCAGGCTCTTGGGGTAGACCTTTAGTCCCAGCAGGCGGATCTCTTAGGGTCCCAGTTCATCCTGGTCTACATAGTGAGCTTCAGATGCTGCCTCCCCTCCCCCCAAGGCAAACCTAGTGAAACCTCGTCTCAAAAAATGAAAAGAATAAAGTAATACAGGAACTTGGTTAAATCTTTGCCACTACAGCATGCCTTTCTTGAAATGAGAGCCAAAAGGAATAGGCTTAACTTAGGAGTTTCTCCAAAGGAGAAACCATTTTTAGAGTTGTTCTTCAAAGTAGCCTAAAATACAGGTCTTTGCTGTCTCTGACTTTTAAAACTCGAACGCTTTGTTCAGCTTTCGCTTTGTTGGTGGGAAGCCCTGTTCTCTAGACACTCCCCTTTATTGGAAAAACTGTCTCCTTTCTGTTGGCCTATTATGAGTCATTTTATAGGTAGTGGTGCTTTTACTGTGATAGCAAAGCTGAGGGGGGAGCAGGACACTTGTAACCTTTGGAGCAGCACTGTCCAGTGGAAATACAGTTTAGGCCACATACATAGTCTTAAATTTTCTAGTAACTGCATTAAAAGTGAAATGAAACAGGTAAGCTATTAGTAATTTTATTTTCTCTGTATGAGTACTTACCTGAGGATATCAGAAGAGGGCATTAGATTGCCAGGACCTTGAGTTAGGAACAAGGTGTGGGCCACCGAGTAAGTGCTGGGAACTGAACCTGGGTCCTCTGCAAGAGCAACACGTGCTCTCAATCTCTGAACCATCTCTCTTCTCCCGTGTATTAAGTCTTAAAAAATATCTTCAAAGTCTAATATCTGTTATCTATTTCTAGTATCTAGTAGCTACCATAGGATAATGCAGCTTTAGACTTTAGGAAGATAAAGATTCCAACAAAGTCAGTTTTTAAAAAACAACAAAAAACAACAGTTGAGGTAGGAGGGACTCTAAATCAGGAAAGAGTTCAAGAATGTAAATGGGCTGGTTGTAGAAGCACTTTAATCCAGCAGTATGGCTGCTCTGGCTGGGATAGAGACATGCCCTTAGCGCACACCTTTAATCCCAAACATTGAAGATAAAGTTAGTTTGTAGAAGGAAGCAGCCATGTTTGAAAGTGATGTCCAATTGAGTGGCAGACAAAGTGGCGAATCAGAGAAAGACGTAACATAATAGGACATGCCCAACTCTTGACAAGAACAGAGAGGAGAGAGAGGCTACATAAGAGGACAGAGGGAGAGAGGGGAAAGAAGCAGTTTTACGGGACATTACAGAAAAGACAGATTGCAGAGAGAGAACAAGCTAGCCACAGGTGAAGACAAAGAGCCTGAGAATGAGACAGAAGATTAGAACAGATTGCCAAAGGTATTACAAGGCCAAGCAGAGCAATTCAGTCAGAGGCAGAAAGAGAAGCCAGATTGAATCAGTCAGCTTGGAGAGGAGTTTGAGCCAGAATAGCTAAGTTGAACCAGCCAGCCAGAGTTGAGACAGAACTAGAAAGGGTGAGTGTATTCACTAAGTCTCAGAGGTTAAAAACAATATAGGCCTAGATAAGATTGTACAGAAAGGCTAGAAGCTTCTAGGCCTAGGCCTAGGTTAGAGGACTGAGGCAGTAAGCCCCTGGAACAGCAATTACATCCGGCGAACAAAAGTCACTTTAACAGGCTGAACCAAGAGATGGGGAATGGGGTGAATACTGAGTGGCATTCAGTTACTGGAATGGTGGGTTACACGCCAGGTTAAAGTACGGTGACCCCACAGTACCAAGGGCGGGCTTCACAGTACCCCATCGCCTCGCTGAGACTGCAGAGACTACCTGTTGTCACAACTGTGCAACATGCATGCGACATGCATGACATGCGACAAAACAGTAACAGTTTTTTCCTTCATGGTTTGAAGGATTCTTAATCATAGACCTTAGCAATTACAGAACATAAGGCTTCATGCATGTTTCACCAGTGCTGCAAATAGTTGTACCCCAGTCCAAGAACCGTCATCTGAAAATAAGCAGAGACAACCATAGAAAAATGACTGACTTAGAACTGGGGGGTTTGCATAGATTGAACCTGGCAGTCTCATTATCAGGGCTGTTGGGAGATCTGCCGGGTCACATCCGCAGTCTCTCTGCAGACCGGATACAGCGTTGTTCTAGCTTAGGGACTTGGAGACTAATCATGAGTGATTCCATCTTATTTTTAACCAGATCTATACAGGAGCCTAATCCAGAACAATAGGATCTTAATTCTTACTCAGCCCATACTAAAGCACTGGATCCCAAACTGGGATTAAAGGCTTGTGTCACCACTGCCTCCACCCCCTTTTATTGGCCCTCCCAAAGTTTATCTTAGGCTAAGGGCCTGGAAGTCTAGTTCAGTGAGCCAGCTTGTGCTTAATGAGAGTCAGTTCTCAGCTTCCTCTCCCTTACTCTAGCCCCCAAACAAAGAAAAACACCTCTAAGACTGAATTTTTACAACACTTGAGAGATTGTATTTTTATAGCAAGATTCGATTAGAGAAAGTGAGTCTGAGAAGCAGGAGCTCGGAATTCCTGTCTTGTGGCCCCTTCCGTAAACCATCTGGAAGAAGTCTGTTACACTTTGTCCACTCTGGGCTGCTAGACTTGCCTTCAAGCCCTTGGTTTCTCCCCCATGCTCTTCGTCAGTGAGTCCGGGCATTCCTTTAAAATCAATTAAGGAAGCTGTAGTTGGAGGCACTGTTATCTGCAGATAGCCGTGTTCTCCCCTCTTGTGAGCGATGAGTTCTTTAAAAGCCTTGCTCTAGAAGTTGATCTAACTCAGCTTGTAATGTGAAGTCATAGCTATAAATGATGAATACTTTAGGCTGAGAGAGAACCAAGACACTGACTAATGGTTCCGAACTCTAAAAGTCATCCTAAAAAGTCATCCCTCTCAGATGCAATTGTTAAGTCGTTGCAGCCTGGTTGACCACAGGATGTCCTACAGTCTGTGTTTGTTTCCACAGCGACCCTGCCATGAAGCAGTTCTTGCTGTACCTGGATGAGTCCAATGCCTTGGGGAAGAAGTTCATCATACAAGACATTGATGACACACATGTCTTCGTCATTGCAGAACTGGTTCATGTCCTCCAGGAGCGAGTGGGGGAACTGATGGACCAGAATGCCTTTTCTCTTACCCACAAGTGAGAGTGCTAGTGTTGAGTACTTGGGAATCCAACCACAGACGAGAGAGAGAGAGAGAGAGAGAGAGAGAGAGAGAGAGAGAGACTGACTCATGGGTTTAGACTTGTTACGAGCACTTGGTGGGAAAGGATGCAGGGTCATTCATTCAGATGAAAGCCCCCAACTGATTTCGTTGGACCATTAAAAAAAAAAAAAATCTGTTTACAGAAGAACTTTAACAGTTGGCTGCAATTTGGCTTTTACTATTTGTTATTAAAATGTAATCCTAGTTGTGCTGGTCAGATGGCTCAGTTGGTAAAGGCCCTTGCCACTAAGCCTGACAACCTGAGTATAATCTTAGGGGCCTACACTGGAAGGGGAGAACTCCACAGGCTATTGTCTGACCTTCGTGTGTGTTGCTCCCTCCCACACAAATAAGGAAATATATTAAAATGTAATCATAAATGTTTTTCCTACCTTTTTAAAACACCAATTAAATACACCAGAAAAATAATGGGGTTTGGTTAAATTATCATTTTAACCTGGGTATTATTAATTTTGCTTGTTCCTATTAATAAGTGTGCATTTTTTGCACTGCAGAGTTAGAAACCAGTGGGAAAGAGAAACACTGCTTTACATCCTTAGTTTTCCCTTTTTCACACTATATTGGTGCTTTTCCTATCAAGGCAGGTGTTCCTTGACAGTGCAGGGTGCAGCAGAACTGTGTGTGTGCGTGCGTGTGTGTGTGCGTGCGTGTGTGTGTGTGTGTGTGTGTGTGTATACAGGCATGATGCGTGCATGCGGTTGCATGTGTAACTAACAGATGGGAAGATACCTGCAATTATGCTTAATATTTGGAGAGTAGGGTTGGAAGACTTGCATGTCTTACATCGTCTGAAACTATTAATGTATATAAACAAAATACGTAATATAAAGGTTCAAACAAAAATGCAGCAAGGTCAGCCTTAGTGAGGATAAATGTTATATTTTTACCCATATGCTCAGAATTCAGTTAAACCAAGTATTACTCTTTTTATGCTGTATGGCCATCTGCCTACGTATACTTTTCAGAATAATGGAATTAAAAGCATAAAACAAAATACGTTGGTGGGCATGGTGGCACACATCATTAAAATCCCAGCATTCAGGAGGCAAGAGGCAGGCAACTCTTGAGGCCAGCCTGGTCTCTTTAGCAAGTTCCAGGCTAGTCAGGGATACATCATGAGACCCTGTCTCAAAAACAAAAACAATCCTCATGATTTCATAGGAGGCTACATCAAAAATTCATGTCTTTAATCCCAGTACTAGAAAAACAAAAGCAGACAATTTGTGAGTTCAAGACCAGCCTGGTCTACAGAGTGAGTTCCAAGACAGCCAGGGCTACACCATGTCTCAAAACACAAACAATTTATTTCCAAGTTGTTGAGAAATAAGGGTTACTTGTATCCCTAGTAGACTTTTTTTTTTTTTTTTTTTTTAAGATAGACAGGAATAGAGAGAAACAGCCTTTTAGGAAGCAGTAGATTAGGTTAGAAACATGTGGAGCCCCTATTAGTTGCCAAGAGAAACACTTAAGAGGGGCTTTGCATCCCTTACTGAAGACAGTGCCTCCTGGCCTGTGGGAAATCTCCAACAGAAAAGAGAACCTAGGTGATGTTAACGTACATTCTTATCAAACCTAGTTTCTTTCTGTGTTGATGGAAGGCAGCTAGTCCTTTTCCGTTAACTTGCACTGTGTTACAGGGTCTGCAAGTTGCCACACTTCAATGTGTGTCACAGTTCTTGCTCATGTATTATTTTATTCATTGTAATGCGACTCTCCAGTGGATTGTTACTAATACACCTGATACTAAGAATTGTTAACTAGAAGATAGATTTTTATAGATGCTCTAGCTGTATTGAAACATTCCTGGATTTTATATTTCAGTCATTCCTAAGTCAGTTCAGTTTTGAATATGCCTCCAGCGTTGATCACCAATACCATTTATATTAAAACAGAAAACTTAGGATCTTAGAAGTGAGCGGAGAAAGCAAGTGAACAAGGAAGGCCACGAGTGTTGGTTGAAGGAAGGGTCTCTGTTATTAATGTGCAGTACATGCAGAGGCTATTTCTCTGGACACTTGGGAAGATGGGCACTACGGACAGCAGTGAGGGCCCCTGTAGCTGCTCAGTTGACGGGCCCAACTACAAGCAAAGTGGAAGTTCTCTGGTGGCCTCTGTCTGGGCTGATTCTTGGAATCTGACTGACATTTGATTTGACATACTTCAGACATCCACGATGGGAAATACCAGCTACTTGTTAACTGGAGTAGATGGCTGTCTCTACTAAAAACAAAATCCCAAATAAAAGGAAACAGTAATGTAAAGGGGTCCTTCCTTCTTCCTGTCTCCTTCCTTCCTTCTTCCTGTCTCCTTCCTTCCTTCTTCCTGTCTCCTTCCTTCCTTCTTTCCTTCTTTTCTTCCTTCCGTCCTTCCTTCTTTCCTTTCTCAAGATGGGATTTCATTATGTAGCCCAGGTTGTCCCGGAACTCACAGATCTGCCTATCTCTACCTTTCTAGTACTAAGATTCAAAGTGTGCACCACCACACTGGGTCCTGCTTTGTTGTCTAAATGCTGTAGTAAGTCAAAAACTTTGAGCCCAGATTGCCTTGTGTAATTAGTGTGGTTATCTTAAAACTCTGGACTCCTGAGTATGCATTATAGTTGACATAAACATGTGCTTTGTGAAATCAGTTTTAGTGAATAGTAATAGCATTGCTGGTTATAGATAAGATTCTGTCCTTAATTTCTGTTACACTACAGGTAATAGCCAAAATTGTCACTAAGAGTTGAGAATGTACCTCTGTGGTAGGGACTCTTCTAGTGTGCATATGGTCTTGGGATCAATCCCCAAATATCACCAAAATTTAGTCTTATTTTATTATTAACATTAGTTAGAATGGGTAGTTTGACATAATTTCATTTTTTTTCTCTGAGAGGATATTGAATATACATGCTCCACCTTGCAAATTATCAAGCCTATTTAACTGGAAGGACTAGGCCCTACCTAGTTCTCCATTTTTAGAAGTAACCGTTAATCTGAATGTATAAAACCTATAGGATTAGTGAGACACATCTGGTGTATCTGATGTTTTTTCCAGAGAAAATCAGATGGTGAGGCTCTGGTGTAATACGTGGATTATTAGTGACTTGGTGGGTTGACAGTGGTGGCAGGTTGACAGTGGTGGCGGGTTGACAGTGGTGGCGGGTTGACAGTGGTGGCGGGTTGACTGGGAGTGGTGAGGCTGCACCGGATGAAGCGGGTCATTGGAAGCATGTCCTTGGATTTGCATCTGCCCTGGCCTCTTGGATCCTGCTTCTCGAAGCTTCCTGTCCAATGAATGAGAAACACCCTTGTCCATATGTTCCTGCTACCAGAATCTGCACAAGTTCAGGGACCTGAAGGACAATAGGGACTATAGGCTGAACTCAGACACTGATGAAGTACATGCTACTATGTCCTTTCTATGCCTCAAGAATGAAAGAGAAAGACATTTTAGCTCCCAAATCTATCCCCAGCTCCTCTCAGTACGTATTACAGAGCAAGGGAGGGAAGAGGAAATTCTGAAGATGCAGATTGGGTAGCGTTGAGTAGAGGCCACTGCCTTCAGGAAAGCTCTAGTGAGAAACACTCCAGAGACAGTAGCTATCTTTAACCAAAACTGGGACATTTTTTCATTGCCTTCAGACATTTACTCAATCCAGTCTGGACTTTGTTTTGTAGTCAGGGTCTCTCTGTGTAGCCCTGGCTGTCCTGTAATTCTTTAGGTAGACCAGGCAGGCCTCAAACTCCATCTGCCTCTCTTTCCCTCGTGTACTCCCACACTGCAGACTACTGTGAATTGCTGGGTTACGGGAGTCTAGCTCACCTTGGTCTCTTGCCCTGTGGTTTCCCAGTCCCTCTCTGTCTCTGTCACTCCTCTGTACTGTTTATTTGAAACCTTACAACTTAACCAGAGCATGTGTACCACTCACTCATGTGTCCTGGAATACGTGAGGGGCTTTGTTTTGTCTAGAAAGACAGGGTCTCCATGTGTGTTCCAACTGTTAGAATAATAGGTGTGTACCATCCTGAGTTCCTTGTTTCTTTTACAATTTGGGTTGCTGTGGATAGCAGAGGATTTTTTTAGGTGAGCGGGTTTTATCTGGGGATGGGCGTTGGGAGTCCGGAGGATCGAAGCCAGGATCTTGGACATGCCGGGCAAATGCTCTATGGCTGTGCCCCTCTTCCCCCAAGTTTTCAGTTAAAACTTTACATGCCTTTAATGCCAGCACTCAGGAGCAAAGGTAAGTGGATCTCTGTGGAATTCTCCTGGTCTACATAGTAAACAACACGCAGCCACGGCTACATAGTGAGACCCTGTCTTTAAACAAAGCAGCAACAACAGCAATGAAACTTTAATATTTTTATTCATAAAAATTTGGTTTTGTTTATTTCTCCATTATTAACTTTCATATAATAACTGTACATATTTATGGGGTGCATTGTGATAATTCGATTCATATATACCATGTGTTGGTCAAGTCAGTGCAATAATGTGTGTAACATGAACTACAATCACCCTACTGTGTGAACAGCAGAGCTTCCTCCCCTCATCCAGCTTGCTCTTCCTCGGGCTCTGCATTTTCTCTATCCAGTCTATTCTCTATTCCACATTTGTTGCAGAAGTCACAGAGTTTGCTTAGGTGTGGACCTGCTCGTACTGCTCCTGTCTGTCTCTGGCTTCTGAGTTTCTATCACACTGCACTTTTCTTTAAACTGGTTACTCCTTGTCACTGTGCTTCTTGTTAAATGGAGGTAAGGCCCAATTGCTTTTCCTCAGTTCTTGTTTTTATGTGATACACAGTACATATTTCATGTAGTGGGCCAGGAAAAGGAAGCAAAAGAAAACATCGTATAATCCCATCTCTTGGGACACCTGCAGTGACTGTCTCCTAACTTTTCTAAGAATATATGACAGTATTTCTCCATCCCAAGACCATGCCATTTGGACATGGTCTTTTGTTATCAAAAATGCTGGGCAGGAGCCAGTGGGGTTGGGGAGTAAGAGAGGCATGTGTATCTTAGTCAGAGTTTTGCCAGAGTAGGTTCTCATCTTCTGCCATATGGGTTCTAGGGATTGAACTCAGATCACCAGGTTGTCAGCAAGTTTCTTTACACACTGAGCCATCCTGAGGGCCACAAGAGCCGACTCAAAGATTGTCCTCTGTGTCCTGAAAGCATATGCCTCCTGGTGTGTTTATAAAAAGATAAAGAGAGAGAATATATTCTATGGATGTGTAGTCAGGTATGGGGGAAGGGGGGCCTCCGAGGGCCATGCCAAGGCATCCCTTGGGAGAGGGGAATTAAGAGGGTAGTAGAGGCAGAGAAAAGGCAGAGGGAAAGAGTGGAGGGGGGGAATGGTAAGGGGAGAGCAAGAGAAGCAAGAGGCAAGAAAACAAGAGAGGGAGGAGGGGGCAAGCAGCCCTTTTTATAGTGGGTCAGGTCTACCTGGCTGTTGCCAGGTAACTGTGGGGTGGAGCCTAGACAGAATGCTACCCCCCTCCATCCCCAAATGTTTACAAAGCAAAAAACATAGTATAAGATTTCTGAGACAAAAAAAAAAAAAAAGTTCTGATTTCTTGAGTATATTAGGGTTACATTGGGAGCTTTAAATACTACTAATACCTGTCTCCAGCCCAGACCTAACCATACTTGAATGATCTGAGATAGACTTAAAGCACCCACCTTGCCAGAGGGCTTCCCTGCTGGTTCTGCTAAGCCCAGGATGTGCAGTAGATTGGAGCTGGTTTTGTGTTTGCAGTAGGTTCATCTCTCATACATCTGTTCCCTTTTACTGCCAAGGAAATGCTGAGCCTACCCAGTAAGGAGCCAGCTTTTGTTAAAACGCACTAATTAGATAACTGCTTCCCTGAGCAGTTGCAGGATCTTTACTGACAGCCAGTAGCATGGTTTGAATCCTTTGACTAGATGACAGTAATTGCAGCACTCTTAATTGCTTAGGGTGTTGGTTTCCAAATATTGACTGCAAGATGTCTTAGTCATTTCTGTTTCCTGGGATTAATTACTTTAAGCTTTTTTTTTTTGAGGTTTATATGTATGCATGTGTACCACATGAGAGCTTGGGAGTTAGAGATGACTGTGAGCCGCCATGTAGGTGCTGAGAATTGAACCCAGGCCCTTTGCAAAAACAAGTTCTCTTAACCACTGAGACTAGCCATCTCTTTAGCTCATAATATGTATAATTTCTTTATGGAACTACTAAGTCCTGTCAGTGTATAGCTTCTTAAAGTGGGGTCTTTCTGTATTCTGGAACTGGCTGTGTAGGCTAAGCTGGTCTCAAACTCAAGATCCTTCTACTAAAGCCTCTTGAGTCCCGGATTATAGTGTGGGCACCAGGAAGGTTAGTTTAATATTCATGTGACTTGTCCATGTGGTTGTCATACTCCTCTGCCTTTCTCAAATTCTCAGTGACATCTGCATTTATTAAGGCCTTTGGACGTGTGATTTATGTTCTGTTAAATTAAAGCAGGAGAGTTAGTTTTACTCTGAGAAACATGGAGAAACTAGAGAGATAAGCAAAGCTAATATAGAGACATGAAGAATTCAAGGAAGTCTTGATAAAGTTTTGAACTTCAACAGAACATGGAATGGAGAAGATAGTCTCTGTTAGTCTTAATGAGTACATCAAACCACATTTTATTTGTAGCCTATAATTTGTAGTCGGTGTGTTTTTGGAAAGAAAACAGGAACAAACTCCCCTTTAGTCAAGGATGGCCTATAAGTACTTACCCTCTTGCCTCTGCCTGTGTGTGCTGGGAGAACAGAACTCCTACAGACCTGAAAATAGCAGTTCTAGCATGATCTTAAGAACACATTGCTGGGCAGTGGTGGCGCACGCCTTTAATCCCAGCACTTGGGAGGCAGAGGCAGGTGGATTTCTGAGTTCGAGGCCAGCCTGGTCTACAGAGTGAGTTCCAGGACAGCCAGGGCTACACAGAGAAACCCTGTCTCGAAAAAAAACAAAAACAAAACAAAAAACAACACATTATTTCTGGGAAGCAGTGCCTTGTGGAAGAGTTCCCAAATATGTACGGTGTCACCATCAGGTTATCTTTGTCATCCTCTAACAGTAGAGAGTCCCCGGGTCTCCAGGAGTTCTTGGCACTTTACCCTCCAAACTCCTTGGCCTCAAACTGATGAAGGAATATTCTTCCTCTTTCCTTCTGCACCTTCCTGTCTTCCTAGGAAGCCAGGAGAGGGGGTGCCACAGTTGGGGGCATCTTCCCTGGAAAGTAAAGAATTGCAGCTGAGAGACTATTCTAGGATGGCTCTATAAGCTCATAATTCAGGAGAAGCAGTGGGCTCTGTAAGGAATTTTTTCACTAGTAACCAAGTGTTTGAGGTGCTCCCAATTCCTTTTGTGCTTCTACTGAAGGGATCAGAAAATCCTATAGCCACGATAGACCAAGAGTGATCGCCAGGCCAGAAGCAGTAGCTTCAGGGTAGAAGGGCATTGTAAACTTAACCTGAAGCTGCCCCTTACTGAGTCCGACAGATGACTTTTATGCACACCAATGCTGGAGAGGGACCGCTGTGTGGAGTGCACTGTGCGGCCGTGGAAAGATGAGGTTGGCTTGCCTTTCCAAGACAGTGGGGAAGGGAAAGAGGAAGCATTTGCTCTACCAAAGCTCAAGGCAGAGGCTTTGATGACAAGAAGGCAGTTCTGAAAGAACTGACATCTATAGCTGCAGCAAAAAAGGTCATGCTGCCCACTAGGTGGCCCAAGACCCTGGGACTAGTGGAGAAATCCAAATATCCTTGGAAGCCCACTTGGCCACTATGTCATCATCAGGTGCCCAGTGCCCATCAAATCTGCTTTGAAGATAGAGGAAAAGATACCATTTCATGTGGATGGCAAGGCCAACAAGCCCTGCACCAGACAGGCTGTGAAGCAACTCTGTGACAGTGGCCAGATGTCCCCAGACAGGTCCTGATAGAAGGAGGCACACATCCGATACCTCCTACTTATACCTTCTACTTACGGCACTGGGTGTTGCCAACATAATCGGCATCACCTGAACTTAATTCAGGCGACCACTGAGGGAGGGGGGAGGGAGGGAGGGAGCTGGCTTATGGAGCCTCAATTCAGGCGACCACTGAGGAGGGGAGGGGGGTGGAGGGAAGGAGGGAGCTGACTTATGGAGCCTCAATTCAGGCGACCACTGAGGAGGGAAAGGGAGGGTGGGGTAAAGGGAGGGAGGGAGCTAGCTGGCTTATGGAGCCTCAAAAATTACCATCAAGAGATCAGATGAAGGCACCTCAGTGTTCTGTGTCTGTTAACCTAATGTCTCCCAAACACCTTTGTACCCACTCAATTCTAAGGGAAACCTGAGGACCAAAGACAACGACAGCTATGGAATTAATGTGAACAAGCTTTATAATGTCACTTAGTCCAAAAGGGCAAATACAGTCTCAAAGTCTAACAATCACTTCACAAGAAATAAGGTCAAAGATGGGGCTGGAGAGGTGAATCAGCGGTTAAGAGCGCTTGTTACTCTTGCTGAGACTGTGGGTTCAGTTCCCAGCACACACATGGTGGCTCATAACCATTCATAACACCAATTCCAGGACAGCCAGTGCTGCCTTCTGACCTCTGCAGGCATCAGACATGCATGTGATGCAATATATACATGCAGTCAAAACACAGAAATGTAAAATTTTTTAAAAAAATAGGGTCAAAGATTAGCGAAAACAAATTCAAAGATGCCCTCCCTACCTTGCAGATGGGAAGGGCAAACCTGCCCTCTACCGTATCCTTGTGTGGTTTACAGAAAGGTGGCAAGGGACTTTCCGTTAATAACGAGGCTGGAGCCTATGTCAAATGTTTGCTTATAAACTCCAACTCTGTTCATCATTATCTTTACTGATCCAGAAGTTCATTTCTGCATTGAAGGTAAGAATCCCAGTTTTCCTTGGGAAGTCCCTAAGGAAGGGACCCTTTGAGGCTGCTTCAGTTAGCAGACCTATCCCTTTCTACCCTTTGTCCGAGCACTTACCTTCCCATCGTCCCCGTGGCTTTAATTTACTGATGGTAGTCAACACCAGAAGCCCTAGCCCCGACTGTGATACTCCCAGTTCTCTCCCACTTCCTGGCCCTCCACTTGCTTCTTTCCTTAGCCCAGTGCAGTGTGGCATTCCCTCACAGGTTCCACAGGAAAGCAGAATGGTCTGTGCCACGTGCCTGGCAGTCAAGCTGCCTCTGACTAGATAGTGGGCAGAGAAAACAAGAATCTCGAAAAATAAGTTACTTTAACTCTGGAAACTCAATTACTGTAGTCTGGGGAATTATCACAGTTCAAACAAAATGGGGTGGCCTGGCAATGTCACTCCCTTAGCCTGGGCGTGTTTTTCAGCTAAGCTAGCTGGTCAGGAAGTCTCAGCAATCTCCCCTTGCCACAGAGCCCGCGGCTGACACACTAGTCCAGACCTGGCTTATTATATGAGTGTTGGAAGGCAAAGTGCAGCCCCGGGCATGTGCAGCAAGCACTGTGGCTCCCTGACCCATCTCTCCCTGCAGCTTCCCATACTCCGTCACCATGTCTCCATGCCAGCTGCTGTTCCCTGACCCTCGGTGTGTGCCCAAGTGTACATGTGGGTGTGTATGTGCACATGTATGTGGATGGGCAGCATCCACATTGCATATCTTCTTCAGGAGCGGTTGCACAAGCGTGCTGCTGGACCCAACTCTTTCCTTTTAATGTAGTTGCTAGGGATTAATACTCATGCTCTCTTTGTTGCACAGTCTGTTCTTTACCAACCGAGCCACTTCCTCAGCCCTTGATAGCCGATTAAAGACCATGTGGTTGGGTGGGTGGTTTTAACTTTGCAGTTGGGCCTGCCTGACTTGCTTTTTTGGTCTTCTGGAAGAAATTTGGTTAGAGCTCAAGTTATTTAAGTTGTTTGCTCTGTCTGCCTCTCACAATCCTGAAGCAGACTAGTCTGAGCTAGGTAGGTCCTGGAATCTCACGGAAGCTGTGCAGTTAGTGTAGGCACGTGCATGTCTGCCTTTAAGCACAGCACTTGGGAGACAGGCAGGAGAATCACTGAAGTCAAAGTCAGCCAGGTCTACACAGTGAGACTCTCTCTGTCTAAAAAATTAAAGGATAAGCTGTTTTTCCATATGATTATGACTTCTAAAAATCCCACATTTGGGGGCTGAGGGCATGGCTCAGGGGTAGACCACTTTCCTGGAATGTGCAAGGCCCTGGGTTCTATGCCTAGTACCACCTTCCCCCTAAATCACACATTAGAAGCAGGGTATGATAGTGCACACTTGTAGTGTCAGCTGCTCAGGAAACTGAGACAGAACTCAGGAGTTAATAACAGCCAACCCAGCACACATGAACTCCATTTCAAATAAATATATAATGTGTGTGTGTGTGTGCGCGCGTGCATGTGTGTGTGCGCGCTTACTTGCTTAGATTGCTATATATGTGGTATATATGAGATACATATCTATACATATATATGTATACACACACATATATAGTCACCATTTACTTGGCCATTTCTCCATTTTTGGAATTTAGGTGGTTTCTAGTATCTTGATTAAGTAGAATAATAACAGCAATAATAATAATGTATACAAAAGCTTTGTTAAGCCCATGTGCTGCTCTTAAGAGTTCAGTCCCCAACACCTCTGTTAGACAGCGCACAGCTACCTGTAACTAGCAGCTGAGACCCAAGTCCCTCTTCTGGCCTTCACATACTTCCCCTGATACACACATGTGGCATACATTCACACACACATAAACATTTTAAAAAATCAATCCGAAATATCCTTAGCTATATAGTCACTAGGTTATAGATCAATATATATAGTACTTGCTATGCATCTGAAATTGTTTTCCTAAATGATGGTAAGAGCTCAAAACGCCTTAGGCAAACACTTAAACATCCACAGCATGCTGAGTAGACCGTGTCTCCATGTCATCTTAGAGTACACAGGTACTATATTGGGAGCTAGGAAAGGGAACACAAAATTCATACTCACAGATCTCAGACTATTGTACATACATAAAAATATGACTTGAGTATCATTGTTCCAAAAATCCAAAATCTGAAATACTTGCAAATCCAAAACATTTGGATTGGCCCATCATTGCCTTGGCTCTAATCTGTTGTGCAAAGTGGGCTTTTCAAAACTCAGCGCTTATTATGAAGTGCTTTCCTCTGCTACGAGGAAGCAATTTGTGGCACATCATTATTAGATGCATTAAAATTTTGAATCCTGGGAGGCCAGAGAGATGGCTCAGTGGTTAAGAGCACTGACTGCTCTTCCAGAGGGCCTGGAGTTCCACTCTCAGTACCCACATGGTGGCTCACAACCGTCTGTAACTCCAAGATCCGGGCACCCTCACACAGACATGCATGCAGGCAAAATACCAATGCACATAAAGATTTTTTTAAAATAAAAAGAAAGAAAGAAAGAATGAATGAATCTTGGAGGACTGGCGAGATGGCTCAGTGGTTAGGACTGCCACTCTGTCCTAAGACCCGCATGCAGTTCCTAGCATGGCAGCTCACAGATATCTGGAACTCTAGTTCCAGGGGACCCGACACTGTCTACTTCTGTGGGTACCAAGTATACACATGGTGTGCTTAGATGCAGGCAGATATTCATACACATAAAAATGAAAAAATCTTAAGAAATGACTTCAAATCTTTGGCTGGAGGTGTAACTCAATGGCAGAGAGATGGCTAGTAATATTTGAGGCCCTAGGTACAATAACACACACGCTTAGCTTGATTCAGTAGTGTGCAGTTGTGTTCATTATTACCTGAGATTATTTGAGTTCCTGGAGCCCCAAAACAGGACCCTGACTCAATAAATACCTAAGGAGATAACAGAATCTCTCTCTGGAGTTTGATTTATAGCACTGAGTACGTTTTACCAGTAGGGGGAGCTCTGACCAAGAGTTTTAAAAGTGACAGGCATATTTTATGGATCTGGCATCAGGGATTGAGATCTCTCGTGCACTAGAATTTGTCCTAGCATTGCTCCCTGGGTCATATGGGAAAATTGTGTGTGTGTGTGTGTGTGTGTGTGTGTGTGTGTATTATATATAATATCTATATATATATGGTATGCATATATATATATTTTTTTCCCTCAGAAGTGGTACATTGCATTAAATGAATTTAGCTTGGATTTCAGGCCTAATTTTCACTAGAAAAAGAATGTGTTTACATTTAAATTGGCAAAAGGATGTTTCTTAGTTTCTAAACTTCAATACTTGGGGGTTACAAAATATTTTTCCTTTGTTTGATGAACCTGTACAGAAGACTTTATAAAAGCTTTCTTGGTCTTAGACTCAAATTTATCATTGTTTCCATATTACTCTACTTCACCCTCACTCTCTCTTTGTGTGTGCATGCGTGTGTGTGTGTGTGTGTGTGTGTGTGTGTGTGTGTGTGTGTGTGTGTGTTTTGGGAGGGTTACATAGGATGCATAGGGGTTTTTAAGCTTTTATTTTTAACTATGTGCCTGCGTGTGTGTGTGTGTGTGTGTGTGTGTGTGTTGTACATGTGAGTAGAGTTCCCAGTGGAAGCCAGAAGAGGATGTTAGATCACCTGGGGCTGGAGTCACGGGTGGCTGTGAGCCACCCGATATGGGTCTCAGGAAGTGAACATGCCATCTGAGCCGTCTGCCCAGCCCCTGTATGGTAGGTGTGTTTATGTGCGTATACGCATATAGTCATAAGGCATATTCTCACCAGCTAGATGCCTTTAACAGTATAATTATCATAAAAAACATTCATTATTCCTTACATGGAGACCACATTAGTAGTTTTTTTCTAAAGCTTGTTCACAGTGCATTATGGGTTTTTCCATCTTACCTGTCTCATAGCTCATAAAATCAAGTCAGGGAAAGTGGACATACTTCACTAATTTCAAGTTGCTAGGCAGCTTATATTGCTGAAGATGTGGCAAAGTCAGTGAGATGTAACAGGTAAGTCAGATAGAAATCAATTTTCTTCTAGACAGTAACTAACACTATCCTGTTCACGCATTATTTTGTAGCTGTAAAGTTGTTTTAATATAGGTAAATCATTGCTCACTTCTGTAGTCTAGTGCTTAAATAGCACTTAAATAGGCCCTCAGACATTCCCTTCTTCTGTCAATTTTTGTTACTGTTTTGTTTTGAAGCAGGGCCCTACACTGTTGCTGATGATGGCTTGGAGTTCACTGTGCAGTCTGGCTACTTTGAACTTGTGGCAACTCTCCTGCCTCATCTTCCAAAGCACTGGGATTTCATACATAAGCCACTGTACTCAGCCATGTGTCTGGTTTTATTCATGTATAAGTTACTTATTAAATATTTAATAAACCATTCTCATTGGAGCAATATGTAATTATATAGAGAATGATTGATACTTCATTCTATTGGTGAGCATCACCTTTCAAGTCTTTAGTTTGTAATTATAAAAAGATGTGAGTAATTTTTTTCTGGTTAAAATGAAAATGGCTAGCATTTAGATAAAACTAAAAAATTTAAAACAAAGATAGTGGTTTTAAATACCTAGTTTCAATTAGAAAGACGACTTTTAAGTATTTGTAGATTCGAGTATATTACTGCATGTGGTCTGCTTCTTTTGTTTGGTTAGTTGGTTTTGAGATGGGGTTTCATGTGGCCTAGGCTGGCCTCAAACTCAAACTATAACACAGGCTAGCCTTCACCTCCTTATCTTCCTGCCTTTACCTCCCAAGTGCTTGGATTACAGGCCTGTACCTTGTACTACCACACCTGGCGTGGCTGCCTTTTTAGATCTAATGATTGCTATTAACTTCATGTATGGCTCCTATACTAAGTTTTATTCTATGTCTCTTTTTCAAGCCTTGTTGTGGAGTTTCAGGGTAAATGGTGACACTAATCCATAGAACTGGAATCACACTCAGGGTGGATGTAAAGATCTCTGAGGCCCTCAGAACACAGTATGTAGTGAAACAGCTGGAAAGATTTTGTAATTAAGGAGGAGGCAAACTTAAAATCACCAAAGCATTTTATCAGCCCCAAATACAGACATCAAGGTTGCCAAGGTGAATGGAACACACACAGGATAACTGTTTCTGAGAGTCAGTGACTTAAGCCAAGGTCAGCTCTGCTTCACAGTCCTGTTGGCTGCTTCCTCTCCTAGCCACAAGATGGCAGCAGCGGCCATAGATACTGTGTCTTCTGCAGGCAGTTAGCCATGCTCAGGTTGGAGTCACACTTCCCCCTTTATAGGCTTCAAACTTAAGGACCCAAAGAAGCACTGCACTTCTCTACATCAAGTTTGCCTCAGCGTTGAAGAGCTGTTTAAAGAGAGAGGGGGATCAAAGTGGAAATGTCTGGTTTCTTTGGAGACTCAGTTGTGTCATGTGATGTTTCTCTGGAAGCTGTCTTGTGAGAGGATGTTTTGCTGAAGCCGATCTGTGGAAAGATGGTTTGCTGAGAACAGGCACACGGTGTTTTTCTGGAAGCTACCTGGGAAAAGGGCATGTGACGCTGTGCTAGAGTGGACGCTTAAGAGAACACGTGATGTTTGGGAAGGGTAAAGCACAAATAGAAGCCGACAGACAGTGGCCATGTTGTGTGGCATTGGTTTGCCTTGCCTTCTTTGCTCATCATTGTCTGTTGTGACTTTTTAGAGAGAAATGTACCAGAGAACTTCTGGTGGTGTTACGGGGGCTTCTTGCTGCTTCTGCAGCCTCCAGGTTCATTCTAGATGGAGCTGCCGCTGCTGACTCGGTGTTTGTGAATGGATGGAGCTTGTGAACTGAACTGCTGCTATCCTGACACTGAAGACTGGAATCGCCCCACAGAACTCTTTCTAAACAGGTCCACATCCTCCTTTGCCCTGTTAACCTTTCCTTTCCACTGCCTCTGGTGGGTGGTGGGCTGGAAGGGAGGTTAAAGCATTTATGTACACATAGTAAAGATGACACAGGGTCTTACTGTGTGTCTCTGATTGTCCTGGAACTCACTATGTAGACCAGGCTGGCCTCGAACTCACAGAGCTTCACCTGTCTCTACCTCTCAAGTGCTGGGATTAAAACTATGAGTCCCTACACCAAGTTAACTGTGTATTATAGAACTGGCTACAGATTGTATCTTGGACTCATGGTCAAAGGAATAAACTAATGAGGGGCAGAAAGAGAAAGGATGAGTAAAAGTAGAAATTAAACTTTTAGATGCTTTCCCCCTCTCCTTATTGTAAACTGAGGTAAACTTGATGTGGGGAGGTGCAGAGAGGTAAGCCCTTTGCAAACTTATTTTGTACTTTCTATTTGGTACTTAATAGTTGTGTTTGATTGGGACATAAAGTTGCATAATCATACCTTATACTACCTTTTCATTATTAGCCCTGTTCCCCAGTTTCACATGGCTTAATAAAAACAAAAGCGAAATCACCTGTGGAAGGCTGTTATAAATATTCTAGACCATGTAAAAGTCTTGAGTCAGGAAATTAAATCTACTTCTCTTTATTCGTGAGCTTCAACAAAAAAGGCATGCCCCCAAACTACTACTGACAACAAAAATCAGAGCTGGGCATAATGGCACAGGCTCGTAAGTCTCAGCATCCCAACTCTCAAGAGGCTTAGTGAGATGAGTTGTCACAAGTTCAAGTCCACTTGGACTATACAGGGAGACCCTATCTTAAAGAAGAGAAAAACCAAAGCAAACCAACCAACCAAACAAGATAAACAAAAAAACACGCAGCATAAAAATTGAGAATTCAAAGAATCAGACAGCAATGCCCTTTTCCTATTCACAGACTGAAATGTTCAGGCTAGAGGGAAGTAGCAATGTGTACAAGCTTACCTAAGCACCATGTCAAATATGAAGTGCAACCTAGACCTTGTGATGTTGTTCTTTTATTTTAAAAAATTATGCTTTATTTTATATGTATGAGTATTTTGCTTGAATGTAGGTCTGCGTATCATGTGCATGCCTGGTGCCTGGGAAGGTCAGGAAAAGGCATTGGCCCCCTGGAACTGGAGTTATAGACGTTTGTGAGCTGCCCTGTGGGTACTGGGAAGTGAACACGAGGCTGTTGTAAGAACGTGTGCTCTTAACTGCTGAGCCATCTCTATCCCCATCTGCTCTTCTCAAACTGTGTTTTTATTTTGGGAGTGGGACTGAGGATTGGACTCAGCTCATAGTAGCATGCTTGCTGTGCTTTGAATGAGAATGTCTACTACAGGCGCTGACATTTGAACAGTTGGTCACCAGTTGCTAGTACTCTTTGGGTAAGTTTCGAAGGTGTGGCCTTGCTGGAAGAAGTGTGTTGCTGGGGCCAACTTTTGAGGTTCCCAAAACCAAGAGCCAGTCACAGGTCACTCTCTACTTACTGCTTGTGGTTCAAGATATGAGCTCTCAGTCACCCTGCTGCCATGATTCTCTGTCATGAGGACCCTTCGAAACCATACACCCAAATAAACCCTTCCTTCTGTGAGCTGCCTCAGTCCGAGTATTTCATCACAGCAGTAGAAAAGCAGTCAATACAACGCTCCATCCCTGAGCTCTGCCCCCAGTCTCTGTTACAGCTTCAGGAGTTTTGATTCCTTCTCCCAAGTGGTGGTTAAAACAAAAATGAAATACAACACAACAAATAGGTTATATAAAATTGGTGAGACGACGTGTTCAGTGTGTTTGCTACCTGATTTTGCTTCTGCTACGTTACTCTGACGCCTTCAACCTCAGCCTTTATAGCCCTCAGCTGCCAACTCTGTGGTAGCTGCTTCCTAGATGGCAAGTTTGGGTCAAAATTGTTCCAGCACATAACCTTAGAGCCCCGACACAGCCTTGCACATGATCCCCAGAGCTCATCTCCCTCTGCTCTCAATAACCTCACTTCCAGGACCCCCGAAAGGGCCTAGTGGTTATTAGTCTCATTTCTCCTACAGGAATATGAGTTTCTTTTATAAATAATTTTCCTTTCTAGAGACTTCTGCTAATCAAGGGCCAGGCAGGGTGGCATGTATGTGTCAGCCTAGCATGCTGGAGGATTAGGCAGGAAGATCTTGTGTTCCAAGCAAGCTTATGACACATAGTGAGAGTGTCAGAAAACAACAGCAAGGGGTGAGGCACTGTTAACGTACTTCTAGAAACAGATAAAGGTGTTTCCGGTTAAGCAAGGCTATGCATAACCAGTGAAAGGCTACTCACTGCGGGGAAGGTGCTCCAACTTCAGGCCAAGTGTGGTACCCTCCCCACCTCCTCTCTGCTTTCAGACTGGACAAAGAAGACAAATGCAAAAGCTTGGGTTCACTTTGTAAAGCCACTTTCTCCTGTTTCCCATTTCCCCCTTCCAGTGGTTTTGTAGGCACTCGGTCCAGGTGTGACTTTGCTCTGGGAAGCATTGAAACGGATGGGAAGAGGGAGCATTCGGGTGACTGGAGCTTTCAGCACTAAGGCAGAGAGAGGCACAGATGGGAACTGAAGTTGTTCTGAGTGTCCAGCCCAACCCGTCAGAGAAATAAATGAGCACAGCAGATCCAAGGCCTTGGTCAAGGCAGGCTATCCATTTCCTCTACGGTCATGGTTAGGGTTCTCTTTTCCTACCTGATTCAAGGCCACAGAACGTTTGTTCTGCACAGAGCCTGGTCCAGAGTAGGAGCTCAGCAAGGGAAGGCATTGGAATACCATTCCCACTGGGGCTACTTTCAAGCAGTGTCACTAGCTGAGCTTGCATTTCTTTGGGGTTAAACATTCTTTCCCTCAGCAGCTACTTGTGAAAACTGTTTGACATTGTAAGACTATTGTACTGACTGGTTCATAGTATTCTACGACATCTGCCCTACACTTATACCTCAGTCCTTCTACATGTGACGGGTAGCACCCAGAACTGGTAGAAGTGTTGTACGGCTGTGGCTTGGCTCCAGGCAGTCCAGGGGATGTGGGCATTTTATTCTTTGTGCGGCAGGCTGTGTTTCCAGTAATGAAGTCTAAGTTGGCACAAACATTTTTGGCTCTCAGAACACATCAAAAGACCAAAGGCTTGTATCTTATTCTCCAAAAGCTTTGGCTCCTTTACCATCTCTGGATGTCCAGGATCCAGTCGCCATGTGCCTGTGCTGAATACCTTGGTGGCTGAGGGGTTGAATCAGCAAATTCTTTGGGCTTTAAATTTTGTTACAGCCAAGGGAGATGACTCGGTGGCAGGATCTCTGGGGTTCCAGGATCTGGGTATCTCAGGAATGTGATAGGGTGTCAAGAGATAGATGGAGAGGTAAAGAGGGACCAACCAGTTACCTGCGATAACTGCAGAGCCCCTGTGCCTGCTGGACCAGTTTTAGGGTAGGGCAATGTAGTGGTACTCACCACCCTGCTGTTTCCGACCTCTGTCAGCGGCTCAGTCACACACTGGAGAGTACACAACACTTACATCACACTGTGTCACCATACGATTAACCAGACTAGCTATCAGGTCAACTCTGAGCTCACTGTGTGACCCCCAAGGTAGAGGAGAGTGTAACGCTCAAAGAAATGTCACACATTTCTCACAGCTTAATAGGGGGACTGGTCAGAGTGGAAAGAAGGTTTTCTTGAACTTAGAGCCAAGGGAAAACCAGTTAATAGAACCAGTAATACTGAACAAAGAGTGTTCGCTGTACTAATTGTCTTCAGCAGTTATTGTATATTGGTTTAATTTCTCCCACTGTTACTAAAATTCTAATAGTGGAAAAAAAAAGCATTTTAAACACAAGAAAATGAAAATTACTGTGCCAGTGGGGTTTCAGAGGCCAGAAGAAGGGTCCCCTTGCCAAATCTTCCTTCGAATGGCTCCCAGTTGTCCCAGATTTCTAAATAGAAGGCAACTCTTTTCATTCCATAATTAGAAAGGTTTTATAAAGTACAAAATGCAGATTCACAGCTGATTTAACAGGTTGCTATGAGAGAGTCCCCAGGTGAGACCCATCGTGAAAGAGACTAGATCTTTAAGGGGTAAGGAGTGGGGTGAGGCATAGAAGACAAAAGACAGTAAAATTAAATATACAGAATTAGCAGAAAAGTGGTTACATTAGAAAGAACACTGTGTTGTCCAGGCAGGTGGCTTTTGGTGAGTTACATGCCAGCCTGGTCTACAGAGTTCCAGGCGACATAGTGAGACCTAGGCTCCAAGACCAGAAACGAAAACATTTGTTAGCACTTGTAAAATCTCAAGCACAGAGTTGTAGAACCCGATGGACTCTCACTCAGACTTCTGGTAGAATCAGCGGAGGGATAATTTTAAAATAGGAACTGGCTAGGCATGGTGGTTTGAAATCCCAGCATTCAAGAGGCAGGAGAATTGAGTTTGAGGCCAGCCTGCGCTACATAGGTAAGACCCTTTCTGTAACGAGCACACACAAAACCGTAAAATGGTTTTAACGTATTCAGAAATAGAAAACAGCGCCTAACAGTTGGGAAGAGTGTCTACTGTCTTAGCCTTGCCTCAAGGAAAGATGTGATCTTGTCTATTTTTAAATTTTCAACCACGCATTCTCTACACCCAGCAACGCCTTCTTTGTAACGGTGGAAAACCGAAGGATGGCTGAAGTTTCCATTCTTAGTACATTATTTTAACGGGGTGTGTGTGTGTTGGGGGGGGTGGGGGCAAAGGCTGCGACTGTGTCTGTGTGACTTAAAATGTCGCTATGGATTCGTTTCTCCCTGAAAGCAACTGGAGGGGGTACTGACGTGACAGCAGCAGCAGCAGCAGCACCGCCGAAGACACTTGAATGACTGTTTCCAGGGGAGCCACGTTGCTCATAGTACGAGCCGCTGTGTGCTTTGCAGCGGCTCTGTCTGGGTAGGAGACGGCGTGATGTCCACTTCCGGCCCCCGCTGACAAGATCGCGTGCGAGGACTCCGGAGGTGAGTGGTCCAGGCTGGGCGCCGTGGCCGTGGCGGAGGCGGACGACCCGGGCGGTGCAGGACTCTCGGGAGTCGAGCGGCTCGCGGGAGGCTCGAGACCGCACCCCGCGCCCGCGCCCGCGCCCGCGCGCGCGCACTGGGCAGTACCACCCGCCGCGGGTCCGCTCGGGGAGGGCGGGCCGGGGAGGTGCCGGGTCACGTGGCGCGGTCACGTGCCCCCCCCCCCCCCCAGCCCGACTGGCGGTCGCGGCGGCGGCCGAGGGAGGCGGAGTCTCGGCCGAGACGCGGGGGGGAGGTGGTGGCGGCGGCGGCGGCGGCGGCGGCGGCGCCGAGGGCTGCCGGAGGCGGAGGCGGAGAGGCACGGGGCCGCCGCCACGGCCGCTAGGGAGGTGAGGCTGGGATGGGTGGCCGCGAGGGCCGGGGCGGCGGGGGCCGAGCGGTGGGCGCGGCGGGGCGGCCGGCGCGGGGCTCCTCGGTGGACCCCCAGCTTGGGCGGCCCGCGCCTGGCTTGCTCGTTCGCCTTTTGTTCCGGCGTGCGAGGAACTGGGCCGACCGAGGAGCTCGGGCGTGCGTGTGTAAATCAGAAGGCGTTTGGCTCGGAGCCATGTTTTTTTTTTCCTTCTCCTTAATTGTGCAGACAGAAAAATCCCTTCCACCGATTTTTCGGGGAGACGGGCTGCGCCGGCCCGGCCTCCCCCACTGTCCCTCGTTTGCTCTGTCGGCCTCCCGGGCGGCTCTCCTTTCCTTCCTTCCCTTTCCTGCTCTCCCCACCTTCGGCCAAGTCCGGCCAGCCAGCGGGTGAGCGGGGTGTCTGCAAAGCGGCCCGGTCACCTGTCGTGGCAGCTGCATGGAAATCCCGGCGCTTCTGCTGTCTGGAGCCTGTGCGGTTTCCTCTGGCAAATCACGGAGATTCCGCTCCCAGTACTAACCCTTCCTCTTTTGCTCCTGCACTCTCCTAACCCAGCTCCTGATGCTGATGTGAAGTTTCACCGTTTGGGGGCAATTAGCAAGGAGGTGTCCACTTCTTTCTTTCCGAGGCTTGGGAAGGGGAGGACCATCTAGCTTTGTGGCTTGAATGGATGTGGAGGGGTTGACAGTTGTCAGTGAGATTGATGTCACTTAGGGACCTGTTCCTTCTACCTGCCAGGTAACTCTATTCCCTCTGGGGATAACCTGTTCCCTTGGGGAGGGAACTGTTTTCAGGGTTTCTTTACTTGGGAACTCTCCTCTTAAAAATATTCTTTCTTCTTTTTCTTTCTTTTCTAATACTATTATTGTTTAGACTGGGTCTTTTAGCCTTAGCTGGCCTGGGACTCAATGTGTAGACCAGACTGGCCTAGTAGAGATCACCTGCCCTTACCTTCAGAGCTGAGATGAAGGGTTTGTGCCACCACACAAGGCCCAGCTCTTTATTTTACAATGATGGAGCATCTTAAGGGTATTTCCTTATGTTTTTGTAGCAGGTTTCAGGAGGGGTAGTTGTTCCTAAGGTTTAGAGGAATTTAAAAACCATTCTGAGATTCTCTTATTTTGAGCCCGTGGGATTTTGTTTTTGTTTGTATCTGGAGTCACCACTCCGCGGTGGGAGTTCTTGCAGGAAGCCCATATTCCTGGAGAGTTCCAATTTGGGATTGATGGGAAATGCCTGGGCCCATGCACATAGCCGTACTGTGTACTCTAATCCAGAAAACCCAGGGGGAGACTCCTAACCTTCAGGTGGGCAGCAGGGAGCTGTATAGTGATAGCCGCATTCTGAACAGGAGAGTCACATATGTCCTTTCTTCTTGTAATCCTGCTGGAGAAATGACTGAGCACATTATGAAGAGCCAAATCTAGTCTTTACTTCCTCAGTTAAAGAAGAGCCATCTGTGTGAAAGAATTACTAGACAATGAACATTTCTTGAAAACATTGAAGAGCTCTGTTTTGATCCGGGTTGTGGAAGTTCAGGCGATGGGGGAGGCGTTGCCTTCCAGAATTGGATCTATGCTGTGCTGAGTTACAGGAAGTCACGTAAGGAAAAATGTTTTTAACGCTCGTGGAGGTTTCAGGCATGAAGGCTGAGTAGAAAGCCAGCCTCAACCCATGTTCTGAGGACTAACAGTCTATTTACCACACGTATTTTAAGTAACTTAGAAACGGTGAATGTGGATCAAATTGAACTTTATGGTTTTTATATGGAGACATAAGAATTGAATTTGGTTATTTAAAACTTTTTTTCTCCACTAAAACTTCAAATGGGATTTTAACCCTTAAAAGGATGGGTGATATAGGAAACCAGATTATTTTATAATGAGCGTTTCCTTCCTTGCTTCCTTTTATACCTCTCTTTTTCTTTCTAGTTATAGTTTATATGTTTGTGCTGGAGTGTATGTGTGTACTGTCTGAGGACAGACAAGGGTGATGGATCCTCTGGACCTGGAGTTACAGGTGGCTGTGAGCCACCCAACATAGATTCTAGGAACCAAATCCCGGTCCCCCACAAGAGCGGAGGGTGCTCTTAATATGTTCACCTTCCTTTACGGCCTCATGAAGAGAGGGTTTTAAACAATGTATTACTATTTTTGTGAAGAGAGTTTTAAATTGAGCTGTCCACTGTTGCTCTGAGGTCCTAAGTAATGAATAGGGAGATAGCAGCCCTTTTGCATCCAGATTTCAGCTCTCTGGGTGGTTTGTAGAACCAAAGGTGAGCCGGCGTTCTCTCTGAGTTTTCTGCAGGTTGCCTTCAGGAAGGTACTGGATGGCTCCTGTGAGCATGGGTAGGTAGGTGGGAATCAGTGGCTTCATGCCTTAGGCCACATTCATAACATTCATTTTTCTCCTGTTTCCTGTGGAGGGCAAAGGTGAAGACAGTGGGAGTGGCCGTTGTGCATGTATTGGCAAAGCGCAGTTAAAAGCCGAGTAAAACCTTAGAATGAAATGCTGTGATACGGACACTGCACTCCTTCCTGTTTAGCATCTGAAGTCTCCTCACTATCCCAAGACCAATTGCCCGGACTGAGACTGTTGGGACTGCGTAGAATCTGAGATCACACCGACAGGCTTCTTTTAGTGTGACTGGGGTAATGTTAATTTAGTTAGTAAATTTTAACAATTAAAATATTTTATGTTAAAGTATATATAAATAAAAACTGGGATACCCCTTTACTACTTCTAACGTTTTGAACAGTGCAGTGGCCTTAAGTACGTTCACTGTTAAAGAATAGTTGCCACAGGTTTCCAGGCTGGAGCCCATTAGTCAACCCTTTTTGTCTTCTCAGTCTCCTCGCTTCTCAGCCCCTTTGCTTCTATGAAGCTGACAGCTTTAGGTGTCTAATACAGTTAAAGTCACACAGTGATTTGCCTTTTCTGAATGGCTCCCTTCACTTAGCATGATATCCTTAAGGCTTATCTGTGTGGTAGGATGTCAGAATTTCCCTTATTTTACATGTCCTTACAGCAATGAATGATGTAAATGAAAAGATACATGGGCAAACTAGAGAGAGAGAGAGAGAGAGAGAGAGAGAGAGAGTGTGTGTGTGTGTGTGTGTGTGTGTGTGTGTGTGTGTGTGTGAAGAACCCCAACATGTGTTGAGCTGTGAAAGTCACCCAGAGCAGAGCACTGGCAGGAGAATCTAAGGATGTGGGAGCATCTTTCTTTAAAGGGTTGACCCAGGACCTAGAGCATGCTATGTTATTTTTTACCCTGGAACACTTTAACCGTTAAAAGGTAGACACTGGTGTACTCTGAAACATTTTATTTGTCATCCAGCTTGTTTCATTTTACCCATCATTTTTAGTCTTATTTTAGGGATTCTTCCTCCACTTCCTCCTCCTCCTCCTCCTCCTCCTCCTCCTCCTCCTCCTCCTCCTCCTCCTCCTCCTCTTCTTCTTCTTCTTCTTCCCTGTCATTGGATTATTTCAAAGCACATCAGACTCCCTCGTAATTTTGTCTGTATTCTAGTATACCTCTGAAAAGGTTCCTAACAATAAATAGGATTATTTTTAAAGAATAGTTTTTGAGCCGGGCAGTGGTGGCGCACGCCTTTAATCCCAGCACTTGGGAGGCTGAGGTAGGTGGATTTCTGAGTTCGAGGCCAGCCTGGTCTACAGAGTGAGTTCCAGGACAGCCAGGGCTACACAGAGAAACCCTGTCTCGAAAAGCCAAAAAAAAAAAAAAAAAAAAAAAAACAAACCCCAAAAACCCAAATAAGATCCATACATTGTAATTAAGTAATTTGTTCAGCATTATCCCCCCCTGCTTTGCTGACTCCTTCCTACCCCCGCCCCCTTTTGTTTTGTTTTGTTTTGTTTTTGAGGCAGGGTCTCATCATTTATTCCTTGACTATTCTGGAGCTTGTTCTATAGACCAGGCTGGCCTTCGACTTCAATCATCCAGCCTCCCTAGTGCTGGAGTGCCAGCTGTGCACTTACTTTCATGCCTGGCTTTAAGTCTCTTTCCACTGTAGGTTATCCATCTTTTTTCTCTTTGTAACTTGTATTGAAGAAACTGAATTTTACTGATTGTGTTTCCATACTGTTAACTACATCGATTTATTTCTTGTGTTTCCTGTGTGTTGGTAGTGACTCCATGAGACTCTCAGAGAAGAATCAGATCCAAACCCCATGGATACCGGAGGACAATTATGTTTTAGTCTGGCAGCCTGAGCCTAGGACTAAGATGCTATTTCTAGCTGTTTCATTGGCAGTTTAGACCCTAACGAATGGAAGCGAATTTGGTAAAATTTAAATCAGTTACAGTATTGTATTACTATGACTTCTATTCCTTCTTTTGGTTACCGTACTATTTGGATATCTGCCAGTATGGAATGTGCATAGGGATGATAGTAATTCCCAGGGCAGTACACATGAAGGGAAATGTATATATTCTTAGGTGCAGAAGAGGTAGAAATTAATGTTTTCAGTTTGAAGAGCTGCTGTTAGCTATCTAATAAAAATGCACATAGCACTTGACCAGGAATATCTACAGTTAATAGGAATTTATCCTAAGAAATCATAGGAAAAGTTAGCATGTGTGCATGAGCACACACAACAGAATGAGAATAAAGAGAGTAGGAGAAATTTTGCTGTCAGTTCACATTCCAAAGACAAGGTACAAGGTTGGGAGGAAGTCACGGGAGACTGGGACACATTTAACTAAAAAAAAGAAGACAAGGCCATGACACCTGCTGCCTGTTAGAAGTAGATGCGGTCACTTCTCAGAAATGTTGAGTGAATTTCCATTTATCCATCAAGTTACTATGAGCAGAAGAACTTGGACTCTCTTCTCCCTTTGATTGTTATCTCCCTTGATGTGTCAGGACTTGTATCAGCACCAGTTCTGTTTCTTCTCTTGCCGTCATAGAAGATTATTATTAACGTTAAAATAAACATTAAAAATTGGTGTTTTCCTCCTTAAATATGGTTGATAACCACAATATTTTTCTGATGTCAATAAATGAGTAGCAATTTTTGTGCTTATGTGATGTCTGTTAAGAATAGAATTAAAAGACAGTAGTTAGGTGTGGTGACTTATCTTTTCATTGCAGCACTTGGAGGCAGAGTCAGGCAGATCTCTGAGTTCAGAGGCAGCCTGGTCTACAGATTGAAGTTCTAGGCCAGCCAGGGCTACATAGTGAGACCCTGCCTCAAAAAGCAGAGCATATATAATCTTTTTAGAAAGCCTTTGATAGTCCTAGTGTAGTGTTATAGATTATGGTTTTGTAGGTGTCTCTGTAGGTTAGATAATAAGCCTTTATTTCATTAGTTCCATTAGAGTCAAAATGGATTAAGATAATATGTACTACTATGTAAGAGATTAAAAACTTACAAACTTACTCAAAAACTAAATATTCAGTTTATACTGTAGTGGACATACAAGAATTAGTAAACATTTTTGTGAGGTATTATGTTTTAGTGTTTGGATATCTTTTTAAATGGGCATATTAGAGCCACTGAGTTTTTGAATATATCTAGTAATGTCTGGGTAATGCTGAGAATTTGTCCTTTTCAAAGATTAATTGAAATGTCTCAGTCTTGTGTTACCTGTTCATCACTCTGGCTGCTTACTGATTACAATACTAGGTTCTAAACAGTTTTGTTCAGAGACAGATGCGGTATGTGCTGACCATCTTACCACTTGGGAGGCTGAGGCAAAGGATTGTGAGTTCAAGGGCTGGTCTCCATAGCAAGGCCCCATCTCAACAAATAAATACATGAAAACAATGAAAAACAACCCCAGCTCCCCCCAAACCCCTTTTGTTGTTCAGTGTTTTAAAAGTCCACTCAAAAGCTATGGACAAACGTTACTCATCTTACTGGATAACTGTTCTTCTTCCACTATCAAAGGGAAAGTTAGCTTAAACTATTAGAGGCATTTACTCCTGATTTGTATATGTGGCTTTTCAAACTCTAATTGGGGAAGTCTAGAGCGTGTATAGAAAACCTTTGCAGTACCAGGTCTTCCCTGTTTCTGGTCGTCAAGGGTAGATTTGCCTCCCGTGGGCACATCACTATCTGTAGCAGCTGTGATAAGGTGGTAGGGTCAAGTTGTCAGGTGAACAGCAGGCTGAGCTGTGAGTCCTGGGACAGCTCAAAACTGAGATGAAAATGAGGTGAGCCGTGTTGTTCGTGCATGCAGGGGAATACCTTCCTTTCTTAGGTACAGGCAGCCAGCTTAGCCGAGGTGACAGGTGGTTGGGCAGCTTCAGTGGCTGGCATGTTAGCGTTCTTAGCATGAGAACTTAGGTTATTGCCCTGGGCAGCAGAACTAACTGTTTAGGTTGTCAGAGTTATCGCTAACTGTTAATTTGGTATTTGTCAAATCAGAGAAACACTGGTTTTAAAAAGCGGTCTTGGGTTTAATCTTTCTGGGAGAAGCTCATAGGGAGGACCAGGTAGATGAATGGGGTTGACACTCAGGTCACATTTCCTAGCCCTCCAGACAATCTGGAACTTTTCATTCCTGTCACTTTTCCCTCAAGAGATGAGAAGCCCAGTCTGGTGTTTCGTATGTAGGAAATTAGTGAAATCCTGCAATACTTGAAGTGCCTTGAATAAAACACAAGTCTTAAACTAGAAAGCTCACAGTTCGCTCACCCAGCGCTATCAGTAACAATTTTAACCCTGTGACAGAGAAATGAAGGTGGCACACTACTCCTCTGTCTCCCCACTCCACGTCCATTCCAAGGGACTTGGGGACGAGTTAGGTATAGGACTGAGATGCTGCCCAGAGTCTAGCCATGATAACTTCCTAGAATATTGCTTCTCCGCCTCTTTGGAGTCATACCATCTTACTTTGGTTTGTGTCTCCCTCCTCCTCTGGACTCATGTGATAGCTGGGTCTCTATTATCAGCAAAGTGGTAATGTGCAAAGTTTACAGAGTATGATTATCAACATAATTTTACTTTTGACTAATGACTTCAGACCTTTTCTGCATTTTGAGGAAAGTGATCTGCTGTGTGGTTGTATTTTCAGAGTTTTTTTGTAGAGAGTTCTCTATGTAGCTGTGGCTATTGGGAACTCAGTGATCCTCCTGCCTCCGCTTCTGGAGTGGGGCGATGATGCCCAGCTTATTTTTAAAGTTTTGATCAATTAAAATGCTTTGGAAATCTTTATGACACAATAGAAAGTCTTCATAATGAAGATTTGTGTTTATCATGGAGTTTTGTATAAGAAAACTGAGTGGGAAATAGTAAGTATTATAGATCTCTCGGGTTGACAGTGCTTTCCTTCACAGAGGTAAGGAGGGAATCATCAGTGTCGTGAGGTGCTTGGAAACCAACCCTGGAGAAGTTTAACTCTCCAAGTGTATTGTAAGATAGAAGGGTGGCAGGTTGGTCGCTTGATTCAGAAATGGTATGACTCACTATTTCTGTGAGCCTTGGGTATCAGTTTTGTCTCTTGGCTTTCTGTCTTTCCCTAGTAACTGATCTCCTTGGCTCCCTGAGGATCCTACTGATACAACTTGCTTGGTTGTCCTTTACCCACATCAGGTGGTGGACTTTCTCCTTGTGACACAGATGGCATATACCTGGCTCTGGGGAATTGATCTGTTTCTCGTGTACGTACAAGACCACCCACACTTGGAGAAAGTACTGTCGGTGTCTGGATGTTTAGTTAGGCCAATTACTTCAACCTTTTAATTTTAGTTATCAAACCTCTTACTAGATTGGTAATGATTAACAAAATTGGTTTGAGTTGGGCCTCTTTTGGTGCTAATGAGCAGTGAAGTGGACCCCAAGGTGAGAAGTCTGAAGAATTATGCTGTGGAGTCTGGACTTAATAACAAATTAGAGATGAATGAGCTCCTGGAAACTTCGGGTTTGGCCCAATTCCTTTCTGTATTTTGTATCTACCCAGTCTTACCTACTGTCTGTTTTCATTTAGTGATTTAGAAATCAAACTATCTTACAACATAGATTGTCTAGCATTATTGGAAGAAAATCTACTGAGATATAAACCTTGTATTATGGAAATATTAGTTCAGTGTTTTCATGGCCAAACTCTGCTCTCTGTTATTTCATATGTGGAATCTAGCCCTTTGTGCTCACTGCTGCTTCATGTTACTATGGCGACCTGACTGATGCTCTTAATGCCATTCTTATATTGACGCCTCCAACTCTGTGTAGTTGGGAACACTTGGAAAGAAGTGCGCCCTCTATTTTAATTGTTTGTTTCCTTTTTATTTAAGAAACCATTTAAATCATTCACTCCCACTTTACTGGACATGGTGGTGCACATCTTTAGTCCAACACCTGGATCTCTAGGAGTTTGAGGCCAGCCTGGTCTTAAGAGTGAGTTCTAAGCCAGCCAGGGTCTACATATTGAGACACTGCCCCTCTCACCCCCACAGAAGACCGCAAATAAAAACAAACAAGTGAACAGAACTGGCAATCAGAATGTTGTTAAGATCAGCTTCAAATTTTTTATTTTATTTATTTTATATGTATAAGTGTTAGCCTGTATGTATGTCTGTCCTGCATGCTCACAGATGCCAGAAGAGAGTGTTGATCCTTGAGACTGGAGTTATAGACAATTGTGAACCATCATATGGGTGCTGGGAATTTAACCTGGGTTCTCTGGAAGAGCAGCCAATGCTCTTAACTGCTGAGCCCTCTCTCCAGCCTGGAGATAGGTCAGCTTTAATTTCAATTACTAAACGCAGTAGGATACATGTATGTGAATCTCGTGTGGGGTTGGTTTTCCTGCTTTTTTGTTGAGGTTAATGGGTGGTGGAGGTTTGACACTGCGGGCTTTGGCACTCCTGATGCTCCTTTCAGACCTCCATATCTGTTTTGACTTGACTACTGTTGTAGGCACCAAGTAGTTGAGTTTGATGTGTTGATTTGGAGAGAAAAATTTTAGGTTTAAGGAGACTTTGGAGCCAGGTGTGGTGGTGCATTCCTTTCTTTATCCCAGTATTTGGGAAGCAGAGGCAGGAGGATCTCTTGAGTTAGACTGGCCCAGTCTACAGATAGAGTTCCAGGACAGTCAGGACCAATTAGAGAAACCCTGCCTCAAAAAACAAACAAACAATAGCAACAACAAAACCCTCAAACCAAAACCAAATCAAACCCAGGAGACTTTAGTTAGTAATGATAAAACAAATAAAAGGTGGTGGTGCTGGCTTAGTTCTATGTCAACCTGACATAAGCTAGAGTTATCTGAGGTAGGAAATTGACAGTGTTATTGAGACAGTGTCTCCATTAGACAGAGGTTCTCAGCCTGTGGGTTGTGCCCTTTTAGGGGTCAAACGACTTTCTCACAGAGGTCACTAAGACCATGGGTAAACAGATACTTACATTATGATTCATAACAATAGCAAAATTACAGTTATGATGTAACAAAGCTGGTAATTTTATGGTTGGGGTCACCACAACATGAGGACTGTATTAAAGGGTCCCAGCATTAGGAAGGTTGAGAAGCACTGCCGTAAGATCGGGCTGTAGGTAAGCCTGTAGGGAATTTTCTTAGTGATTGATTGATGTGGGAGGGCCCAGCCCATCGTGGCTCTGTGAGAAAGCAGGCTGAGCAGGTCTGTAAGCAGCACCTCTCCGTGGCTTCTGTATCAGCTCTTGCCTCCAGGTTCCCTCCTGGTTTGAGTTCCTGCCTTGGCTTCCCTTGGTGGACTGGGAACTAGGATATGTGAGCCAAATGAACCTCTTTCTCCCCCAGTTGCCTTTGGTCATGATGTAACCCTGAGGCAGTAACCTTTGGCTGAGGAAGCTGCAGTGGCTCTGCTTTAGAGGAATCCCTGGCTATGGGAATCACAAGCATGGGATCCAGGGGGAAGGAGCGTGTAGTCTAACGGCATTTGGAGTGTGAGTTTGGACGTGTCAGAGGGTTGGAATGTGTGAGAGTAGTTGTAGCCGTAGAGCAAGCACTTAGGCGAGGAGCGTTTTTTTATTTTTAATAACTTGGAATTTACTGTATACTGTATTTTCTCAGATGTGTATTATACATATTTTCTGCTTATTTGCTCTTCAGCTTTATGACATTTTGACAGATCAAAGTTGAAATTTTTTATGGAGGCAAACTTTGTCTTTTATCCATAGTTTCTACTGTATGGGTTGTTTGTTTCTTTCCTCCTTCTTTTTATGTATTTATTTATTTTGAGACAAGATTCTCACTATGTAACCTTGGCTATCTTTGAACTAACTCAATATTTAGACCTTGCTGGCCTCAAACTCACAGAAGTCCACCTGCCTCTGCTTCTGTCCTCTGGCCTAGGATTAAAGGTGCTACCATGCTACCTGGCACTGCTGTATGGTCTTTTTGGAAGGTGTCAGTTTATTGAGTGTCAGAGAGGAAGTACCAAGGCCTTGATGAGAAAGATCTTTTTCATGCTGGACCTTGTATGCCATGTTTAAAGGTTTTGGTATTATTTCGAGAACAGAAGCTGCTGGAGGGTTTAAATGCAGGTGTCTGTATGAGCACAGAGCCCAAGGTAATTTAGACTGTACTCTCCAAAGGAAACCCTGGATCAACAGTTTGGTTTGCTGAGGAGGCGGGAAAACAGTAAATGACTAAAGCCCTCTTGATTGGCAGGTGATCCTGAGAGCATACGAGCAGCTTGGAACCCTGTAAGGGAACACCCGTTATTCATCTTTGCCTCTGTGTGAGTAGAGCGTAATTTTCATGCATCCTTCCTCAGGAATAATTTGTGAGTAGTCTATCATTCTCTTGGTCTTGGATTATTTAAAAAATGTCAGCTAGGAAATTTGTGCTAATGTTATTAAAAAAAACAGGGTACATACTTTTAATGTATATAAACTTTTAAAGATGGCTGGGGCTGCAGCTCATTGGTAGAACACCTGCTTTCACATGCATGGTGTCCTAGGTTCAGTCCCCAGGACTGCTAGAACAGAAAAAAGTAGGATGTGTTAATGTATCTGAAGTTGAACTTTTCTCATCTGCCCAAGTGTCCTCCAGGTTGGATGTACTATTATCTGCTCTGATTTGTATACATATGACTGTTAGCAAGACTGGCTTCTGTCCCAGTGTAATCAGGCAGAGGTCCCATCTGACCCCTGTAGTGGAACTGCACTGGAAGACTTCTATTTCTGTAATTACATTAGGATGTGATATGCTCCTTCGTATTTTTACTATTGAGTTGTAAGGAGACACCTCCGCCTCCACCCCCATACCCCCCACATCCCCCTCCCGTGCTTTGAAAGATGCTTATCAGCTGGCATCCAGGGAGGATGCTAGTTGTATTTGGGAATCTTCCGTGTAAAGGTGGGAGGGATTGGTGTTTCAGGTGGTGGCAGGTGTGCTTCCTGCCAAGTTGGCATAATGGAAACAGGGCTCTTCTGAGCTGCCATCTGTTTGTGGTTGATAGGAAACCAACAGTGAGTTCTGAGGCGGGAGGAACTGTTCCACTTATGTTGAAATGTTTAGGGATTAGTAATGAGCAGACCATGCTGAGCAGGTCTTACCACTACTGGGAGAAGTAGAGCCGGTGTTGAGTGACTTTTGTTACCATTGAGTTAGGAAGATAGCTGCGGGGTTCAGCCCTCTCCCCCATACCCTGAGGAGACCTTTCTTTCCTGCCCATGCAGACTGATCACTTGGCCTAGCCCCAGAAGTATAGTGAGTTAGGTAGGCCAGAGGCATATTATTTACAGGCCTACTACGTGTCCTAAAGGGTTCTGTCTCTAGCCCTTGGTAGGCTTTTTGTTTTTGATTGCAAATTATGGTAAATGTAATAAGATTACCATTTTGTTTCTGGTTGTGTGTGTGTGTGTGTGTGTGTGTGTGTGTGGTCAGAGGCTATCTTAGATGTTTTTTCTTGTGTGTTGCCTATTTTGTGTTTTGAGACAATCTTTTACTGTTCTGGAACTTAAGGATTTGATAGGCTGGCTGGCCGGCAAGTGAACTCCACAGATCTTGCTGCCCATGCCTTCCCAGGGCTAGGATTACAAGCATGTGCCATTACTCCAGACTTTTTTTGTTTTAATTGTCGTTGTTTGTTTTTTTAAAGATAGGGTCTCACTATGTAGTCCTGGCTAGCCTGAAACTAGCTATGTAGACCAGGATAGATTCAAACTTAGAACTCATTCTAATTCTGCTTCCCCCATATTTGGATTAAAGACATGTACCACCATGCCTGGCTGGCATAGGTTCTTTGGTTTTATCCCCAAATTTTGCTTTGTTTCTTGTGTATTGGTCTCACAAAGCAACAATGTAGAACAGAGAATAACTCCTTTCTCAACTAGTGGTTAATTGGTAGGTTAACTGGAAGAGTTAATCTGTAGTTCAATAACAGCCAAAAATACCTTTTAAGATGAACTGTGTCTGGAGGCTGGAGAGATGGCTCAGTGGTTAAGAGCACTGACTGCTCTTCCAGAGGTCCTGAGTTCAATTCCCAGCAACCACATGGTGGCTTACAACCATCTGTAATGGGTTCTGATGCCCTCTTCTGGTCTGTCTGAAGACAGCTACAGTGTACTCATATACATAAAACAAATATATTTTTTTAAAAAAAAAAAAGAAAAGAAAAACATCAGTTGCTGAGTGTAATTCAAGTACTCAGCTTCTTAAAAAAAGATGAACTGTGGCTTGTCTTGGGGACTGCTATGGGTTTCTGTCTTGCCTCTTCCAAAACAATGAAAAACAGCTCTACAGCCCTCTGTTAGTTAGGGAAATCTTGGTATCAAGTAAGAGTCCTAATTGAATCAAAATGACAAAGATAGTTTATTGGATGGGCCTGCTGGTTTGCAGAATCTAGACCAGGGACCAGTCCAGAGCCTGGGAAGATGTATGGCAGACCCTGGGGCCTTCCCACTCCCTCCCCAGTCCCTTGCTTAGCTTCCATCCCTCAGTGCTTCTGGCACAAGCCAGTACTCTCTACTCTTTGTCAAGGAGACAGACCTGGCCACCAGCACCAATGCCCTCCCCACGCCTTTCATATTAAAGTAGAGGTGTCTAGAGGGAGACCTATCTTGTGTCTATTAGGATTTGCATTTTCAGATGGAACAGTATAAATAATTGTAACTAGGCTCAAACACATCTTTATTAATCAAAATGGAAATTTATAATCAACATAATTCTGCCAGTGAGAAATACTTCTGTTTATTAGTGTAGTGTAAGAACGTGTGCTTCAAGACTTGACAGCCTTACTCTGCAAAATGTTGTTAAAAGACTGGATATTTGGGTAGTCAGTTGTAGAGAGATCAGGTGAACTAGTTCATGAGGTAAAAATTGCCATTGTCATGGAGAACATTTAGGCCCTTTCTGTTGATCAGTGTTTGCTGCAGGTGTAACAATTTTGGGTGCAGTTTATCAGTTTTCTGATCTCATATATAATGACTTTATTAGGATTCAAAAAGCTGTTGTGGGATCATACTCAAAGCAGGCTATACTATACAGCAGCCATGAATTTATTTTGGGGGGTGGGGGAGTGTACTGGCTAGTTTTGTGTGTCAACTTGACACAAGCTGGAGTTATCACAGAGAAAGGAGCGTCAGTTGAGAAAATGCCTCCATGAGATCCAGCTGTAAGGCATTTTCTCAATTAGTGATCAAGGGCGGAGGGCCCCTTGTGAGTGGTACCATCTGTGGGCTGGTAGTCTTGGACTCTATAAGAAAGCCAGCTGAGCAGGCCAGGAGAAGCAAGCAAGCCAGTAAGTTACACCCCTCCATGGCCTCTGCATCAGCTCCTGCTTCCTGACCTGCTTGAGTTCCAGTCCTGACTTCCTTTAGTGATGAACAGCAACATGGAAGAGTAAGCTCAATAATCCCTTTCCTCCCCAACTTGCTTCTTGGTCATGATGTTTGTGCAGGAATGGAAACCCTGACTAAGGGGGGGGTGGGGGGTTGGTTTAACAAGTTTGGCATTGGGAGGTGCTTTAAAACTGCTTCTTGATTCCACTACTTAGATGGTGTCTTAGTTAGGGTTTTCTTGCTGTGAACAGACACCATGACCAATGCAAGTCTTATAAAGGACAACATTTAATTGGGGTTGGCTTACAGGTTCAGCGGTTCAGTCCATTATCACCAAGGGGGAACATGGCAGCATCTAGGCAGGCATGGTGCAAGAGGAGCTGAGAGTTCTACATCTTCATCTGAAGGCTGCTAGCAGGAGACTCACTTCCAGGCAGCTTGGAAGATGGTCTTAAAGCCCATGCCCACAGTGGCACACCTACTCCAACAAGGCCACGCCTCTAAATAGTGCCACTCTCTAGACCAAGCATATTTAAACCATCACAGATGGTCAGTGCCAGTTGCTATATACAGTCTACTTCTGTTGTATGACAAAATCTGACTGAGAAGTGTTATGTTGTTTTGTAGAATAAGCAAGGGTAACAATTCAGAATTTGGTCAGTTTATGAGGCACTCACTTTTGAAGCCTTTTCACCTTTCTAATTTACTTCAAATGAATTCTCTGGCAACCTCTTACATAGTTCTAAGAGGATTAACTTCAATGATAGGTCTTTTTGAGACAAGGTTTCTTCTATTATGCAGCTCTGGCTGTCCTAGAACTCAACATGTAGACCAGATTGGCCGTAAATTCAAGAGGTCCACCTGCCTCTGCCTCCTGACTCTAGGGATTAAGGAAGTATGCCACCACGTCCAGCCTTTGCAAAACTACTTGAATGCCACTGCACTGTGTGTTCCCTTAGCAGGTCATGGTTCCTGTGGATTGTTGATGTTCTGAGTTGTTTCTCCTGCTTTGAATTTGAAGAAAATAGTTCAAGGGCCAACAAAATCGCTCCGTGTGGGGTAAAGGCACTTACTTGCTGCCAGGCCTGGTAACTGAGCTTCATCCCTGGGAGCCACACGGTGGAAGGAGAGGACCAACTCCTTCAAGTTATTCTTTGACCTCCATGTTTGCACCCACCCCCAGATTAGTAAAAATGTAATCAAATAGAAAACAAAACACTTTAATCCTAAGCACTTGGAAGGCAAAGGCAGGCAGATCGCTTGAGTTTGAGGCCAGCCTGGTCTATATAGCAAGTTCCAGGACAGCCAGAGGTACAGTAGTGAGACTCTGTCTCCAAAAAACAAAAAAGAAACTTGTTTGCTTTTTGTCTAATATTGTCTCCATAGTATAAATAAATGTAAAATAAACAGCAAGTAAGTCATTAGCAAAAACCAAAATGTGTACGATAAGATGATGCATAACAGAACCACATTTATCTTAGCTTCTATGCTAGTATCAGGTGATAAATTGAACAGTACAAAAACTGCAATTACTTTTTGCACCAAATTAATGAATTTCTGGGAAAACTGATGCGTGATGTAAAAAGTGGCCACTCCTGTGGTGACTGACAGTGGTGCTGTTGAGATGAGCTCAAAGAGGTCTACTAGAAGCGATTGTAAAGATTTTAACTTGGGAAAACACCTGACCCTTGCATTAAAAATTAACAGGAAGCCATGTGTGGTGGTACATGCCGCTAATTCCAGCACAGAGGAGGTTGAGACAGCACAGTCATGAGTTCCAGCCCAGGCTAGGCTACATAGTTATTGAGGCCAGTCTGAGATACATAATGACATCCTGTTTCAAAACGCCTAAGTGCCTCAGGGATGGCTCAGCAATTAAGAACACTTGTTGTTCTTGCAGAGGACCTGAGTTTAATTCCCAGCACCCATATGGCAGCTTATAGCCCTCTGTTAACTCCAGTTCCAAGGATCTAGTCACTCTCTTCTGGCCTCTTGTCACAGCACCCATGTGGCACACATACATGCAGCCAAAGCACTTACATACATGATAAATCTTAAAAGAAAAAGATGCGAAAACAGAACTAAAGTGAGACAGGTATCAAGTATACTGTGTGAGGCTGAGGTGGGAGAACTGCTTGAGCTGAGGAGTTTGAGATGAGTCTGGGCAGCATACCCAGGCACTGAGTCAGAAGCACAGCCAGCCAAACAGTAAAACCAGCTGCAGCTAGATGAAGACTAAATAGATGGCCAGCAGGGCAAACTGCACAGTGGGGATGTGGGAGAGGTGAACAAATGAACCTGCCTGGAGAGCTTTTCATAAGATCAAATTTTTTGTTTATTAAAATAAAGTGGTCTGTTTCAGTGGTCGGATGCTTCTAATTATTGCAGTGTGTTGGGCTCATGCTTAGCCAGATTGTGTGGTGCAATTGATTGGGAAATATTCTTCCAGTTCCATTTTCTTCCAGGTATCTGACTAATTTCTTGTTTATTAATATGATGCTATATGACTTTTGAGTTTTCGTACACATATATATGCACAAAATTCTTCAATTGAGTATGTCTAAGAGGAAAATTGTTCAACTTTCTAGTAAATTAGAGCCCATTTTCATAGCATTGTTTGAGCTCAGTGAAATTGCACCAGTGTTTAGTCAGTCATCAGGGTAACTCGATGTGAGAGATGTATTTCTTGGAAAATTAAATATAAAGAAAAGATTTTGAATTACATTTTATGTGTCCAGGAAGAGCTAGCTGTCAGAAGAAACCCTTTTAAATCCTGTTCTAAACTGCTAATTTTGGCTAGCAAGATGCCTCGCTGGGCGAAAGCACGTGCTGCATAAGCCTTCTGACCCCAGTCTGAGCTCTGGAATCCATGTACAGTGGCCAGATGTGGTGGTGCACATCCTAGCATTCAGCTTGTGAACTGGCCACCCTTGAGTACGAAGCAGCAGAAACAACAAGAGAGACCTTTTCTCAGCAAGGTGGAAGGAGAGCCAGTTCCCAGAAGTTACCTTGACATTCTTTTGCTATAGTATGTGTGAGCCTGTACTTACCCCCCCCATAATAATAATAAAACAATAACTTTGTGAATTTGAGTTTTCCTAGAGCGCATTCATTCACATTAGGCATCTCCAGGGTATTGTCCTTCCTTGTTGACTTGTATCTCATTAGAGTCACTTATTCATTGGTTACTCACACACGGCACTGACTTGGTTTGGTTTTGTTCTTTGAGACAGGATCTCTCTGCTTTTGGGTGTTCTGAAGCCTGCTAGCTATGTAGCCCAGGCTGGCCTCGAATTCACAGAGATTCCTTTGCCAGTGCCTCCCATGCAGTGGGATTAAAGGTGTGGATCACCACATTGGCATCTACTGACTTGAGGTTATGGAAGGTGACTGTTTGTCTTTCGGTCCATTGTTTATGCACATAGTTACCCTGTGTGAATTTGAGAACTCCATCAATTGGATCCAAAAGCTAGTTTGAACCTTCTGTGTGCATTCTGAACCCATATGAGGTGATCAAGGGAATTGAAAGGTCTCATTTAGTGATTACAAGATTTTTTTTTTTTTCTTCCTGACCTGGGATCAAATTTAGGGTCTCTCCCATGCTAGGTAGCTGCTGGTTCGGAGAACTACGTCCTCAGTTCTAGTGACTGCACCTTTGACTCACGTGGACTAAATATCTACACTGTATGAGTGACCCACCATAATGCCTCAACAGTTCTCTGACACTAGTTGAGACCTGTAGTTCAACTCAGTTATAACTGTCTCCATTTGTACTTCATGTCAGACCCTCAGATTTTAGTTGTCTCTCGGCACATACCAACTACAAGTCTTGAAGAGCCTCCTGTCCTTCTGACTATCAGCTACAAATCTGGGGCTCCTTGCTACCTTGCCAGGTTGGGTGAGTCTGAACTCATTAAAAAAAACAAAAAACAAAAAGAAACCCCAAACCTGCTTGCCATCACTATTGTGATGAGGTATACAACTGGGAAGTAGCCAAGTTGAAGAGACACTATGAGCATAGATGAGATGGGTGCTGCTAAGCTCTTGTGCCTTTTTCTTGTAGAATCTTGATGTCTCTATGTGTTCACCAGTATGTGGGGTCCTGTTAACTTCATGAGCTTCATGTTTGAACTCAGCCTTGAGCCCCACCCCATCCCTAGAGCTAGGGGTAGGGTTGAAAGTTTCAACTGTCTAATCACATGTAAAGTCCATCTGGCATGGCCGGCCCTATAATATCACTGATTATTTAGATAAATGTTGGGTTTTTTATTAAAAGTAGAAGGATATTCAAATGTGGTAGGTATTTAAACTTTCTGTGTAAGGATGACAGTTGATACTGTAGTTGATTGTCCTAGGTGGAATGAGGAGCCAAGGTCTTCTGTAGGGCTCTGGGGAATGTTAGCATTTGACCAGTGGATGTGGGCTGAGAAAAATAAGGGAAAGAGTTCATTGTCACAGAGGCTGTGGGGCTCATTTCATAAGAACTAGACACAGTAAATGGCCTGTAGGTGGGCATGGCCAACCACCTAAGGGTCCAACTCTAGGGCTTTGTAAACAGTAACTCTCCTGGATGTCTTTGTTTCTTTGTGAGAGATGCTTTAGTGTAAAATTTTTTAGTGAGAAATTCTTTTTTGTCTTTTTTGTTGTTCCCTTCTGAGCTGAGGATGGAACCCAGGGTCTTGCGCTTACTAGACAAGCGCTCTACCACTCAGCTAAATCCCCAACCCCTAGTGAGAAATTCTTAAGTGTTGTTTGAGGAAGGGTTATTAGTGAGAAGATATAAATTTCAATTAAAGAACAGAGATTTGGTAGTGGGTTGGCCTATAATATTTGGAATGCATCTCTTGAAAAGAAAAACCACATTAAAGCTTTGCCTGGCTAAGACAAAATAAGTGAAAATTATGTAGTCTGAGAATCTGTGCCGTGTCTAGAGGGTGTCCTGCTCTGTTAGAAATGCCCCTCCCCCGGCCCTGGGGGGACTTCATGTCTTCAATGTGACCATTAAGTAACGGAAAAACAGACAGGAATATGAGGTCTAGCAGCAGTTTCCAACCCTAATAAGCCTGTATAAAGCCCACAGTCCAGTTCTAATGATCAGCTGTAGGCCTAGACTGGGCAGAGCTCGCACTGTACTAACTTACTCCCCAACTGTAAGACCCCTTGCTACTTGTAGTTTCTCCTGGCCATGTGGTTCTGCTCCATCCGAGCTTCCTCCTCCCTGCTCTTCCTTCACTCTCCCAGACCTCCTGTCCCACCTTTCCCCTGCACTGCCCAGTCACAGGCTCTAGCCTTTACTGACCAGTTAAAATGGGGAGAAGGTTCACATGAGATCACCTGAGTACGAGACGGACTGCTCGTTGGGGGCAACCCCTCTTGAGGAAGCAAAATTAACATCAAAATACAAACAGCACCAGGACAACCCACAACAATGAGAGGCTGATTTCATGATGACTTGTGATAACACAGACTAAATTAATACTGTGATTTAGTACCTTGTAGTTTTTAAGGCTATTAGTTTGTTCAAATCATCTTTACAAAGGTTGTCATCTTTGGTCTTTGTAGTATTTTTCAAAAACTATTTCAATTTTATGTATCCCTGAGTGTATGTACGTGTGTACATCACATGTATGCAGGAACCTACATAGGTCAGAAGTGTTGGATCCCATGAACTAGAGTTGTAGACACTGTTAGCCACCATGGATGCCAGAAACCAAACTTGGATTCTCTACAAGAATATGTATTCTTAACTGCTGAACCATCTGTCCAGCCCTCTGGTCTTTGTAGTGTTCTTGGTCCAGGGCAGAGCGAACAGTCTTTGTGCAGATGAGGAAGTAGACTTTCACTGATGTACCCTCTGTGTACATGCCAGAGCTCCAGCTGATTGTCCACAACTGTCTTTGGATTCTTTGCCCATATCACTTTCTTGTCTCTCTTTTTAAAAACTTTTTTGCCCCTCTGGTTCTTAGCTCATTGCAAGGTCTTCAAATATTCTAATTACATAAAGCTTTAGCATTCACATCAAATGTAGAATGGTATTGTAAGGGTCCATGATTCACCAAGGAATGATACCCCAGAGTCAAACAGTACGTAAACGCAGAGGGTTTTATTCTGCAGACGTCTAGCACATTAGGGGAATTCCAGGGTAGGTGAGCTTTATCTTATTCTATATCTAGGCATTCCAAAACCTTTCCCAGGACGTGGGAGCTGGAAACTGTTGCTGAGGAATTCCTGGGTAGGTGAGCTTTATCTTACTCTACAGCTAAGCATTCCAGAACCATTACTGGGGTGTGGTGGATGGAGCCTGGGGTTTTTTCTAGTAACTGACTTGCATGGGCTTGCTTGGACTTGCCCAGTTCTTAGGCCTAGTCTCCTTGACTGCCAGTTTGAAGCCTGTCATGGAGTCAACCTGTCTCATCCCTCTCAGTAAGGATGGAGACGGATAGCTTTGTGGTGACAGACGCTTGAGCTTCATTGTTCTGTACTGTGTTATCAATGATTTTTATCAGTTTAAGCATGAAAAATAGCAACACATCACCTCACATTTCTATTACCTTCCCTTTCTTGGTCTTGGAACCTGGCCTTGAGCTGGCTAAATGCATGCTGTTGTGCTCTCTCACTGAGTTGTCTGTGCCCAGCAGACACGTCTGTCCTCACCGGCAGGGTGCTTAAGTACAGTGTTCTCTTGAAGTTTGTCCTTGTGCTCTTTTTTTTTTATAATTACAATAAGGACCATAAATGGTTCTGTGCTTATGAAATTTAAAGCTTGATACAACACAAGTATTTTTCTTGTCTTTATATTTCTGTTGCTGATTAATTTATTTTTGAAACAATCTCATATAGACTATGCAGACCTCATGATGCTCTTGCCTCGACCTCCAGAGTGCTGGGATTACAGGTATATGTTACCAAGCCTGGCATTTTAATGTAATTTTCATAATTCTTTTTTGGGAAAAAATTAATGTTTTATAATGTGTTATATTGTTGATAAATATATGTTGATAAATGATAAATAATATGTTGATAAATATACTATTTTAACCATTTCCAGTATATAATTCAGTGATGCTATGGTCACAGTACTGTGCAGAGATGCCCTACCTTGAAACACTCATTTTTCTAAAATTGGAACCGAATACTGTTAACCTTCTCCGGATTCATTCTGGGTACCTCATGTTAGTGTTTGTCCATACATGTTTAACATTTTGTGATTGGCTTTTTAAGTTTAGCATAGTGTTTTCAGAGTTTATGTTGTACCATGTGACAGAATTTCCTACCTTGTTAAGGTTGGAGAATAACAATATTTATGTATGTACCGTATTATGTACCACTCATCCATTAGCAGGCACTCTGCAGTTAGAGTTTTTGAAAACAGGTAATTGTCCTTCAAGTACATACATCATAGTATATTTGGAAGGTGTGGTTGCCTTTATTCAAGTTGGTGTGTCAACATGTCACACTCAGTTGGAAAAGCAAAGCACCTCTCATCTGTGTAGAATGATCAAAGCTGGATTGCGTTTCCCTTTGAGACGTTTACTACACTAAGTGGGGGGTAGGATTCCAGAACGCCCAGAGTTGGATTTCTGGTCCTCTGCGTGTCTAGTATTGGCTATCTGTGAGCCTTGCAGATCACTAAGGGATTTCACTGCTTTTCTGAGTCTGACTCTATTGATTTCCAGTTAACTGCAGTGCTGCTTCCCTTCCCTCTTGTTCCTCTGCCTGGCACTGGTCCAAGAAAGCTTGCTGGAGTCAAAGCCTGCTTCTCTGTCCTGGGCCACAGCTAGCCCTTGTATAACGGTATAACGAGGTAGTTGGTTGAGGTTGAGTGCTTGCCTGACTGAATCAAGGCTCTTTGGTACTTGACTGTCATTCTGATCTTATCCACTACATTTGTCTTAGTAATTTAGAAGGCCCATTCATGGTCTCTTTGTTTTCTGCATCTTTTTCTTTTATGCTTGATTATTTTAGTGGGAAATTGGGAAGGGACTAGTACACACACTGGCTAACTTAGTCATCTTGAATTTATCCTTGTTTTACTCTCTTCGTTCCTTCCACTGTTATAACAAAACTCTCTAGACTGAGTAATTGTGAAAAAAAGAAATTTATTGCTCCCATTTCTGGACTTGAGGAGTCCAAGGTCAAAGGCTTGAGTAGATACGGTGTCTAGGGAGCGCTGTCCCTTGTAGTGTCTTTATATTGTGAAAGGGACAAGGAAACTTGTTGGAGCCTCTGTCATGAGGATGAGGTTCTCATAGCAGGATCACTTCCCAGGGTGCCTACCTCTTAAACTCTTTTAGAGGTTTATTTATTTTAATTTATGTGTATTAGTGTTTAGCCTGCATGTACATCTGTGTACCATACGCATGCCTCGTGCTCTTGGAGGTTGAAAGAGAGCATTGGATGTCTTGAAACTGGAGTTGTGGATGTTGGTGAGCTGGGAATTGAAGCTAGCTCCCCTGAAAGAGTAAGTGCTCTGAACCGTTGAGCCAGCTCTTCAGTCCTAGGTCCCAAAGATTGCCCTGAGGATTAGGGTCTAACGGCGATTTAGGGACATACAAAAATTTACTTAGACTATAGCAGGTGTGTTTTCCAATCTTACTTAACTCTGTTAATATGTCTTCATTAAATTCTGTTATCTATTAATTATACATGTAGATAAAGGTGATTTTAGGTACTTTCTACTTTTATATGACTTTTCGCCTTGTGATAATATACCAGCTGGAATTTGGAATGATATTGAATAGCACATTTTGTGAGCATCTTTGGTTGATTCTTAGTTTTATCTTTGCCAGGGTTGATTTTAATCACCTTCTGCATTTTGCCAAATTATTTTCTGGAAAGGTAAACCAGAACTGGAGAATAATTGTCATCCATATCCACAGTGTGCTAAGTGCTGGGAAGCTACTTCTACGTCTGTGGCTGTGTCATTTTAAATTTCCCTTTGGCTGCTTGTTATTTCTCTTTTTGAGTGTTGTTATGTGCTTTATTTAAAAAAATCCAGTGACTTGCATCTGTGTACAGAGTGGATTTATCAGTAAATATTAAGAATCAGGCATAACCCCTATTTTAACTAAATTAACTTTCATATAATAGCATAAACAAAAGATACCACAAAACATGATGCCTTAATGATTTAGAATCCAAAAATGACCCAGCTCTTAACTGCAACTCTTGAGATCTCACTATTTTCTCCCTTTAAGTCATTTGTTATTTCCTCTAGATATTTTGGAGCCTGAGAACAGTCAAACTTGGTCTTGATTCATTTTTATTCTCATCAAATAATCACATGTCCTTTCCTATTTCACAACCACATGGGTTCAGAGTGGAAATGACTGTTGTTAATCTTGGCAGTGTAGTTCAGTGGAAAGGGTCTGGGTGTTGGCGTGAGATGTTGAATCTTACTTCTGTTACTCATAGACTGGTGAGTTCTGAAAACCTCCCTTAAAATTTTTGAACCTTGATGTGTTTGTAAATGGTTGTATTATGTCGGAGGTTGTGAATGTGAGGGTGAGCAGTGGGCCCTGGGTAATGCAGAAATCTTTAGATCTTGCTCAGCTTCTCTCCTTCAGTAACTCATCTTATTAAGGCCATCCAGTAAGAAGTGTTCTGTCTGGGAGTTTAGCTGTAATTGGAATAATCCTTTCTGCATTATTCTTTACCCTACTTTTAGAATAGAATCAGAATGAATAGTCTTTGAATAGCCTTTTATTTTATTCCAGATTTTACAAATAGTAGAATGTCAATAAAGTAACCATAGCAATGGCCAACATTGACTGACCATTGTGTGGTAGCCAGGCAATTATTTGTAATGCCTTCGTATGTTTGTTTTAATGTTTTCACTCCCGAGAGAATAGAGTCACAGAAAGATCCAGCTGGGGAGCCCGAGAAGCAGCCTCTGTCCAGTGGGTCTGGCTGCAGATGTGTAGGCTGGTCAGCCCAATCTGAAAATAGCTTGTCAGCTTCTAGGTTTTTCAGAGTAGGGGGTCTTTGAATATCTGATAGTCTGGAAAGCATTGAACTCTTAGTCCGAGACCCTCTGATCTCACAGTTTGGACAAGGCCCGCCTGCACAGCCACTGCGCCTGCCTGCTGCTTCTCTGTGGTCGTTACAGCCTCTCCAGGATCATTATTTATTTGGAGGCCTTTTCTTATTTCCTTCATTCTTTAAGCCCATTCTACTGCTTATAGATCTAGACATGGAAAAAAAAAGTTAAAATGATTATGAAGTTGAGAGTCTGGCATAAAGCATTGTTTCTATTAAGTGTGTTAATTCTAATCCATAGCATTGAGGTTTTTCTAACTTAAGCAATATAATTTGATTTTTCTTTTCTTTCCTTGAAATTCCTCCTAATCTGAGCCACTTTTAAAAGAAATGTGTGTTTGCACACATGTACCACAAGTGCGTGTACCACAAGTGTGCCTATGCCAACACAGACCAGAATAGTTTGTCCTCTGAGTTGCACACATTTGTGAGCTGACTTGTGGGTGCTGGGAATTGAACCCAGGTCCTTTGCAAGAGCAGCCAGAGCTCTTAACCACTAACCACCTCTCCAGCCCCATCTTCAGTCTTAACACTAGTTTTTAACTTTTTCTCTCTAATTAAGACAAAACCTAAAGTCACTGACGTTTTCTCGTTTGGTCCAGTTTTGTCTTTGCTTTACTGTTGCTGTACTGACAATGCTATCAAGCATGCAGTTGCATCAAGATTCTCTCAGCTCTGCCTTGAATACTTGTTGGCTAATGTTTGCAGCATTGATCTTTTCATAGAGAAGTTAGTTTTCCTGTCTTCCCCATAGTGCTGGTGCGGCTTGGATCAGGACCTAGACTTCACTGGCCTGTGCATTCCCAGTGCCAGCTCGGCCTGTGCCTATGGTGGTTGCTCAGGAAACATTTCCTCCTTAAGTGTGCTGTGGCTGCTCTTCTCATTTATTCTTCACTCTGAACTCACTTAACTTTCCTTAGACCCCCTAGCTGCATCTTCCATCTTTACCTGCTGTGAAATGTTAGAGTTTACCACTAGGTCCGTGTCTCCACTCTAGAGGCAGTGGGACATGTTTTTCCATAGAGGCATGTAAAAGATAGTATAAATATTTAATTGAATAACAACAGCAAGCAATAATGAGTAATTTGAGTCAAAGTCACTCCTATCCACTACACCTGGGAGGAGCATAAAAACACATTCCAAGAACCATTCCACTGGGCAGTGGTGGCCCACGCCTTTAATCCCAGCACTTGGGAGGCAGAGGCAGGCAAATTTCTTGAGTTCGAGACCAGCCTGGTCTACAGAGTGAGCTCCAGGACAGCCAGGGCTACACAGAGAAACCCTGTCTCGAAAAATCAAAAAAAAAAAAAAAAAAAAAAAAACCAATTCCATGTTCTGAAGAAACTGAAGTCATGGATTCTTGTTTTGTTTTCTTGGGAGTGTTCACAAGCACTCAGAATTCTCCTCACGCAGGTTCATTCCTGGACTGTCTTCTGACAGACCTGTTTCTCCATCCTCATCTTCTCCCTTGCTTTTGTGGCTAACTTAAGTTTATGTCTCTGATCTGTACCTTTCTGGAAGCTCAGGTTGAAGTGCTCATGGGTACTTGACAGACCAGATGGAGCATACTTCACAAGCCCTTTGAACCTCCAGCCCGTTCTTGTTACTGTTCCAACTACCTGGGAATTACTTGCAGTAATGGGACTAGCTGGGATTTTACTAAGTGCTGAATATTACTTAGAGTGTTAACAGGAACTGGACTGGGAACAGAGCTTAGTGTTAGGACACATACCGCGTGCGTAGGTTCTTACTGAGCTATATGGCAGAGGTCCTCACTTCTTCCCAGAAGCTCTCTGTGCAGCAGAGCGCTGTGGGCACTTGGCACTTGTTTGACCTGAAATTTCGTATTTGGATCTCTGTCCCCAGAAATTAGGTTTCAAACCTGGGACAAAAGGCTGAGGTGCAATTTAACTATTAAACTGACCTGGCTGCCAAGTTCCCCATGCATCTCTCAGTCCCAGCCTGTCACTGGGTCCTCCTGGCTGCCGTACCCAGTCCCTACCCTAAACTTGTCCAGCCCGGGGCTGGGCTGCTCCACCTCCTGCTGCCCTTCCACGGATAAGCATTTTTTTCTACTCAGTCTCTAAATCAGAACGAACACATGAGACCATGTTCCTTTGTAACAGGCTGTGAGGCATTTGCTGGGTGGTTAGATGGTTAGGGTGTGTGCTTAACTTTCTAAGTAACTGAGGAGTCAACATTCATAATTTGTTAGTCAAGAGAATTACGTATTTCTACATATTCTATTTTTTCCCCTTATACTTACCAGGTTGTAAGTTTGTTGTTGAGAGTTGGCCTCGGTGGTGTAGATTTTCATTAGAGGGTTAGTATAACAGTGATTTTAATTGGTAGCAAAACCAGTGTAATACGAACACATTCAAAGAAAGGAAGTCTTTCTTGTGATGATTGGTTGGTTGGTTTTTTGAGACAGGGTCTCTCTGTGTAGCCCTGGCCATCCTTGAACTGGCTCTGTAGATGAGGCTGAGCTCCAGCTCACAGAGATCTGCCTGCCTTTGTGTTGGGATTAAAGGCATATGCCACCAACTCCTGGGAGGAAGGCTTAGATTAAATATAATAATAATTGAAGCTGTGCCAAGTACAGGCCACTAGATTTTTTTATGTCATTGTATCATTTTAAAATATATTTTTAAATGGTCATTTAGTTCTTTTTCCTTCCTGGTTATTTAAAGTATTCTTTGTCTTCACTATGAATTCATATTCTTAGCTTTTGGAACAAATATGAATTTTAGTTTTTATTAAGATCATTTGTTGGCTAGTTTTAGGTCGGTTCGATACAAGCTAGGGTCTTCTAACAAGAGGGAACCTCAATTGAGAAAGTGCTTTGTGTTGGGCAGTGGTGGCGCACGCCTTTAATCCCAGCACTTGGGAGGCAGACGCAGATGAATCTCTTGAGTTTGAGGCCAGCCTGGCCTACAGAGTTAGTTTCAGGATGGCCAGGGCTACACAGATAAACTCTGTCTCAAAACTGGAAAAGAAAAGAGAAAAGAGAAGAGAAAATGACTCCATAAGATCTGCTTGTAGGACATTAGTAGTTTCTGGGGACAGAGATCCAAATGTTAAATTTCAGGTCAAGCCAAGTGCTAAGTGCCCACAGAGGTCTGTTGCTCTGAGAGCCTCTGGGAAAAGGGTGAGGAAGTCTATCATATAGCTCACAATCTTAATTTTCTTAATTAGGGTCTAACCCATTGTGGGTGGTGCTATCCCTGGGCTGGTAGTCCTAAATTCTATAAGAAAGCAGGGTGAACAAGCATGGGAGCAAGCCAGTAAGCAACACCCTTCTATGGCCTCTGCATCAGCTCCTGCCTCTAAGTTCCTGCCCTGTGTGAGTTCCTGACCTGACTTCCTTTAGTAAATGATGGACTACAGTGTGGAAATGTGAGCCAAATAAATCCTTTCTACCCAACTTGCTTTTGGTCATGTGTTTCATATAGCAGTAGAAATCCTAAGGAGGACAATTGTGAAGATAATCTGGCGTTAAAAGATTCTATAGCCTTCTATTGCAGTTACACTTCTTTGAGTCTTGATAGAACTGACAGTTTGAACACTGTTGCCTTTGCAAATTGGTGCAAAAAAACAACACAGGGAAGATAGCAAAGAATGATCCAGTGTAGTGGTTCTCATTGTGTGCAAGACCCTCTTTCAAAGTGTTGGCCAATCCTAAGACCATGTGCATATAAGATATTTACATTACAAGTCATAACCATAGCAGAAGTATGGCTTTGAAGTAGCAATGAAATAAGTTTATGGTTGGGGGGTCACTACATGAGAAATTCTGTTAAGGGGTACAGCTTTAGGAAGGTTGAGAGCCTCTGAATTTGTAGCTAGGAGAAAAGTTGAAGGCTGAGTAAACAGCTCTACTTAGTCAAGGCAGTGACCCACTGGCTGTCAGAAACGAGGGCCTTTTAGAGGCCTTTGTCGCTTTGGGTTTTTAAGGAATATCCTTTAATAATGATAGAAAAGACAACAAATAAAACCCTACAAATCCGCTAACTTTCCTTGGCTTCTCTTGAGTTTCATTTTTGAGAAAGCTTGTTCAAACCAAGTTTTCAATAAGGGAATGTACCATATTGAGGGTCCAGAGTTTTAGAAAGGACAGTGCAGTGTCATCGACAAGTTTAATGCGATGGTATGTGGCAGATGACTCCTCCTGTTATGTTTTCTTAAGTTCATATCCATTTACTACTTGAATTTTACCATTATTACAATCAGTGGCTTCATCGGATAGTTGTAATGTAAAAGCTAGTCTTTAGTTTCAAGGGCGACACTTACTTAGTAGAACTTTCATCTGCTACTTGAAAAAAGTATATATACATATACATATCTTCTTTTTTGTTGTTGTTTTACAGAGTTGTAAGAGTCCATGCAGGACTTCAAGTCATAAATAATCTGGTGGCTCCTGAATTAACTGGGAAAACAAACACATCAAGTGCCATTTGAAGAGTGTGTCTATAAATGTAAAACCTTTTCTCTACGTATAAACTTTGCCATAAGAAGACATTCTGAACATCAAGAATTTTGCAACTGATGAAAATTAATCTAAGCATCAGATAGAACAACTTTATGCTGTGGGGGGTCAGGAGTCCGTGGAGAACAACCCGTCACTGATGGCAGATTTCCCCTACGGTGTTCATGGGCAAAAGCAAGTTTGCAGAAGAAAAAATTGCACAGATTAAGCCTACAGAAAACCTCTCCAGAGTAAAGAAGGAACAGACTTTAAAACTCTGGATTGAAACTCAGTAACTTTTACTGTGGTTGTGGCTGGAGTGAAGGGACATCCTAAAAGGAACGGTTTCTTTGTGTCTTCAGCTATTTGAAATTTTTATTTATTGTTTATCTTTTTTCTTTTCTGCACATATATATATATATATATATATATATGCTATTTTAAGATATTAATTGGAACTGTCAATTACAAAATAAATATCAAGAAAAGCCTTTCTTGGTCTAAAGATGTGAACAGGCTTGAATGTGGCCAGGAAGGTATCTTAGCACAGCTTGGAGTCGGTCTTGGGAGACGGCACAACTTGGAGAACTCTGATACACACCTGGATGGATGCTTTAAAGACTTGCATCTGAGAGGAAGATAATTAAATGGACATAATCTAAGATTGCTTTTTTTTCATTAAGATAGAAGAACACATGATCTTTATGACTGAAAAAGCAGAGAAACGAGAGAAAGGAGAAACAAAATCCTGCAGCCTGACTCTGTGTAAGTAAGAAGTAGGACCAAACTAAGGAAAATACTTGGTTCATGTAGATAGCAGTTTACTCATACTCGGTGACCTGCTGGCCTCTACCTCTGCTGAGGGAAGGGGCTTTGCTCCAGTCTCTATGGCACTGAGGGTTGTTCCAGCCCGTGGAGGAGTCATTCGAGGAAGCCCCGTGTTCCTAGGGACACAAGGCCAGTCTTTGAGACAGGAAACTTCTGGCTGTGAACAGTGGGGGAAAGAGTGATATTCTTGTTAAAATTTTGACTGCTGTGTGCATGAGCTCTGGTCTGACTTTGCACGTTAGTGTGCCTTCCCTTATGCAGCCCTCTTCAGCTGCACAGCAGACACGCCTAGTTCAGAACACATGCAGAGGGTGGCTTCAGAGGGAAGATGATCTTGTGTGATCATTCTCTGCATTTGAACTGTTGAATAGAGAAATCCAGCTAGAGGGATTCTTACGTTACTTGAAATCTATGTGTTTGTAACCCTTTGTCTCTGGAATCACGTTACAAAAAACTGGAATCTCCTGCTGAGAATAACAAGGCTGAGTAATAGCGAAGAGAACTGATTCTCCATCATCACTTCCTAACAGCTCTTTCTCCAAAGGATTGGCATGTTTTCCCCTAAGAACTTGAAAATGAGAACAGACTCCATTTATTTTTAGGCATTACCTTTCTTAGCCGACTGACATTATCTTTTATAGAGGAGTTTTTTCACTATGCACTTGGTGGATCTTTATAAGCTATTGACCTAATTGGACCCTAGATCAGTTGTAACTAAAGGAGAAAAAACAAACCAACGGAGCCCAACCACAAAAATAAGCCAATAAAAGAACTTGGTTTGAAATTCCTCAGTACTTTTGAAGTGAAATACTTCATTGAAAAAAGTATGTACGCAGCAGTGGAACATGGGCCTGTGCTTTGCAGCGATTCCAACATCCTCTGCCTGTCCTGGAAAGGGCGGGTCCCCAAGAGTGAGAAGGAGAAGCCTGTGTGCAGAAGGCGCTACTATGAAGAAGGATGGTTGGCCACAGGCAATGGGCGAGGTGTGGTGGGGGTGACTTTCACCTCAAGTCACTGTCGCAGGGATAGGAGTACACCACAGAGAATAAACTTCAACCTGCGAGGCCACAACAGTGAGGTGAGCTCTGATTCTGTTTACATTTTCTGTGGTCACTTCTAGGGCTCTTCTTGAGCCTCTTCCCTGGCCCCAAACTTTATTGCAGTTTCTTAGACTTGGTGGTAGTGAAACTTGGTACTGTGCATTTTGTCTCCTGTGTGCTGCCAAGAAAGATTCTAAGGTGGTTCGCGTGGTTGACAGTGCCCTGTCCTTTCACAAGTAAGCCACTCGTCCCCTTTCCATCTCCCTCTCTCCTCCTCAGAGTTGCTGCTGCCTCTCTGAAGGGCACAGCTGTTGGGGGTACCCAGTGTGGGGCAGGGGCAGGGCTTTCTGATTAGGGTGGGAGAATCACACTAGATAATCCTAACCTGCTTTTTAGTTTTCTGGTTTCCTTGAAGAAGAAGTGTATGTTCTATTCCATCCCTACGGCTCAGTGTGAAATCAGTGGTGGGTGCTGCCTTCGCCTCAGTGTTCAGTCTGAGTGTTTCTGGGCCGATGGCTTAACACCTAGCCTGTATTTCTTGGAAGTAATTTGACATTCATTAATTTGACATGACCCATGTTGTTTTCACATTGTATAGGCTCTGTTGTAATGTTTTGTGTGTTCTATACAAAATCTACATAGATTCTTCTGGTCTTCTAAAACCCTAAAGAGGCATTATATGTGAAATTTATTCTACTGTTTATTGAGGAATGCTTAAGTGCTAACTGCTGCATTTAAAAAAGACCATGGCTGATAGTTTCTTGCTAAGTGTTTATTTGTATAACATCATGATAATATGCTTCATTGTTCATTAGCTTATTTGAGCATTTCTTAAGAGGAAATCTATGATGATTTCAGATGTCTTAAAATGTCATTAGATGGTTATGGAAAAGCAAGAATATTTTTGATATATGTGTCTTAATCCATTCAGGCTGCTATAACTAAATGCCATAGATTTGGTAGTTTATGAACAATGCTGACTTGTTTCCCAGTTCTGGAGGTCTGAAGTCTGGGTTGCCAATTTACAGGGTTCTGTGTAGATGGTGGGGGTAAGCTCTTTTGGCGTGTGCTACTGATGACTATTTCTGTTGGGAACAGGTTGGGAAGTCCTCTGGGATCCCCTGTGAGAATACCGATCCCATTCATGAGGGCTCTGCTCTCGTGACTTAATCCTTTTATTATAGGCCATGTCTTTAGATTATGTTTCAACTTAGTATGTTAGAGAAGACCTCAGCATTCACTTTTAGCAATAATTAACAGATTGTCTTTCATGTAAACTCCCACCTAATCAATTATGGAATATTCCAGTACTTACAGGTACCTGTTACTGCTCCTTCCCAGACTTTACACTCATCTTAGTCCATTCTTGCTGCTCTAATAAAATCCTTATACCAGTTAGTTTATAAATAACATAAATTTATTGTTCATAATTATGAAAATTTAGATTCCCAGATAAGGCTCTAGCAGGTTCACTGTACATGTCTGAGAGCTTACTCTCCACTTCATAGATGAGATGTCTCTTGGTGTAGTGTCCATCAGGTCTTTGGTGGAGGTGCTACTGTACTTCAGTAAGGCATACCCTCACTGAAGCCTAGCCCATATTCTTCATTATATACTCTGCCAGACGGCTTTTACTCAGTACAATCTCTGAGAGTCACCCCTGTTGTGTACACTGTTGGACTGTTCCTTTAAACTGGTGTTCCCACTGAAGTAAGCACACACTAGTCCACTCTGTTGGTGAACATTTGGGTCTCTTCAGGTTTTGGCTCTTACAACCGCTGTGAACATTCACGTGCAGTGCATAACTTTTGGTAGAGCTGTGTGCTCAGAAAGTGGGGTTTCTGAGTCATAGCGTTGGCATATGTTTAAAAGTAGAAATTGGCCGGGCGGTGGTGGCGCACGCCTTTAGTCCCAGCACTTGGGGAGGCAGAGGCAGGCAGATTTCTGAGTTTGAGGCCAGCCTGGTCTACAGAGGTGAGTTCCAGGACAGCCAGGGCTACACAGAGAAACCCTGTCTTGGAAAAAAAAAAAAGTAGAAATTGCCAAATAGTTTCTCAACGTGGTTATACCGTTTTACACTCCGCCATCAAAACAGGAAAATTTCAGTTGTAAAGCCAGGTTGAGATTCTGCTTCTCAGTGTGAGTTTAGTTTACTTAGAACTTCCTTATGAGTTTGAACTTTTCTTACTAAAAATACAATTTCAGGAATTTTATAGATATGTGTGTATAATACTTTTATTAATTCTTGGAGATTTTATACAATGTACTTTGAATTATATTTTATAGATACTTTCAAACTAACTACAGTGGGGACACAAAACACATGTCTTACAGAAGCATAATTTGGTTACTGTTTTAAAAAATATGTAATAAGATCAGTATGAATCGCCTCACACAGTGTAGTCTCTGCTCACACAGATCTCTCAGTCTGGGTAACATGGGATATTCATGCAGGTTGTTGGGGTTGTGGGACAAGGCTTTTGGGTCCTGTACTGGCTGGTTTTGTATTCAGCTTGACTCAAGCTAGAGTCATCAGAGAGGAAGGAGCCTCCGTTGAGAAAATGACTCTTTGAGACCCAGCCTTGTGGGACTGAGCAACTACTAGAATCTATGTTTAATATAATAGCTCACACAATTAAAAAAAGGTGTGAAAAATTTGTTTACTAAAAGATGGCCTAACTGAAAAGGAGTTGGGGATGCCCAATATCCTTTGGCTTAGTGTTGTTTAAAGGGATTTTTTAAGGCTCAAGGAAATCGCAATGCTAGAGTGAGTATGCTGTGTAAAACCTAATCCTCCACAATGGGAAGGCCCAGAAGGCATGCCCTTCACCAATCCTATGAGAGACAAACTGTGAAAGGGGCACCAGCACATGAGAAGTTTTGTTGTTGTCCTTTTCCTTCTGCCAGACCTTAGGGTTGGAGATGCTGCTGCTCAGTTGGATGAAATAAATGCAGTGGTTTAATTGGGCCCCGAGGTAGCATGGGCCAGGTGGCAGCACTGAATCCACAGAGGCAAGGTGATCGAAGTTATTGTAATGGGCAGTATAGACAAAGCAATGTTTATAATGACCTAACCCATAATGGTCAACACAGGCAAAGTGAGTTTTATTGCGGTATGACTCGTATGGATTTTTGGTGCTGGCTAATAAATCATGAGATGAGAAGCCTACTGCATATCTGTTTGAGTTGTATAAGCAGAAAAATTCTCCAACAAATGAAAGAAAGGCTACACTGGATCATGGCAAAAGGCAATCTCGGCCTTTTGTGAATCAGTGAATCAGTTTCCAGACTTGAGCCAATATGCAGATCCAGAACCCTTGGAATAAAGGGGCTACCAAGTTTTCCTGGGGAAGGATCTTGATAAGACACCTAATTTACTGTTGGCCTTTCTCCAGTTCTTCCCCAGAGGGATCTCCCGCTTTTTACAAGGGTAACTGTACACTGGGGGAAAGGAAATAATAAAGACTTTCCAGGATCTATTGGATACTGGTTCCGAATAGATGCTGATTCCAGGAGATTCTAAGAAACATTGTGGCCCTCCAGTTAAAGTAGAGGCTTATAGAAGCCAGGTGATTAACGGAGTTTGTCTAATGTTCAACTCACAATAGGTCCCCCAACTCGTCCTGTGGTTATTTCCCCATTCCCAGAATATATAATTGGAATATATATACTTAGAAGTTGGCAGAATTTTCACATTGGTTCCCTGACTTATGGGGTAAAGGCTAATATAGTTGGAAAGGCTAAATGGAAGCCTTTAGAGTTGCTGCTGCCAAAGAAAATAGTGATTCAAAACCAGTATCGTATTCCTGGAGGAACTGCAGAAATTACCGCCACTATCAAAGACTTGAAAGATGCAGGGGTAGTGGTTCCCACCACATCTCCCTTTAACGCCTATCTGGCCAGTGCAGAAGACAGATGGATCATGGAGAATGACTGTTGACTATTGAAAACTAAATCAGGTAGTAACTCTGATTGCAGCTGCTGTACCAGATGGAGAGTCCTTACTTGAGCAAATTAACACATTTCCTGGTATGCAGCTATTGACTTAGCAAATGCCTTTTTCCCCCATACCTGTCCATAAGGACCACCAGAAGCAATTTGCTTTCAGCTGGCAAGGCCAGTAGTATACCTTTACAGTTTTACCTCCAGGATATATTAACTCACCTGCCCTGTGTCATAACTTAGTTAGAAGAGATCTTCACTGTCTTTCTCTGCTACAAAATATCACACTGGTGCACTATATTGACAGTATTGTGCTGATTGGACCAAGTGAGCAGGTGGTAGCAACCACTTTGGACTCATTGGCAACACATATAGGCATTAGAGGATGGGAAATAAATCCAACCAAAAATTCAAAGGCCTTCTACCACAGTGAAATTCTTAGAGTTTCAGTGGGGCATGCAGAGATAGTCCTTCTAAGATGAAGGATAAGTTATTGTACCTGGCCCTTCCGACCACCAAGACAGAAGCACAAGACTTAATGAGTCTCTTTTGGATTCTATTCCCCACTTGGGCATGTTACACCTGCCCGCACACCAAGTGACTTGGAAACTGCTAGCTTTGTGTAGGGCTTGGAACAGGAGAAGGCTCTTCAGCAGGTCCAGGCTGCTGTGCAGGCTGCTCTACCATTTGGACCATATGATCCAGCTGTAAGGCATTTTCTCAACTAGTGGTTTGTGGGTAGTACCATCTTGGGTTGGTAGTTCTGGGTTCTGTCAGAAAGCAGACTGAGCAAGCCATAAGAAGCAAGTCAGTAAGCACCACTTCTCTATGGCCTTTGCATCAGTTCCTGCCTCCAGGTTCCTGCCCTGTTTGAGTTTCTGTCCTGACTTCCTTCAGCGGTAAACAGCAATATGGAAGTGTAAGCCCTTTCCTCCCCAACTTGCTCTTTGGTCATGGTGTTTCATCGCAGCAACAGAAACCCTAACTAAGACAAGTTGATACCAGCATAAGTGGGGTATTGCTGTGACAGACCTGACCATGTTTTTGGAAGGATCGTGGAAGGACTTTGGAACTTGGAGCTAGAAAAGCCATTGAGTGTTGAGCATCATTGGAATGCTCTTGAGGAGCTAGAAAAATAAGAATGTTGAGAGTAGTGCAGAAAATAGAGGCCCGCTTGGGAAGTTACAGGGGGAATTTAAAGGCCATCAGGGCTGTTGGCTATTTTGAATTAAGATTCTATCATTTTGGTCGGCTGGAGCTGAAGAGTTAGCTGTCATTAAGAGACCAGCACCATTGAAGTGAAACCTTTATGTGACTGGAACAATTGATGCTGATTAGCTGAAGCTAAGAAATTAGTGGTGATTAAAAAGAGACCAGCATCACTGAGGTGAAATCTTCTGAGAAGTGTTTCCTGAAAGTACAGAGAAGCTGTGTTTCAGAGATGACCAATGTTGTACCTTATGCTGGCAACTGGACTTGGGTAAGAGTCACCCAGGTAGTACTGGTTTTGAAGGCATGAAGGGTCATGGAGCATAGCTGAGGCTTGGCACTGTGAGAGGCCAGGAGAAGCCATTGGTGAAGGTGCAGCCTTAGTGGCAGTTGATGCCCAGAATTGAAGGGTCATGCAGAGCAGTTGTAGATTGGCACCATGAGGGGAGCCTGTGAGAGCGAATTGGTGAAAGTGCAGCCCCGTGCAGCAGACCCCAGAATATTGGAGATACCAGTACCCTGGGCTGACCACCAAGACCAGAGGCAAGGGAGTGGAGGTAGCTGGAGCCTAGAAGATGCTGCAGAAGGCAGAGCTGGAGAAGTGACCCAAGCCCTTTGGAAGAATCCAGAAGATTGTGAGTGGATTCCAGACGTTAGACGGTTGGTTGGTTGTGACTGTGCCCTGATTTTTCCCTCTTGAACTAAGAAAGTATTTTACTGGAGGCCACAGTTGAGAGATTCTGAATTTTAAAAGCCTTGGGGATTTAAGAAATTAGTGGTTTTAAAGTAACTGAAATTTTAATGTGTTTAAATTTGTAAAGACTCTGGGATTTTTAAAATTATGTTTTTAATGTGAGATCTTGGAGATGAATAAGAAAGTAAGGGTTGTGGCTATGTTTGTCACATTGACCAAAAGGGTCAGTTGTACTGCTTTGTTTTATTTGTCAACTGGACACAAGCTAGAGAGGAAAGAGCCTCAGTTGAGAAATGTTTTTATGAGATCCAGTTCAGACACCCAGCTTTGTGGACCTGAGCAGCCACTAGATTTTTGGACTTTCCATTCACAAGTTAGTCATTGTTGGACTAGTTGGGCTGCAGCCTGTAAGCCATTCCACATGTACAATAAATTCCATATATATATGTGTGTGTGCGTGTGTGTGTGTGTGTTGATAAATAAAACACATAATATGTGTATACGCACACCCACGCACACATTCACTCCATAAGTTCTGTGGCTCTAGAGGCCCCTGACTAACCAAAAGGTCATTTAGTGAACTTGTCCTTTCAGCTTCTCCACTCTGCAGTCTTTCTGATTCTGTCTGGAGAAGGCCCTGAGTTGGGTCTGCCCACCTCCATACACACTAGAGGGGGTGAGTTTAGAATTCTGACTGCCATCTGTAACTCAGTGACTTGTTTCACTGTTGAAACTGAGTCATTTTTTCCTCACTCTACATTTTTATTCTTCATTAACTTCTGTTTTTTCACATTAGACTTTAGCCCAGAATGACTGCCTGCTGAGTAGAGTGACCAACTGTGCTAGTTTCCCAAGATGTAGTACTGGCCATGCTAAGTCCAGGGAAGTGCCCAGCACATGGAGACAGTCATTCCACTGCCCAGTGCCAAACTTGATACTAGAAGCTTCCAACCTAGTGACTGTTCCCATGGTTCCTAGAAGACCTGAAGCTCATAGATCTTGTCTAAGCACCTTGTCTAAGGTCATGTGCTTTGTAATGAGGAGAGCTGGAATTTAATCCAGAGCCCTCCGAGACACTCCAGCTTATCTTTATTTTCTCAAAAAAATTGTATTACTTGCAAATCTGTAGTTCCCTACCCACAATTTTGAAATCTAAGGGCTCTGAAATTAGGGATTTGTGTTAGTTGAATGCAAGGCCTGACCTGTTATGAGTGCGGCTCTTTACTATCATCTCATCACTGCAGGGACAAAAGTACTTGGCTTATTTTGAGTGCTACTAGATACCAGCCAAGTGTGCTCCATTTCCACGGCAGTGTGGTCTCACTGGCTGCTTACGTGTGAGATGCTTGCTCTGACTTGCTCCCCTTCTTCTTACATTGAGCAGACTCCTGTGATTGGTTGCACTGCCAGAACTTTGGCTGAAGTTGTCTGCTCAGTGATGGTTTAGCAAACTTAGCATAAAGTGTGGCGTAGTCTGGGCAAGGATTGTTTAACTCTATTCTAGTTCATTGTGGTTTCTTTCCCTATCTAATGAAGCACTCTCCTTCCCAGTGACCTCACAATGCTAAATACATAGCTCTCCTTTCTGCACTTGATGTACCTATGGCATCAGTAGAGTTGAAATGTCTTCTCTCTCTTCAGAACACTGGGCTTTCCTATTTTACTTTTCTGGCCTCAACCTTCCAGTCTGCTTTGTAGCACTACCATCCCCATCTTTAAATGTTAGAGGGTGTATAGTTTCTTAAAGATTTTTCTTTGTCTTTAGTCCCACCCATCCTAATGACTCCTAAGTTTCTATTTTCTTCTGTCTTCTCCCTCTGGTTCCAGATTATATTGTTCAGTTTGATATATGAGAGTTAAGATTGGACATTAGTAGTCTCAAGTCACAGTCATCCCAGGACACCATCAAATCAGGACCCTTGGTATTCTCCATTTCAGAAAATGGAGTCAGCAGTCAGGCTTCTCTGATCTCCCTGAGCATTTCTAGTCCCCAAATCCAGTTGTTATAGCAAGATTTCCTTCTGTTTCTAACTTCCAAATCATATCATAAACATGCTATTTTTCTGTCTTTCTTCATCACTACATCTAGTACAAGCCTCTTTATAGGTCGTTTACCTTAAACTCTGCCACTTAGCTTTTCTTTGGATTGTTGGCATTCCTGCTCAGACGGAAAGGTATCCTGGGACTTGGGGGCCCAGGAACCACAGAGCTCTGACAATGGGAAGGTATCCTGAGACACGGGAACCCAGGAACCACACAGCTCTGAGAGGAAGCCTCCTCAGCAGAAGCCTTGCAGCCATGAGGGAGGATATTCCTGGCTCAGCTGTGGAGTGATACTGTGTGCTCAGCAGCTCCTCATGTTCTGCTTGTAGCTCTCAGGGGAGGGTATCCCCTGCTAAGCTGAGGAACTCAGAAGCCTTAGCCCAGCTCCATGTCTTTGCTTCTTAGGCGGGACTTATATATAGGATTTTGTAAGGGGGTTTGGGGGGGGGGGCAAAGATTTCCAGGGTGAGGATTGGTGGGATTTTAAGTCCTGAGCTTGGGGGTGCTCAGGGATTGGTAGGTTTTCCTGTTTAGAGATTAGTGGGAATTTTTTGTGGGCAGGGCCTGGGCACTCTACTGCCTTGGGGCTGGGAATGACAGTTACAGCTGTTAGAGAATGACCTTTAGGGCCAACTAGGGAAGTCTCGTGGGCTGGGGTCTGGCTGCTTTCCTGCTTTGGAGGGTTTACAAACAGTATATATTTCCAGAGGGAGTCCATGCAGGGAATCCTTAGATTTTCCAAGAGTTATTAAGTTACTATAAAAAATCATTTGTACTTTTGTTGTTGTTGTTGTTTTAAGACTACTGCACAGCATGCATCACAATTCCAGAAAGAACAGGAATATCTGGATTATGAGAACAATCTTTTAAATTCAATTTTACGGCTCTGTCATGCTCTGTGGTGAAGACTCAAAGCCAGGCACCTGGTCTATATTGGACTCAAGGGTGACAGAAGATCTGAGAACACTTTGTTGTTGTTTTGTTTTCAAAGCATGGTTTCTTTGTATAGACTTGGCTGTCTTGGAACTTGCTCTGTACACCTCAAAGTCACAATTTTTTTTAACTGTCAAGTTAGCATACACACAAGGTGAAGGGTTTTACTATGGCATTGAACACTTTCAGAAGCATTTTGCAGAATTTAACATTTAGTAATATATACACTAATTCTACTAAGACACTTCATTCCATACTAAAGCCAGCAAAGCCCACAAAGCTTTTATCTCTCTTACAGGTTCTTGATAGTTCTTGATGTTCTTTCTACTTGTTCTCTTGGTTCAGAGACCAAATGCCCTCACTGTGCCACTGATGACCTATGCACCCACAGTGGAAGGGAGCACTGATTCCGCAGAGCTGTCCACTGTAGCACATGCTCCTACATGTACATGTGTGATAATATATTTTAAACATTGCCACAGTTGACTCTACTGCCTTCCTTTATAAAGCCATGTCTGAAGAGGTGTGTGGGAGCTGTTGTGCTGGCCTGAGTGATATCGAGTGCTGTAGGAAGTTGGAGAATGATGTACTGCCAATCCATGTCTTCAGAGAAGCTTTCTGGGAAGTCAGAAAGTGAGTTATAGACCTTGAGCTCATTTTAACAGCGTAACCATTTGAAGGTCCATGATGAGTTGGACCCTGCTGGGCTTTGGCTATACAGTGGTGAAAGAGGAACTGCTCCAGCCTAGATGACGTGGGCATCACAGTGGCTGCCATTCAGGTGAATATAATGTTGCCAATGACAGTTGATGGATATGCCCATAGTTCTTTGTGTGTTCTATGTTCATTACTTTTTAGCCCTTATAACAATCTCTATGACTTTAGTGTTAACCTTCCTGTACAGTCTAAGGATGTGCAGCTTGGAGATATTGGAGATCTTCTCAAGGCCACAGGGCTAGATAATGGCGGGCTTGGGATTTGAATTTATTTCTGTGTGGTTTTCCTGCTATACGACACTGTTCCCAAAAGGTAAAATGAGATACTGTGGTGAGCAGAGAGACACTGAATGGTTGTGAACATCAGTAACAAGCGCCTCGCACAGTTAAGTGAGATGCTGGAGAACAGGGGAAGGCAAGGCTGGTGGGCACGTGGGCAGGCACACTCAGCCAAAAGCAGCAGAAGCAGTCGTTTGTGGGAGGGGAAAGGCATCGTTTCAGAGAAAAGACGGTAGGACGTCAAATGTCAATACAGAAATTAGGATTCTGCAGTGCATTTACCCCACAATGACCCCTTCTGGTACGTGGGGTCCAAGTGTTCTGACTGTGTCCCTGGAGCACTCCACCTGGGAATCATTTGTGCGTTTCAATTAGAGTTGCTCGGTGGCCTGCTGCCCTCTGATTTCCAGAATTTCCTTTTGTAACCATACTCTTGGGTGTTCCCTTTTCTTACTTCTTTTGGATCCTAGTGTCTTTTACTTTCTTGTATATTGGAAATTGCAAAATGAAGGATTTTGTACTACTAAACTGTTTTAATTCTGTGTGTGTTTGCATGTGCATCTGTGTTATCTGTGTGTAGAGGGCAGAGGTTCCCCCAAGTCTCATCCTTAGGGAGCTGTCCACCTTGGGTAATCTATGTGTAGAGGGCAGAGGTTCCCCCAAGTCTCATCCTTGGGGAGCTGTCCACCTTGGGTAATCTATGTGTAGAGGGCAGAGGTTCCCCCAAGTCTCATCCTTGGGGAGCTGTCCACCTTGGTTGTGGAGACAGGGTCTCACATACTAGATTAGGCTGGCTGGCCAGCAAGCCCCAAGGATCCTATGCTTGCACTTCCTCAGTGCAGGGATTATATCACACCTGCCCTCCCTCTCTCCTTTCTTTTTTCTTCCTTCCTTCCTCTCTTTTCCTTGTTTATTCTAAAAACATGGGTTCTCAGATGCACTGTCATCCTGTGGTAGAGAGTAGGGACTGGAGACATCAGCAACAAGAGTGACAGTGAAAGAAGCCGGTCTGCAGAGGCCTGGAAGCCTCTCCCTACCTGTTGCTGATACAACCAGACTGAACATATGCAAGAAAGGCCCCTGCTGTGCCCAGCGGTGGGAGAGGAAGGGGCTGTGAAAAGGACCTGTAAAGGGAATTGGGCCTTATGACCCACTGATGTCTTTTCTCAGGTCACTAGCTCACTCTCATTCCTGAGTGGTTTTGTCCTTGTTTGTAAACTGTTTCTCAGATATCCTTGTGTCCCTGGTGCAGTTCTTTGCTCTGAGACACAAGAACCTGGAGTTATGGGTGAGTTTCCCCAATGCTCTCTGGTTGTGGCTGCATCAATCCTTAGAGTTTTCTTCATTTGCATTTTGCATTTCCTTGGGTGGCTGGAAAGTAGAGCTGAGTGAGGTCCTCTGATGACTGAGCCTGTGAGTGCTTATGGAGGGGAGGAATGTGAGCCTAGTGCCAGAGACTGAACTAGAGCCTTGTGTGTGCTGTGTACTTACCACGGTATGATATCTCAAATGTCCAAACTTTTATTTAGAAGTTCTTTATAGCTAGATACGGCTATAAAATACACTGGTAATAATGAGCATTCAGGAGGAAGAGGCAGAAGTATGAGTTTGAGGTCAGCCTGGGCTACATAAGACCCTGCCTCAAAAATAAGATTAGTCTTTGTGTATTGGATACTTGGTGTATTGGTCCTTTATCTTTGACATATATAAAAAATGTTTCTCTTAATATTTATATAATTTTTACTTTGTTTATTGTATCATCTGCCATGAAAAATGCTTATTTTATTTTTTTTTTTTTGCATTGTCAAATGTGGTAGGCTTTATTGCCAAATTTTGAATCAGAGTTGGAGTTTAGTCTTTGGTCATCCTATCCTGAATGCATATGGTCTCATCTGCTCTTGGAAGCTAAGCAGAATTGGGCCTGGTTAGTATGTGGATGGGATAAAGTCTTTTTAAAATGTGGGTTGTAGAAGAATCCAAGCATATTTCCTTGTAGCTTATAAGTAGACTCACAAGTACTGCTGGTAAGAAAGTCAGCATATACTGTGTACTGACTAGAGAGTCTTGTATCTATGGCTTCTTACAGCAAGTGCTAGTTCATCATGCTCAGACATGCCAGGCAACCTGTCTTAAAATTCGTCTATACATAGCTGAACAGAGAGATTACCATTTAGGTTCTTGGAATGTTAATTAGTGAGATAATTGTGAATATACATCTTTTAAAAATTTCATTAGTTTCTCAGTCTATTTATAGGTAGCCCATAAGGCTGGCCACTCATTTTGAGTCTTGACAGTTAATTTGGTCACTTTGTTTAAGATAGTGTCTTCTTGAGTCCACTGTTTTGAACAGAGTCCACTCCAAGGCTCATTGGTGTTATAGAGCTCCATTTTATTGCAGAATTATTATTTGAAATGAGAGATTATGTTACAAACCTTAGCTAGTTCTCTGTAATTCATACTAAAGAGACAGTACAGTAATGAGAAATAGACCCTAAATACAAATATGTTTTGCTGTTAGAGATTGTGTGAAAGGCAATCTATTCATGAGTTAACGCTTATCTGGAGGGATGGAGGGAGGATGGGAGACAGAGGGAGGGGCCTCTGCAACTGAGTTGGAAATAATACTGAGGCACTCGTTCACACTTGTGGAAGATGCACAACTTGCTGGGTGTGACATCTCACATCTTTGATCCTAGCTAGCACTTGGGAGGTAGAGGCAAGCAGGGCTCTTAGTTGGAAGCCAGCCTGGCCTATATAGAGAGCTCCAAGATAGCCAGGGCTACACAGAGACCCTAGTCTGTCTGTCTGTCACCCCTATTATGATCAGGGAACCAGTAGGAAGAAAGTTTGGTGTTATTGCAATTCTTAGAACTACTGGTGACTTCGTGTCACCTACTTTCTGAGTTGTAACTTCATTTTTTAGTGAGGTGGTGTTTAAGGACTTTACCAGCTCTCAGGTTCTGTATTACAGTGTCTTTGACTTCCTGACTACAATCCCCAGAAAGGTTAGACTATTTGACTGGGTTTTTTTTTTTTTTCCTTTAAAATTAAATGTCCACCTCTTTGTCTGTTTATTTGTGAATATTCTTGATCTTCAGAGTCTCCATCAGGTAAGTTGTTTACTATAGGATATGTTGGGTACAGAAGGGATTAGGTAAAACTGAGGGTTGCTTCTCGTGGATCTGTACCTGCAACTCGAAAGACATGTTTAAAATGTTCAGCGTCTTCACACCTTGCCATTGTAATATCTTTGCCAAGTTAACATTCAGCTTATAGCATGTCTACTCATGTCTGAAGAATGGACAATCTAATAATTAAAAATCCATTCTCAACCTGGAGGACATTTACTGGGAACACCAGAGACTTGTTAATCAGCTAACTTATTTTCTTCTATGGGAAAAAGCCATTTTAGTTTTAAATATATGGCACAAGGACACCTGTAAACCCAGGACTTGGGAGGTAGAAACAGGATCCCGAGTTTACAGAAAGATGCAGACCCACCTGATCTACACAAGACCCCTTCTCAATACTCTCCTTTCTCTTCAAACAAACAAACAAAAATAAACAAGTGAGGAGGGGGAGGTAACTGAGACCAACTATGTGATAGCATCACTAAATAGGCAAGGTCAGAGCAGTACATTTTGTTGTCCCATCATGTGCTGTCACATTGGCCGGCTACCATCGCTGGCTGCTGATAGGTTTGGGGTGTTTCTAATCGACACGCTCAGCGACTGCTAGTGTTCTTTCACCCTCCCCCCTTCCTTCTCCCTTTTTTGAGTTATGGAGGCATGGACCAAAGACTGGTCTTGAACCTGCTATGTAACTGAGGATGACTGGGGCGATCCTTTTGTCTATACCTCTCAAGTGCTGGGATTACAGGCAGGAGACACTATTCACGCCTTCTCCCCTTTCTTTAAAAGAGAAAGCTTCGGGAGATAGTGTTGATGTGTGAAAAAGGATAAAATACTTGACTTCAAAATATTCATTATCAAGCGATGAGTTCCATACAGTGAAGTAGGTAGTCAAGAAGAGGTGTGCATACGAAGTGTTTAAGAGGCAATGGTGAGAAGGCTGTGAAGGAACTCCTTAGCGAACCATTCAGACGCCTGTGTTACACGCAGGGATCGAAAGAGCTTTGTATTAGTGTCAGTGTAGTATGAAGAAAGCTGGGAGGAGAGAGGACATTGTTCCTGGGGTGCCTGGGGTGCCAGGAGAAGATTATCTTCCCTTGGTGGTGGGAAGCAGCTTAAAGAGGGAGCGCCACCCATTGCTGTCCTGTCCGCAACTCTGGCTAGATGTTGTGTGGGCCGTGGATTGAGGAGGAGGGACTGTGAGCTGAGACTTAGGATGAAAGGCTTTTGTAAGAATCTAGGCAGAATGAATGAGTGTGTTCTGACGAGGAGAATGAAGAGGTGAGTTTGCACGGTACGAGGTAGGTAAAACAAGTGGGTTGCGAGCTGGTTAGGCATACATGGCAATAAAAAAAGGTTGGGTCAGAGTGCCCCATAACTTTATGAGCGGGCACCATTTACTTATCTACAGAAGACTGACCATTTGGGGAGATGCTGTATTTAGTGATCTGGTGGGATTAAAAATTAAAGTTCATGTTTTTGTATGCGGGGGCTGTAGGGATGGCTCGCTCGGTGGTTGAGGAAGCTTGCTGCTGCTCTTGTGGAAGCCCACAGTTCAGTTCCACAGCACCACCCAGTTCAGGCCACCTGTATAACTCAGACTCCACAGAAAGCCACCATTGCTGGCTTGTACACCTCCCTGCACTCACATGTACCCCCACAGCATGTACATAATTAAAGCTAACTCTGAAAATCATAATGCCCTCGTGTGAATGAATTTTAAGAACAGCGGGATGAGTGAGAGAAGACAGACAGGTGACCGCATAGAGTTTCCAGGTCTTACAGGACACTGTGGAGACGGCACAAGAGGGTCTGTGGCTGATGAGACCGTGATTGTTGTGGTCGTTGAGTGGGTGTGTAATTAGTTGAAAGTTACACTTCAGTGTGTGCATTTTGTTATGCACAAATTATAATTTGGTAGAAAAAATTTAAACTTTAAGAGTGAAGCCAGTCCAGAGGGTAAGTAAACATGCAGGGTTTTGTTTAGGCTGTGGTTGAAGTTCTCTGAGTTAGACAAGTTGAAGCCACATACTGAGATGGGAAGAGGCCCAGAGATAGAAACCCAGTTGTAAGCTTTAGAATGGGAAAGAAAAGGAGCCCAGTGAACTTATACCCACCCCAGCCTGATACCAGAAGAGTGGCTAGAGACCATCCGAAAGGAAGGAGTTGGGTGCGTAGACAGGACAGGCCTTCCTTTGCTGCTGAGGCCCCATGATAGGAACTGTTGGTTTCAGTAGTTTGAGAGTCATTGCTTTATAGTGAATCTGAGGTTGAAGATGGAGTCCGAGTCAGTCCTGACTAAGAGGAAGGCTGATGCAGACCACTTCTTCCTAGGTTAGACCACGACTACTTGACTAGTAGATAGCTGTTCGGAAATCTCAGTGCAATTCTTTAAAAAAGTTCTTGATCCTTTTATCTGTTATGGGCTAGGGAATTTTTAATATCAAAGATGACTGAAGATGGAGGTCATTGATGGGCGAGGGATGGTAAGAGACCAGAGCAGGGTTCTCGGCATTTCTGTGGCAGGCGGAGGGCGTGACATTAGGTTGGGGCTGGAGAGATGGCTCAGTGGTTAAGAGCACTGGCTGCTCTTCCGGAGGTTCTGAGTTCAAATCCCAGCAACCACATGGTGGCTCACAACCATCTGTAATGGGATCCGATGCCCTCTTCTGGTGTGTCTGAAGACAGCTATAGCGTACTTACATATAATAAATAAATAAATAAATCCTTTAAAAAAAAAAAAGAACTAGCTTATGGGAAGGTGGTGAAAGGAATCAAAGCAGAGAAGCACACTGGTTTAAGGAGCTTTTAGAAAACTTCTGAAATTGTCCCTTAGGAAACAGGAAAAAGAACTCTCAGATCCTACTTCAATGAAACACTATGACTAAAAAGCATGATGGGGAGGAAAAAGTTTGATTCAGCTTACTCTATTCATATCACCGTTCGCCATCAGAGGAGTCAGGGCCGGAGCTGATGCAGGGGCCGGGCACCGCAGTGGTGATGCTTATCAACACACCTCGCAGGAGTGCCACTCCCTACGGCAAACACACACATGAGTCTGGGTGCCTACCTATTCACACCACCTCAGCCGGCTCTGTCACTAGCACACAGAACGGCTCCAACAGGTTGTTTTGTTTTGTTTTTTGTTTTTATAAACTCTGGTTATTAAGAGCTATTACTTCTGTGTTGTGAGGTCTTGGATCTGCCGGGCATCGTCCAGAGGTATGTAGTGTAGCCCATCCTTTCAGTCTTGGGGATGCCTCTGGAACGCAACATGAGTTCTCCCCAGTCACACTGTCTGTCTCCTGAGTCAAGAGTTTGTCTAGAAATGAGAGAGCCTTTTCCTAAGAGCATGCTTTCTTGGGTGAACACAGGACAGGGTCCGTTGCTGTTGTGAAGGGCAGGGCTATGCAGAGGCCTGTCAGATACTCAGCTTTTGGCCAATGCCATTTGTTGGAGGTCTGTCTTCTATGAAGCATTTTGAGGAATAAATGTTGGCTTCTGTTGGAAGAACATTCTGAGAAGATTGCCTTTCCAGGTGTCAGCACTGTCTGTGATGTACCTTGGAGGTCTTACATAAAAAGCCCAGGGTAAGTCAGCAGGCCCACAGATGCCAGCAGTTCCAGTACTTTACAGAGAGAAGTCTCTACCATCTGTCCCCATGGTCATCAGCTGGCAGAGCTACAGCAAAGGTGTGATTCTGTGCCCAGAAAAGGCTCCCAAGAGCTCCGATCTCCTGGTTGTGCTGGTTTCTACTATTCTGTGGTTTGTTGGTCAAAGCCAACCAAAGTAGCTTTCACTTTCCACTAACTCTGTGATGACTCTCTAACCTCTTAATTGTGTTGCCTTAGTTCCTCAGTCACGTACTCTAGTCAGAAAGCACGGATTATGCTTCCTCAGGATTGGACTTTCAACCACTTAGGAAGTAAGGCTGGGCATTCTACTTAACTTGACCTAATGTCCACGTGTGTGAAGTGAATCCTGGTATTGCTTGAATACATCAGGGATTAAATTGGAGAATCTTCATGAGACTACAATCTTAAAAGTACCACATAAGCTGGACAGTGGTAACGCATACCTTTAGTCCCAACAGAGGCAGAGGTCTCTGAGTTAGAGGCCAGCCTGGTCTACAGAGTGAGTTCCAGGACAGCCAGGGCTACACAGAGAAACCCTGTCCCAAAACACCCATTTACCTCCCACCCCCGAAAAAGAAAAAACTACCACACAAAAGTTGTTTTAGTCTGCACTTTCCCCAGGAGAGCCTGACCTTTATCTTTTCAATCCTTCTCCTGCCGCTGAGGTCTGTTTCTCATACTTTTCTCTGTAGTCTGTGGAGGTATGTGTTTTGGGGGTGTGGAGGACACAGCATTTGGAACTGAGCACATTAGGTGTTCTTTTTAAAGCTAATGCAAGTGTTAGGAGCTGTTCTTAGAGGCAAATCTGAGTCTGTAGATTTAAGTGTGCTTTGTGAGTGTTATGCTCCAAATTCCTCTACTCTCACCCACTAAAGAGCCCTCTTTTTAAGCAAATCTGTAAATCCTGTGGCATACACACTTTACTTAATAGATTTGGGGCATTTGGGGAGAACTTACAGAGTTATGCCTTGTTGTGAGCAGTGAACACCTATTTTACAAAGAGAACTTCTTTGGTGAATTGTTTGTAGTGTTACCGTGAGTAACAAGAAATAAAGGAATTTGTTGTTTATAAACAGAAAAGCAGATGTCGTCTGTGGGTTAGTTGGACACGATGCCTCTGCTTCACCCTGGTATACAAACGCTGCTTAGAGATCTGTTGTTGGAAGGCGGCAGTCACCCTTGTGGGGCAATAATGCACACTTCATAGAAAACTCTAAAGTCCTGGCTGAGACACAGGCAACTTGGAGAAACTGCTTATTTCCCTGATGTCATCATGCTCGTTTTCAGAAACAGTAACACTTTAGGATGGCCGTGCTCCTCAGCAGGAGACTAGGAGACAAGCACCGCCCACCAGGCTGTTTGCAGGGGATATGAGAAAGTCACCAGTTGGCTTTGGTGAGACCCTCGGAGAAACATACCCTTGATGTGAGCTATGGGGCTTCGTTCCTAAATTGTTGCCAGCCCTGCTCATTACTTCTCTTCAATACAATATCTTTGATGTTGAATAGGGAGAAAGAGGTGATATCAGAGAGTAGCTTTGGTATTTCCCTTATGTGGGTGTCTGCATCAGCCACACTTCTTCTGTTTTGACCTAGAAGGAGATGAGACTTGCTCACGATTGTGTGTATTGATGGAACTTGGTGGGAAGACCTCAACCACCTTTTTTCTTTTTTAAGAAAGAATCTTTAGTAGTTGGTTGTTCATCCCTTCCTGGTTATATTCTCCAATGGAACTAACTAATGATTTCAAACTTGGAAGTTAAACATATTAAAATTACACAGCTTTTCTTTCTTTCTCGAGCTAAGTAGGTCTTGGCACATTAAAACGTTTACATTTTTTTCTAATTATTTGACGTGCCTTTTTGTGGAGTAATATCAGACTTGCTGTTCAGCTTTTCACCTTTGGCTCATTAAAGCTAGCCATGATTCTTCAGGCTTCTGTCTTTGGGTCTAGCCTTTGGGGACTAGATAAATTGTTGGGACCAGCTGGCAGAATCGATTCTTTGATTTTGAACTATTAGCTGAAGCTCGTGAACCCCTCCTTCCCTTGGCACCCTTGTCCCTAAAGGGCAGGAGATGAACCACAAACAGCCACACCTCCAGGTGGCACCCCAGCACATGGTACCGGTGGAGCAGTAAGAGGCCACTTGTGTGCAGCCCCTCCAGCTCTGCACTGGGTGTTCCTGGGCCTGCCTGTTCATCAGAATTCCAGGATTGATAGACTCTAAACCCAACTTCTGAGTTGGCCGGCTCTTACGGAAAAAGCAGTGTGTATCTATCTCAAGGTGTGTGTTATGGGACACTATTCTTACGAGATGTTAACAAAGGTCTATCCACCTCAGATTCAGAACTGACAGTAGACCACGGTAGGCGGACCACCAAAGTCCAATGTGAAGAGCCAGCATGTTTTAATGGGGGTTGCTTACAGGATCAGAAGTGATGCAAGACACACTGGATCACTGAAGTCCACTCCAGCACGGTGACAGCTCACTAGAACTGACACCTAGACCACACTGCACAGCCTGGAGGCTGCTCAGCAGCTTGCAGAGTGGTTTTTGTTGGTTTGTTTTGGTAACTCTGTTGGTTTGAGCCTCTTGCAGGCAGCTCTGCTGATTTCTTTTTTTTCCGGGCAGCTCAACTTGTCTGAGAGTGTCTCTCATTAGTCCTTAATTGCATGTATGAGAGAGGAGAGGGAGTGATTCAGTGCATCTGGTCAGTTTTAGGGACTTCCTAAAGCCATTCAGTCGTTTATAGAAAATGTAGGTTCTGTAACAAAATGGGTTGTTAACAGTAACCAGAAACTTAGGTGAAAGGAGAACATTCCATCCCTTAATACTCATTTTTCAGTCATTTGTCACCTGTATGATCAGTATTGGAAGGGATGGGAGGTTATCAGAATAATTCTCTAAGGCCTGCATAGGTGGAATGGCCCTCAGACAAGTACAGGCCCATTCAGTGAGGGGGCAGCACAAAGCTCCGTCCGTCCTGCTGTGGAGACAGTTGTCTTCAGCAGAGGTTACCATTATGGCGTGTAATTATTAACCGTGTGCTCAGTTCGTTCTCTTAGTTCTCCCTCTCCCTCTCCCTCTCCCTCTCCCTCTCCCTCTCCCTCTCCCTCTCCCTCTCCCTCTCCCTCTCCCTCTCCCTCTCTGTGTGTCCTGTCATCCCTGTCACATTCCTACCCACCACTTCTGTTAGTCTTTGGTCCTTATTTCCCACCTTCCTTTTTGTTAAACATTGATTTTTTTTTTTATTACTTTTTTTGTTTGTTTAGCTTTGGGTTTTTTTGTTTTTTTTAAAGATGAGGTCTCTCATAGCCCAGGCTGGCCTTGAACTTGTAGCTGAAGATGAACTTTACTCTCAAAACTCCTGCTACTACTTGGAGAGTGCTAGAATCGTAGACAAGAGCTACCATATCCAACTTTCATAGATCTTTTGAACTTCTAATTTTAAATTCTCTTTCTTTAACTTTTAACTTGTTTTGAATTTACCACAATATGCTTAATAGAGTTAATATTGCATTCTTAGTTTTAACATTTATTGTACTGAGTGTTACATGTGCACAGTGGCGCTCAGAGGATGAGTCAGTTCTCTTTTTTTTTGTTGTTGTTGGTTTTTTTCAAGACAGGGTTTCTCTGTGTAGCCCTGGCTGTCCTGGAACTCACTCTGTAGACCAGGCTGGCCTCGAACTCAGAAATCCGCCTGCCTCTGCCTCCCAAGTGCTGAGATTAAAGGCGTGCACCACCACTGCCCGGCTGTCAGTTTTCTTTTTCTTTTCTTTTCTTTTTTTTTTTAAAGATTTGTTTATTTTATTTATATGAGCACACTGTAGCTGTCTTCAGACACACCAGAAGAGGGCATCAGATCCCATTACAGATGGTTGAGAGCCACCATGTGGTTGCTGGGAATTGAACTCAGGACCTCTGGAAGAGCAGTCAGTGCTCTTAACCGCTGAGCCATCTCTCCAGCCCCTGTCAGTTTTCTTTTTAAGGGAGTGAACTCAGTTTGTTAGGCTTGATGGCAAGTGCCTTTACCAACTGTGCCATCTTGCCAGCCCTGAATTCTTAAAAAAAAAAAAATTTTAATTACACTTATTTAGAGGTGTGTGCGTGTGCGTGTATGTGTTTGTCCGCGTGCGCGCATCACACAAGCACAGGTTTACGCACCGTGGTGAGCATGTGGAGGTGAGAGGACAACTTGCTGGGGTGCAGTCTGTTCTCCCGCCTACCACACTGCTCGGCCGTGGGGGTCGTTAGGCTGGAAGGCACGCACACGCATCCACTGATGCACCTCGCCAGCCCAACACATGCAGTTCCCGTTTGGAAGTCAGGCCTTGTTACCATCTAGTTATGAGGAGGTCCTGAGTGAGCTGCTGGGTGAGCTCGTCTGGTGGACAGCTTTTAACAGTGGTATTGGAAGCAGTTGTCCATTAATGGCTGTCCAGAGTCACTGAGTATTTGACTAGATTGGTGTTTAGCTATAGATTTTAGAAGAACTTTAAAAAGCCTGAGTACTGTGTGTTTTAGTATTCAAAGGTAATAGTGTGTTGTCCTTTGCAAGTAAGAGATAAGGAAGTAGTAAGTCCCTAACAGTAAGTTAGCCTGTTTCCTCCGCTGTGCCAGAGTGCCTCTCAATGGATTGCTTTCCTTTCCTTTCTTTCCTTCCTTCCTTCCTTCCTTCCTGTAATTTCCCCTTTATTTTATGTTTATGTGTTTTGCCTGCCTGTTAGTCTGTGCACCATCTGTATGCAGTGCCCAAAGATGACAGAAGAGGCCATTAGATTCCTTGGGATTAGACATATAGAGGGTTTTCAGCCATGTGGGATTTGAAGCCAGGTCCTCTGGAAGAACAGCCAGTGCTCTTGATTGCTGAGCCATCTCTCCAACCCTAAGTTTTTGTTTTGTTTTTTCCTTAACTAGTGGGTTTGTGTGCTACTTCACTGGATTGGCAGTGAATCCCTAAATTATAGCTTGCTGTTCAAATCTTGTAGCATCTATCTTTCAGGCATGCAAGTCACTTACTATCATTTTAAAATTAGCATATACACTTTGTCTGAGTAAAAGGCCTGCATTACATGGAAAGGTATGCTCTTAAAGTCTTTTCCTTTTGGAGAGGAGCATGGAAGGAGATTCTCCTGACAGATTAAAAACTAGCTGTTTGTATTGTGACTTCCATTTTTATTGCATAGTTTTCTTTTTAATAAGGAACATACAGCCCTATTTAAGAGTGTCTGATACCAACTACATCCTGATTTTGAAGTTATCTGTAGATGAGTCTGTCTGCCCCACCTGTTTTTCTTTATAGTATAAAATATTTTTTATCATTAACATAAAAATTTTCCGTGTTTTATTTATTTTGCTTCAAGAATGTTCAGACATGTCAGCTTTGGAAGACTGATTTGAGATTACTTTTATTGGTTTCTTTCAAGAAGTACCCACTGAAACAGCTCTGTTGCATAACTGTCCTGTATCTAAAAATACTCAGTGGAGTGGCACCAGCATTTGCCAGGGATGTGAACGCAACTCCTTGGCTATTTGTACTAACTCTGAGTCCAGGCTCCCTTGAAGTATGTCTCCAAAGTGATCCTTTCAGGATCACAGCGAGCTTATCCCAGTCAAGTTGGATAGCATAATAGACAGATTGAGGTGATTGATGTTCAAATTTGACCAGTTAATACTGGGGGTCTTTAAGGATTGTATGTATACTTCTCAAGTGTCTTTGGTGCCTAGAATGTTCTTGATCTTTACAGAAAAACTGTGTTGTGAATTTCACTCCACATAGCCTCTGTATTGGAGCCAGGAAGGTTGTCATAGTTGGCTGAATGCTGGTCAGGGTTAGCATTCCTCAATTGCCTGATTTGTCACATCAAAAAAACCCGAGCAACTTTCTCTTACAGCCTGTGTGTACTGGTTACAAATAATTTATTGAAACTAAAAATAGCTAAATTAGAAGAGAAGTCTGCTGTGTCTTCAGAGTCTGGGGCCTGACAATTACCTGGCACTAGATGGGGCACCAAGTGTTGGTTACCAACCTGTTCGTGCCACTGTGGAGTTAAGATTGTATTTCTTAGGATATTCTTTTTCTGGATCAGAGTGATGTCTAGAAATTAAATTTATTGAGTGTTGACTATGTGGTAAAGACTGTTGTATCATTTCTTATGCTTTTTTAAAAAAAAAATCTGTGTCTGTGTGAGTATTTGCTGTGTGTGTACCAGCACCCACAGAGAACAGAAGAGGGAGGGTGTTGTGTCCCCTGAAACTGAAGTCACAGGCTCTTGTGAGTGGCCATGTGGGTTCTGGGAGCTGAACCTTAGGTTCTCTGCAAGAGCAACAAGGGCTGTAAACTGCAGACATCTATCTGGGTCCCGTAGTACTGTGTGTAATTCTTGCAGTATTTAGCAGATATTTTGTTCACTCCGCATAGTACAGAGGCTGTTTTATTACACTCTGTGTTCCTGTCTGACCGTACTTTTGTGGAAGAACATTCTGTGGTGTAGCGTCACCTGTTCTGAAGGTGCCTGAGGGGGTCAGTTTCTAGTTTCAAAGAGCCATTGTGCAAATGCAGTGCCAGTGCGCCTGAGGGGTCTCCTTGTAGATCTCATTAGAATCAGCTTTAAAAATGCCAATATATTTTCCCATAAAGGCCACATTTTTTTACCTCAGTCCCATATTTTGTGCAGCTCTTATTTTGTTATAATTACTTGTGATACTGTCACTTTAGAAGGGAGGACACCTGCGCATTGGGAGCTTTGAGTCCTCTGCTGGCATAGAGTGCAAGCAGACAGGGTCAGGCTCCTGAGACTGAGCATCCACCAGGAGAGCTTCTTTGATCCTACATTGGACACTTCCCCTTAGGCTCCTCAAAGGGGAAAGCTGGTATGGTTTCAAAAACAAGGTATGGTGGCACTGCTTGTTCCTAGGAAGTCCGTGCTCATGTTTCTGTATATAGAGCATCTCTAGAAAGGCTTGTGCAGGAGACCAGTAACAGTGGTTGTCTCTGCCAAGGGAGTTAGAATGCGTGGAGGCGGAGCAAGAGGGAGCGGTTTTCCTCTGCATCTTTTTTCACGTTGTGATTTTGTACCACATACATGCATTCAAACCATCAACACGAAGAGAAGAGCACAAGCATTGCCTGCTTTCACCTTAGGCTTGTCCTGCTCTTACTTCTGTTAGTTCTGATAAGAAAGAAGCACTGTTAGGAGCTACCTATGGAGTATATCCTTGAAATGGTGACTAGAGAATGGATTCAGAACCCAGGTCTGTAGTTCAAGCAGCAGTACCCTCTCTGATTTATTAGAGCAAATTGTGTGGTGGTGACAAGATGTTAGTGGGACCAGAGTAGTTCTGACAGCAGTTAATTTAATAGTCTCCTCAGTCTCCATTTTCTCTGCTAGGTCTACACATTGGTTGACAGCTGTTGTTTAAGATGTCCAGCATTCACACAGCCTTCATTCAGGCCCCACCCTGAAGCTGGGGGCGCCTGTTGAGACTTCATTCCGGTTTCAGATGGCTGAGGGTAACCTAGGCTTAGGTGTTTGTGTTCCTGGCATCAGTGAAATGGCATCAAATGTCTCTTCCAGATCAGTGAGATGCAGAGAAACTTTGAACAGCCTGTCAACTAGGGGTTGGGGGGGGGGACACCTTGTTTATTTCCACTGGACTTGAAAGAAAAGAGAGTGTGAAGTTTGGAGTAGCTGTCATCTATATGCTAGCACCAGGAGCCAGAGAAGAGGTGAAGAGAGATTTTGGAGCATGGACAACTGATGTCTGGTGACCTTGGTTGAACCTGGCTCGAGCTCTAGCTGATGTTTGCCCTGCTCCTTGCCTCAGATGAACTCGTCACTGTAGGCTAACTGCACTTCTGGCTTCAATTTCTCATTGTACCTTAGAAATACAACTTGCAGTTGATGCAGATAATGCCATTTAAATTGTAGGATTATTAGCTGGTGAGATGTGATCTGTACAGCACATGGTGTTGGCACCTAAAAAGCAAATAACACAGGAGACCATAGGAAGGTGCCTAGCTCCTTAGCTTGCAAAGCCGTGCATGTTAACATAAAAGCCCCTTTGCCATTATAAATGTCAAGAACTCCTCAGATAAGGTTCCAGAACAGAGAGAAGCCTGTTGAGAGCATTCTTCTGGAGTAGAGTTGAGTTTCCTGTTTTCTAATTTTTTAAAGACACAATCCTCCTTAAGCTGTGTGTAGTGGCACACACCTGTCATCCTAAGTGCCTGGTGGGCTGAGGCAAGAGAATTGTCAGTTGAAGGCCAACCTAAGCTACATAGTAAGACCTCATCTCAAAAAAATACTAATAAGTAAACAAATCCACTCTGCTATCTTTAACACAAAGAAAGTTGTCAGTAACACAGTTTAGAAACAACAAAACCCTTAACAGCAGCAGGACAGGTAAGGACTGGCAGGTTCTCGGAAGTCAGCGCTGTGTGGTGCAGATTTGGCTTCTTAGGTCCTCTGAAGCAGGAAGGTTGGAGGAGCAGCTGTAGTGCTATAGAGATGGGATGACTTTGAGCTCTCTGAAAGCTATCAGCATTGAACTACAGGACCCACTGGGTCACATAGCATTGAACTGCAGGACCCACTGGGTCACATAGCATTGAACTGCTGGACCCACTGGGCCACATAGCATTGAACTGTGGGACCCACTGGGTCACATAGCATTGAACTGTGGGGCCCACTGGGTCACATAGCATTGAACTGTGGGGCCCACTGGGTCACATAGCATTGAACTGCGGGACCCACTGGGTCACATAGCATTGAACTGCAGGACCCACTGGGTCACATAGCATTGAAGTACGGGAACCACTGGGTCATATAGCAGAGATGCCTTAACTGCTCTCCTGACATCTTGACAGATTTTCTAATAGTGCAGTATGGCATACTTCTTAAGGATTAGATTTAAATAAGAATCAATTTCATTTTAAGAGTCTGAGTAGTATGAAGTAACTGGGAAGGACCTGGAGTGCTGCAAGAGTAGAGAACGTGGCTGGAGAGATGGCTCTCCTTCCCCGTTACCTACATGGTGACACACACCACTGTCCCAGGGAATCCAGTGCTTCTTCTGACCTTTATAAGTACAAGGCACACACATGGGGCAGAGACATACAAAACACCTGTGTGCACATGAAAAGTTAAAAAGAGAGTATAGAATTATTGTTCTTAGTAAAAGAGCTCAGCGGTGACATTCTGTTATTCTAGATAATCTAAACTTAAAATTTTCCAAGGCATTTGGAGCTTACGGTCCTGTCTGTAATAATTTCTTCCTTTTCCTTTCATTTTTATCTCACACTGTTCTAAAGTATTGTCTTTTTATTATTAGCAAGTAGACTTTGAAATACTTGTTTTTACTTGTGTTGTTTGGGTGCTTCCATATTATGAAAAGGCATACGTTGTAGCACTTAGTGGGAAATAAACGGATAAAGGATGAGGAAATCAGGCTGATAACTTGGATTTTTTTTTTTGCAAGCTTATGGAAATTATTGATAGCATTTTCTGTTTGGCATAATGTGATCAGCTTGACCCTGTTTAGTTAGAAAGAACTTGAAAGCAGATACTGTGTAAGCAGATGGTAGCAGAACTGTAAACGTTAAGGAAAATTCTTACCTGAGATGAAAGCAGGGTCTGGTAGCAGTGATAGTCAGATTGCAGCAACAGTGCTTCTGCCTCTGTGCTCTACTGTTTGCTAGCTGATGAGATGTTTCTTGTGCGTTCTGAATGTCCATACAAACCTCTGAGGCAGGGGGTTTGCTTTATTAGGAAACCTAGGTGGTTAGCTGTCTTGTTCCTAGCATGAAGTGTAAAGATGAGGCTACTGTGAGATACTCCTGAGAGAAGCCATAAGTAAGAAACCAAGGGTGACTGCACGTAAAGCATACTCGGCCCTTCCCCTGAGTGGGCTTTATTACCCCAGGTAGCTTTGCACACGGACCAGGCTTTGAAAATGGTGTTAATACATTTAATGGTCATGGGGTGTGTCTCTCCATGGGAATTTTGTCTCAATGGTACTATGCTTTTCAAAGAAGGGACATTTGACTGGTAATGGAAACTGGTAATGGAAAAGTTGGTGTTATGCAGCCTTTACTTAAGGAGTTGTCTTTTCTTTCCAGTCACACATACATTTCCTCAGGACTTACTGTCATACTCATCTGTGGGGCTTTGTTGTTGATACGTTAAGTAGGTGTTTAATCAAGGCACTACTGCATGCTAGCAGCTGGAAACGTGACATAGGCCTCCATATCTTCCTCCCTCCCTTTCCACCCTCCCCTCCCCTTCCTTTCCCCCTCCCTCTTCTTCCTTTCTTTCCTTCTTTCCTTCTTTCCTTCTTTCCTTCTTTCCTTCTTTCCTTCCTTCCTTCCTTCCTTCCTTCCTTCCTTCCTTCCTTCCTTCTTTCTTTCTTTCTTTCTTTCTTTCTTTCTTTTGTTCTTTTTTAAATTAGATTTAGTTTTTTGCATCTTTTGAGACTAGATTGACTCCACAGAGGCAGGAATGTTGGCAGGCCTTGCTGGGTTTGCAGGGTGTGTGAGTGACAAATGTTTTCTTTTGTTTAGAAAGACACTTCACTCCGGAAGTAGAGCCAGGTTTCCAGGTTGGCATAACACAGTATTTGGGAACTGGGATTGCACAGACTATTGTTTTAATGGGGCTGTGAGGATTCTATTAATAGCAGCAAGATGGGTCTGCCTGGGTGTAGTGCTGATGAGAAGTAAATACTGATTTTTTTTCTAGGACTGCATTATTAATGTGATGGATTGCAAATGTTGGTGATACTTTGTTATTTATGCTGATTTTCCAAGAATAAAAGCAATTTGAGAAGAGGTATAAAATTTAAAGAAGATAATTACTTCACTTGTCCTTTAGGGTCAGTTCTCCATTTCACATTCCATCATGAGCGTTTAAGGGGAGCTGCTGCTGACGGAGGGGCACAGAGGGGCATGGCAGCCTGCCACTGACTCAGGGGCATAGCTTACTACTGCGATTGCCATGGCATTTCAGAGACTCTGGTTTACGTTTTAATACCTTGAAGATAAAGTTGCGTATAGAAGCAATTCCCCTTTCCCCTGGCAGTAGTAACAGTAACCCCGGGGCAGTGTGCTACAGTGTTGTACAGCCACTTAGGGTTTCAGCCTTCCAGCTGTGAATGTATTCATGCGTGCCTCTGTCTGGGGCTCATCATAGCTCTGTTTTAAAACAGATCTTAAATGTGACATTTTCTCAAAGTAGCTTATTAAAGATAATTTTCATATTTTCAGGGTGATTTTTCTCTGACCCTGTGACCTTGCTATGCTTATTAATGAATATGCTAAGTGCTAAACCATTCAGGTTCTCAGCTACAAGTTAAGCAAAATTAAATAGGATCTTAAAATTTTTATTTCCTACCTTCTTCCTTCCCTTTGCCAGAGCCTCTCTATGATGCCCAGGGTGGCCTTGAACTTCTGGTCCCTAGTAACTGAGATAATAGGTTTGCGACATTGTAGACAGCTTTAAACTAATACATAAATGTGGGGACATGGTAAGATCTCCACAGGCTCCTACTAAAGGAACTGAGAGAAAGGACAAGGCAGATGTAATAGCTGATAACATACCTGTGAGGACAGAAATGGAGGAGATTGTGGCTTGATAGAAATGAAGATGCTGGAGCACCCTGGCACTCCACAGCCCAGGTAGAGTGCCAGTAAGGACTAAGGAATGGTAGGGGTAAGAAGCCGCATGGAGCAGGTGGTGCTCACACGAACCTTTAATCTCAGCACTTGGGAGGCATAGACAGGTAGACCTCTGTGAGTTCAAGGCCAGCCTTTGTCTATAGAGCTAGGACAGCCAGAGCTATACGGAGAAACTCTGTCTCAAAAAACCAACCAAACAAACAAAATACCAAGAAGAAAAACAGCCTGGGGTTTCAGGAATGTGAGACCTCCTGCTAACTCTATGTACATCCTCATCTCTGTGCCTCATCCCTCTTGCCTGACTCCACTACTGCTTTAGTTATCAGCTGTTGCATAGCATGCCATCACAGAACATACTGGTGGGAAACAGAAAGCATTGTCATTCAGAATCTCAGGAGCAGACTAAAGAGCAGTCCTAGGTGGCCTTCTGGGAGTCAGGATGCTGGGTGGTGCTTGGGTCATCCTGAAGGCTTTTCACCCTGGTGTTGAACATCTAGGCCTAATGAAGGCCTCTTCAAGCCTCTGTGCCTCCGTGTGTGTGGTCTAATTCCATAGACTCAGTATAGCTAGACTCTTCACCTGACACCAAGGGAAAGATTAACAGGAGCAGAACTGGCTGTGTGTGCATGTGTGTGTGCGCGTGCCTCTGTGTGTGTGTGTGTGTGTGTGTGTGCGCGCGCGCGTGCGCGCACTCGCGGCCAGAAGACAGGATGTGTGTGTCTTTCTGTGTATATTAATTCCTCTTGCTCTCTACCTTAGATTTTTAGAAAATTTATAGACCTAACAAGTATTTATTACTATATGATGCTTATAATGTGTCTGTCTGTGTGTGCAGGCATACATGTGCCATGGAGCACAATTAGTCAGAAGGTAACTTTGGGGAGTCAGTACTACTATAGATCTGTGTGCAGGCATACATGTGCCTTGGAACACAATTAGTCAGAAGGTAACTTTGGGAGTCAGTACTACTGTAGTTTCTGGGGATCAAACTCAGGTGTTCAGGCTTGACAAATGCTTTTCCCCACTGGCCATCTTCCTGGCATTTCATGTTTTTTATCTTTACGAGTTTTTCCTTTTTTTAAAGAATTTCGTGAGTATAAGCGTTTTGCCTGCATGTATGTACGTATATATGTGTATATGTGTACCATGTGTGTACCTAGTGCCCACAAAGGCCAGAAGAGGGTGTCAGATCCCCTGGAACTGGAGTTACAAGCAGTTGTGAGTCACCATATGAGTGCTAGAAACTGAACTTAAATCTTCTGTAATAGAGCAGAAACTGCTCTTAACTGCTGACCCATCTCTCCAGCTCCGTTTTCTGGGGATAGTCTATATGCTAGAATATTTTTATATTGTCTTATAACACACATTTACATTTTGTAACTGTTATTATTAGTGTTTTGTAGTTTAAAACAACTATTCCAAAGCTTAGTTAGTAAAACAACTGTTTAGCTTAAACTTTTGTTCATCAGTTGCTGGCCTGGGCTAAAGTAAGACGTTCTTGTAGTCTTAATAGACTCAGTCATGTATCTCTCTGGTCAGCTGCCAACCAGCTCTGAGATTGGTGGGCTGTCAGTTGGAATGCCTGGGACAATCAAGCCCCAGTCAGCAGGCTAGCCTGGGCTTGTTTTCATGGTCAGGATGCTTATGGCAGAAGGTAGCCAAGGAAAGAGGCGATGGGAGAGCAGAAGCAGGAAGGATTCCTTGGCCCAATCTTAGAACTGGTATACCATCTTCTCTGTAGTGTTGTGTTGGTCACAGCTCCAGAACAAGCCCAAATTCAAGGGTAGAGAAATAATCCCTGTTTTTGAATTGGTGGAGCTACAAAGTCACATTCTAAGGTAGAAGATGAGTTATAGATGGGTGGATGGGTGGACGGACGGACAGGAAGGCAGTGTCACCTTGTAGTTGTGACTAGCCTGGAACTTGCCATGTAGACCAGCACACAGAGAGCTGCGGCCTCCTCTACCACCATACCCACCAGTTGTAGATATTTAAATTGCTACAAGTTTCAAGCTCATTCAGACTTAAAAAGAAGAAATTATTGTAGCAGTTATCTCCAGGAATTAATGATGATTTATAAAAATTACCCATTAAGATGGGGAAGCTACCTTTGAGTTTCTGGAAAGATAAGCTTACTTGGGAATGTTTAGTTAGAGGTGATGATGGATTTCCAAGTGAAAATGAGCTTGTGTCTGATGGAAGCTTGGAAAAGTCAGGTTGTGTTTTAGTTTCATTCCATGACTGTGATAAAATAGTTTGACACAAAGCAGCTTAGGGGGAGGAAGGGTTATTTCAGCTCACAGGTTGCAGTTCATCATTGAGGGAAATCAGGACAGGAAGGCAAGCAGAAAGCAAGGATACTGCTTAGGTAATTTTCTTATAGGACCACCCACTAGTGCAGGGGAATGCTGCTGCGCCCTCAGTGGGCTGGGCCCTCCCACATTAGCTAACAATCAAGGGAACTCTCCACAGACATGCCCACGGGTCAGCCTGAACTAGACAGGGCTTTAGTAGATTCTTTTCTCTAGGCTATGTCGAGTTCACAGTTAAAGTTACTAGGACAGGGCTCCAAATCGAGCTTTTTGGAACCCTCCTCCTAGGGATGTTAGGTATACCAGGACAGCGATGTGCTTTTAGAGAGGGGCATAAGTCTCTGTGAGTAAAGGAGATAGACTGGCCTGGGCCAGAGAGACCAGGGAGGCTGCTGGAGTTATCCAGGGAAACCCAAGCTGGTGGCAAAGGTGACTGGGGTTTGGATATGCTGTGGATATAGACTAGCAGTATTGACCAGTGACTCACATTTGAGGTGTGGTAGAGAAGACTCAGAGCTTCCTGGCCTGATCAACTGGAAGAGTAGAGTTGTCTTCAGCTCAGTCAGATCACTAGTGCTGGACTCTGCAGGGTGGTGAGAGTGGTGCTTCCTTACCATCATTCTTTGTGGTGAAGGTAGGGTACCAAAGTTGGTCTTCTCAGCAGAGCCTGTGGCTGAAGCTGCCACAGAGGGCTGGGAGGGGAGCTTTTGTATACAAAACCCTGTCCAAATCATCATGAAATAGGGCCTTGGGATTCCAAAGACCTTTGAATGCTGCCGAGCTGAGTCCCTAGCAGTTGCTGCAGAACAGCACAAGGTGCTGTCCCCGTCTCCACTGCAGTAGTGAGAAGGCACATTCTGCCTAACGAGGTCTAGAAGTGCTCAGAGGATGATGTTTCTTTGTATAAAAATATTTATTTCTATTTTAGTGTATAGGTGTTTGTCTACATGTACATTTGTGCATCCCATGCCTACAGTGTCATGGGAAGACAGGAGAGGCTGTTTGAGCCTCTGGAGCCAGAGTTCCAAGTCAATTGTTAACTGCCATGTGGGTGCTGGGAATGGAACCCAGGTCCTCTGTTCTTAACTGCTGAGCCATTTCTCTAACCTCAGGAAATGGAGTGTCTCCAAGGCTTTAAAGTATTTGGCTCAGGGCTGGGTGGGGGTGTTTTCGCTTGCTTAGCAACATGTTTTATACTTTTATACTTTTAGTGTATTGGATGATAACCCCAATCAGTTCCTGGGAAGGTTCAAGACTCCAAGTTGCGTCCGAGCTTATAGGAAACACTTGCTTCTGGTATCAAAAGCAGTCTAGGTTCTCAGGAGGAGGAAAGTCAGTGGAGTTGAAAGATAGGTTACTGTGTTTACTCAGCCTTCCAGAGCTGTGCTGTGAACTTGCAAAGTCTGGAGATGCTGGTCTCATCTCCTTGTAGAGACTGAATATGGTCATTTCAGAAAGGAGTCAAGGTTTAGATTACAGCAGAAAACCAGTAGTCATCTGTGTGTAATTGAATTAAAAATTCAGTAGACTAGATAAAGTCACAGAGGGGTGCTCTAATAGATGACCACAGTGTGGATAGGGTGAAGCCAACAGGAGTAATGGGTGGGAATCCTAGGGCTACTTAAAAGAAAATGGAAAGAATCACATGCTAAAACTTTAAGATAGTCAGGAAAACAAGGAATCAAAAGCGCGTAGGAAAGTGCCAGCCCCACCCCGCCCCTGTGAATGAAGGCACTTAGACCTTTTCAGTACTGTAGGATATTATTCAAGATACTAAGGGCTGGGCGGTCGTGGTGGCGCACGCCTTTAATCCCAGCTCTCGGGAGGCAGAGGCAGGTGGATTTCTGAGGCCAGCCTGGTCTACAGAATGAGTTCCAGGACAGCCAAGGCTATACAGAGAAACCCTGTCTTGGAAAAAAAGGAAAAAAAAAAAAAAAAGTAAGATGCTAAGGTACCTGAAAGTACTTATTGCTATGTAGCATTTTAATAAAGTGAAACCTAAGGAAAAAAATGTCTTCCAGCTATCAGAAGGATTTGAAGGTAAAAACAAGCCTCCTGTGTCCCATACTTCTGAGATCTTACTGGCAGTTTTTAATTTTCGTTTCCATTACATGTTAAAATGAGGACCAACTGAGATTTGAGTTTACTCCAAGGCCCTTGCTGTAGTGTAGGTTCAGCAGAACTTGGCAGCCTCTCACTAGTACCCAGGCTACATGTCGTTCCTTTACTTGGACATTAATTCCTAGGGTGGCAGTATTGCATGAAACAAATGCTTCTTAGAACTTAAGTGGCCTCTCTGTTTGCATCCGAGTTTCATGTGGATTGCTTGGGCCTATCAAACAACTTTCAAGCAAAAGAAAACGCCTTCAGAACCCTGATGTATGTGCACTGTTGCACAGAAGGGCAGGACAGTGTTATAAGAGCCATTGGTATCTAAGTGGAGGTGACTAACAGAACACTTTCCATTTGAACCCAAGCTCTTTGCTAGGCTCTAGGATGGAGAAATCCGTTGTCTTTGAATGGGAAGCAACAGACAAACATGGATGAGCTGAGGTGTCACCTTGCCCAGGCCATGTAGGGGGCCCAGTACGATCTTGTGATTCATTTAGACATTCACCTCTGATTTGTGGTAACATGGGAGAAATGATTACAGGCAAGAAAATAAGATATACAACTTTTCCTTGGCAGCAGGTAAGGTTTTTTTGTGTGTTCTATTTTTGTTGTTGTGTTGTTTTTGGCACAGCACCATAATTTTATCTAACTGTCCTTGAAAGGTAAGTGCTTGGGGATTAGAATGCATGTGAAACACCTTCTATGTGGCTTGAACCGAACATAGCACACAGCATGAATGCATCTGCAATATAGCATTAACTCTCCGGCAGACCTCACAGAACAGGATGAGTGCAGGCTTAGCAGAGGCGTGGACCCCTTTTAACAGGGCTTGGTAACTTAGTGGATAATTATTCATTTTCAAAGATTTAATATTTTTAAAATGTAAACAATTGGGGACTGGAGAGCTGACTCAGCGCTTAAGAGCACTGGAAGCTCTTGCAGTGGTCCTGAGTTCAGTTCCCAGCACCCACACGGTGGCTCACAGCCATCTGTAATGGGATCTGATGCCCTCTGCTGGTGTGTCTGAAGACACCTGCAGTGCACTCATATACATTTTTAAAACGTGAATAATTGGCGATAGATTTGTATTCAAACATGAGGTTTTGTTTTTTGTTTGCTGACTAGAGTTTGAAAGACTGAATTTTTGACTTGCTGTGTGGATAGACTCTGCCCTTTTCCTATGCACGAAGAGCAGTTCAGGTGCTCTTAAGAAGAGCAGTAGTGTGGCTTCATTTATCTTTTTAAAAGCTCAGAGCAGAGCAGACTGGAGAGGTGACTCAGTGGTCATGAGTGCTTGCTGCCCTTGTGGTGTACCCAGGTTTGGTTCCCAGCCTCTAGATGGCTGGTCACAATCCAGTTCTGAGAATCCCATGCCCTCTGGGATCCATGGGCATCAAAACATGGTGCACATAAATTCATGTCAGTCTGTGTGCACAAATAAAAATAGCAAATTTTTTTCAAAAATACTTACATTAAATCCATTCTAATGAAATCTTAATTAGAACAAATTGTTAATCTCTGTTTGTTTGGATTTGGCACCCTTCTTGTTATTACATGTAACTCATTTACAACTTGCACACCCATCTCCCTTGAGCAGGAAGCTCCACCCAGACAGGGAGCATGATGCGTTCATTTTTATTTCTGGTATCTGGCCTAAAAGAGAAGCAGGAACATGAGTGGGGGTGGGAACGTCGCACTGACTTGACACTTGGGTGCACCGTTATCACCTATATTCCTTAGACGATTCCAGAGGATTCACTGTGGTCTTTAGCACAAAACCTAAACAGATATTTGGCAATTCATCTGACTGGGTGGCTGTTGTGTGATCAGAAAACCCTTGTGTATGTTTGTGTTTGTTTAGTTTGGGGGTCTCTCAAGAGTCCTTGTGCTTGTTGATATTATGGACCTCTGGAAGGGCTGGCAGGACAGTGGTTTCAGTGACTCATGAGGCCATGAGGATTCGTTCTCAGTTTGAGTTGTAGAGATAGCTTCCTAGTGTTGTAGATACCCTGCGATCTTTCCTCTTCACTGTCCATTCGCTAGGCAGTACAGAGGGTGGCAAAGCAGAAGGCCTTGGGTGACCTCTCTCTTGCTGGTTCAACTTTGGTGAAATTACCTTAAATTTATGAGCCAGGTTCTCAGCCCTGAAGTGATAGTAATAGATCATTCTCCCACAGAGGTATATAGTAAGAGTAAAATTTGATACTTTAAATACTATGATGGTAGGGAAGCCATTTAGAAAACCTGGACAAACGTCACTTCCCATATCATCACTGATAATTCATTACTAAACCACAAGACTTATGGATCATTAACTCTGGCATGTATGAGATGTCTTTACAGCAAAGGGTGATTAATTAATTAGGAAAATATCTTTTTCACATAAGTGAGTCAAAGTGCATGATAAATCTATTAATCTTAGTAAGTCAGGAGGGAATGATGCTGTGTTCAAAATGCAGTACGAATAACTTGGGTTCAGAGGTCAGTGTCATAGCCAATTTAGTTACGGTCATAAGCAGTTTGTTGAATTAGAGGCTCACATGAGCCCATTTTCCTAGTTCCACAGCCAGGAAGATTCAGAGCCTGAATTCAAGCCCCACCCTATCTGGTGACTCTCAGACCTGGCATGCCGTTCCTCATTGTGCACCTTCCATTGCTGACAGTAGAGCCGTGTGTTGAGTGCGTACTCTAGCAGGCATTTCTGCTCTACTTGGAAATTATGCTAATATTCTCAATAGTTTCCTGCTATCATCTGACCACGATCCTACCTGCTTCATGGAACTATTGTGAAGATTACAATGGATGATCAAAATGAAAGTGGTTCAGACACAGGGTCACACCTTTTTCTGCTAACATTATCTTTAGGTGCAGTTTTGAATTGTCTGGTAGTCCTCTAGTTTCAAGGTCATGGATGACAGGAAGGAAATGAAACTTACAAAAGTTAGCAGAAATGTGCTGTTGGTGTCCTTCATCCACACCTGGGATGAAGATGTCAGGGACCAAATGGACAGAGTAGTGCTCTGATCTGGACATGAAAGGTCTGAGGTGCAGAGGAACACTAACGGCGATTGATTGTGAAGACAGAGCAGAGGCTGTGTTGGTGTTCTGTACATCAGCTCTCTGGTTTCATGATCTACTTGCCTCAGCTTTCCTCCAGTGGCTGGGAGGACGGTTGCTCAATGCTATTCCCAGATAAGAATTTTACTTTTAGCATAAGGACTTCTAGCCTATTAAAGGTTTATTTATAATCTCCCTCTCCTCTCCTCCCCTCCCCTCCCCTCCCCTCCCCTTCCCCCCGTCCCCCTCCCCCCCTTCCCTCGTTAATATACTGGTATTAGTTGAATCTTTTTTTTTCAGACCAGGCATTTGGATTTGTTGACAGGGATCAGCCGCGTCTAAGTTGGGCTGAGGTGGCATTCATTATAACCCTGAGTGCACCTGAGCTGTGGCTGTTCTGCAGCCTTGACCTGAACAGAGCTGTGCTTGAAGACTTCTAGAATAGCTCACCTTTGGGCTTGGGGGCCTGAGAGGTTGTTGGTTCAGAGGATGGTGAGCAATCATCAGATAAATGTTTGAAGTATATTCAGTTCAAAGTAATAAGAAAGCAAATAAACTACATGAAACACTTCCCAGAGGAGGACTGAGGGGCACTGAGATTAATGCTGGGTTATAGCCCAGTCCCTACCACGGGCCTCTCACTTACCAGTTGACCAAAATCAACATTCTGTTGTTTTCTTCTAGAAAATGCAAATTCTGAATATGAATTGTATTCCATTTGGTGATGACTAAGATACTTCTAAACCCATGTAACTACCTGTTGTCTTTGTACATCCGTCTTTCTTGCCATTTTAATGAAACAGACTTAAGGACTTCTGGTGACAGTATGTTAAAGACGTCTTGAGACCACACTCGGCAGTTCTCCGCTGCACATGCTGTCTGCCATTACATACTGCACACCTGCAGTCAGGGCTTCCGGTGTGGGGCCCTCTAGTAAACTTGGGCTAAAGATGACAGTTCACAGACTGGGATTTGGGACAAAATGACACACTGTGATAGAAGGAGTGTGGAGTCAACAGATTCTGGCATCAGACCCTACTCTTCAGGTTAGTACATACTTCACTTTGCGTAAGCTCGTCCTTGCTTTATAACCCAGGCCCCCAGGTCTCCAGTTTTCGCTTCCCTGACGCTGGATTGTAGGATGTACAACCATACCCAGGAAGGTCCTTTTCAGAGTTCTTTAATTATTCTAAACTTTTATCCCCTCTCCCAGGTAATCATACCATCAGAAATGATAACATACAGCTCAGCTTATAGCAGAAAAAGCTCAAAACACACCTTATAATATCTTGATTATATGTATTACAATAAATTAGCTAAAATATTACCCAGATGCTTTAAGTCTGAGGCTAGAGAGATGGCTCAATAGTTAAAAGCCAATCCTAGTTGTTTTTTTTAAGTTTGACCTGGTTTTGATTCCCAGAACCCACAGGACAGCTCATAACGCCAGTTTTAGGGGATGTAACTCTTCTGGCCTCTACAGGCACCAGGTATGCATGTGGTATACAGACATACATACAGGCAAAACACTCATGCGCATAAAAATGAGATATAATCTATTAATGGTAAGTTTTATGGTTCTCTTTGGGTTGCTATTAACAAAATACCTATAGTTAGGTAGGTCATGAGGAAAAGAATTTTTTTAGCTCACAGTTCTGGAGATCTGGGAGCAGTTGTCAGCACCTTCTCAGCTTCTGGTGAGGCTGTTAGGATGGTTCAGTTTGTGATGGAGAAGCCAAGAGAGCAAACAGGCATGGGCAGAAACTCAGTGTATTGGAAAGGTGGAGGGCATGTACTGGAATGGCTTTCTCACAGTTGACTTACCATAACCAGCCCAATACCAGAAGAGAAAGAATTTCCAGTCCCTTTTCAAGACTGCAGCAGCGCTCTGTAGCTTCTTTGAGGGTCACGTTTCAACATGACCTTTGATAGGGCCACCCAGATTCAGAGTGGATTAGAGTCCAGTAACACTACAGTAGCAGTTCAGATGAAAAGGTGCAGTGCATCTGTCTCTCAGAGCCCTGGACAGTTTCTGGAATGATCTTGGTTTTCACTTTAGAGCAATCACCATCAGTAGAAGAGTGGAAGACCCCAATACCTGCCTGCAGCTTGGTGCCCTGCAGATGGATTGTTACGGTATTTTATATCAGCACCTGGACAGACTGGGCATTTCTCTTCATGGAGATCAGACTGTCAGACAGCCTGAAACAGTGGGTGTCCATACAGATCTGAGTGTGTTTTGTATATCTAGGTTTAATTTATTTTTTCCATTTTATTTTCTTACCTCAAAACTTTTCTTTGACACATAATTCCTATATAATTTTGCTTAATGGGGATGTTCTATGGTTTGATGTATTTATACTTTTCTTGTTTCTCCTGGATTTTATTTGATAAAAGTACAGGGAGAGGCAGGAGACTGCTAAGGACCATGGGCTCTTGTTTTAGATCACCAGACTTCACATATGGCACCACCACTGAGCTCAGACTTCAGACAAATAATGAAGTCTTTGTATGCCTTAATTTTTGTGTCACTAAAAGCAAGGCAAATTGTACTTCTTATTATTGGAGAACTCCCTGCAGTTAATGAGGAAATGTATATAATGCCATTAGTAGAGAATCAAGCAAAGTATTGGCACCCACTGCATGGTAGCTGTGGCTATTTGTTACAGTAGTCCCTGTCACATAACATCCAGAGCCCAGGTTCCTTTCTATTTGTCCTACTCTCTGCTGACTTTATCCCTTGAATGATTTTGGCCAGAGCCACTCTTGATTTAAGCAGTCAGTCATACAGTGAATTTACATAGAACTGAATTGTACATGTTTTATACAGAACTGTACATGTTCTTTGGGCTGGAGTTCCATCTGAATAACCCCAGTGAGTACTATGATGAGCAACTTGTGTTTTTATTTCAAGTGCAGTATTTTAAAAAGGCAAAGTGGAGGAAGGGGTGTACATAGAATTCATGAATATGAAATCAGACTTCCAAAAATACAGAAAGTGTACTCTAGCTGTCTCTGATTTATATGTAATTATATAATGATGGCACTTCACACTTTGTTTTGGATGATTATCTTGTCCTACTCTCCACCCCGTGCCCCGTTTCCTTCCCTCCCCGCTTGTAGTCTTCATTTCCAGTAGCTCCCTTACTGCCTTCATGGCGTGCAGATTCAGTTACCTAACCCCTGCCTCCTTAAAACCCTTTCCCTCCTGGTCTCAGGCCTCGTTTCATGACCTGGACCCACACTCAAGCCCACATACATAAAAAAAATTAAAACCTGGCATTCACATACGAGAGAGGACGCGTTTGTCTTTTTGTGTGTGGACGTTTCTTCAATATAATAATTTGAGATTCATTTTTCCTCTAGCATTTTAGATTTCCTTTTTCTCTGCAACTGAATGAGGCTTCAGAGTGTGTGCCAAGTTTTCATGGTCCGTTCCATCTGCTTGTAGATATCTAGGCTGGCTCCATTTCCTTGCTATTGTGAACAGAGCGTCAGTTAACATGGAAGCACGAGTATCTGTGGTAGGGTTTGCAGTACTTAGGTTATATTCTCAGGACCAGTAGTACAGTTGGGATACATGTTAGTGGTGGTGCTGGTTTCTGAGAAACCGTCCCTGATTTCTGTAGGTCCTGCGTCAGTTTATCCCCCCAGCCGTGAGTGTTCTTCTTGCCTCAGGTCTTCTCCAGCATTTGCTGCCATTTCTTTTCTGCTCGCTTATTTATTTATTTATTTATTTATTTATTTATTTATTTATTTATTTATTTATTTTACTGTATTCTTTGTTTGATTATTTATTGTGCTTGTAAGCACACATGTGCTCCCATGCATGGCATAGTTGGAATGTGGAGTTCAGAGGACAGCTTGCAGAAGTCAGTTCTCTTCTATATGCATGTCAGGGGTCAAGCTTGGATCAGCAGGTTTTGCAGCAAGTCCTTTACCAGCTGAGACCTCTTGCTGGCCAATGGTTTCTGCGGTTTACAAATATATACATGGTCTATAAACTAAGCCTCTGTTTGAAATGCAGCTGCAAAGCCTTTCTCTGTTCTGAAGTGTTCACTCTGCGGACGTTTTTGTTCATCATGCAGAAGCTTTTTACTTTCATGGATTCTCATTTGTCAGTTTTGGGGTTACTTCCTGTGTTGTTGGAGTCCTGGTCAGAAAGTTCTTGCCTATGCCTGTATCTTGAAGTGTTTTCTCTAGCAGTTTCAACATTTCAGGTTTTACATTCCATCTTGGATGCATTTGAACTGATTCTTGTACAGGGTAAGAGACAGGAATCTACCTTATTCTTCTGCAGCTGGATATCAAGTTTAGCCAGCATCATTTGTTGAACAGACTTATTTTTTTCCAGTGTATAACTTTGACATCTTTGTCAAAAGTTAGGTGGCTGCAACTGTTGGGTTTATTTTGGGGTCTTTCTGTTTCATTGGTCTACGTCCCTGTTTCTGTACCGGCCCCACACTCTCTCTGTTGCTGCAGCTCTATAGTGTAATTAGTGGTCAGGTTATGTGATACCTTTAAGATTGTTCTTTCTGATTAGAATTTTGGCTATTGATGGATTTTGTGTTGCTGTATAGATATTAGTTGTTTTTGTTTTTAAGTTCTTTGAAGAATGTTACTGTAATTGATGGGAATTGCTTTGAATCTGCTGATTTCTTTTGTTAATATAGCCATTTCCATGATATTAGTTATTTTGTCTTATGCAGTTCAACTTGCTGTTGTTTCACTTAATAAAAATTATAGAATTAGATGAATTGGGTGATGGTCATCACAGGATTATTATAGAGCCTCTTTTATTAATTTTTGTTCAAATTGTGTTCTTCTTGATTGAAGGAAATGCTCCTGCACATTGCTGGTGTGCTTGCTCAGTGGAGTCATTTCCTGTGCGCGTCCCCACCATTTGGAAGCTGCTACTTTGGAAGCCGAGCATTGGCACTTACTTTGCTTTCCCTAGAAGTAATTCTAGTTAGAGGGAGTGAAGCAGCATGCTTGCACCTCAGCTTAGAATCCAAATATGCTTCCAGAGGTCCCGTCCTATGCTTTTATTCTGACTTTAATAACATTCAATAAATATTTGTTGGCTGCCATGCTATAGAACGATAGGATGCATCTTATAGGAGTGGCCATGGTTTTTCTTTTTGAAGACTCAAAGGCATGCATCGAAAATGAGCTCTTTTTTTTCTAACAGATGAATGCAGCCTTCAGTTAACACCCTAGCTGGGGGAGGCCTTTGGTGCACAGACTAAATTAGTCCTGTTCCCTGTAGAAGGGCAGGAAACCTGTGGCTAGGATGCCTAGGTGGATCCATCACACCTAACTACATGATCTGGGCAACTGCGATCTCAGCTGACCCTGTTTGGTAATTCCTCAACACTCTGGTATGTCCTAACATTGCCAAGTAGGCTGGCAGGCTTTAGAGAACAGGAAATAAGCTGCTGAGAGATAAGGCAGGCAGCTGTGCATTGCAGACAGAGGAAATGAGAATGAACCAGCCAAGCAAACATTAGCCATCCTACTTCATTTTTAAACCAAGAAGCAATGGAGAGGCTTCTGCTTCCAGTTCTGAGTTAGCCACCTACTCAGCTGTGCCAATTAGAACTTGGGCTGAAGAAGCACGCTAGGACCACGTTTCCAATTACTGCCACCTTTCAGTTCAGAATTCCAGAGGATGAAACTGAGTCAGAATGCATTGTTTACCCAACAGTAGCAATTGTGTTATCTTAAAAAAAAAAAATCTTGGAGCTGTACAGATGGCTCAGTGGTAAAGAGCACTGACTGCTCTTCCAGAGGTACTGAGTTCAATTCCCAGCAACCACATGGTGGCTTACAGCCATCTAGTTCCCTGTTTTGGTGTGCGTGAAGACAGAAAACTCATGTTTGTGTGTGTATATATAAAATTTTTTTAAAAAGATAAATCTTACTTTTACATTAGATAATTTTAAATATGTTTTGCCTCTGCTTTATTATGTTTGCGTCATTCTATGACTGTAGATTATCTCCATGAAGAGGTGTTTTCTTGATAGTAACTGAGTGTTTGTTACACACGGCAGCGGCCACCAGTGGTAAAAGCACCCGTTTTCCAGACAGCCTTACAGGGGGAAGTGATTTTAAAAACTGACCATTCATGGCTGTGGTGCTCCTGTTTATCACATTCCACTCCTCAGTAGCCATTCTGAAATGGTTGTGGGCTCCTGGGAGTAAAGCCTGTCAGCTAGAGACCAACATGTGACCCGCATATTTGTGTATTGCAGCGCTCAGGCCAAACCACTGTCAGATCTGAAAGAAGTAAAGAAATTTGGCTTTATTTATTAACTGTTAGGAAATTCTGAATTTTATGCATTCAGATATCACTTAAAGACTTAAGTTGTTGATTTTTTTTTTTTTAAAAATCAAATCAATCAAAAAACAAACAAACTAGATTTACATGAGTGAGTCTCTTTTTTGCTTTCTTATCCATACCTGTGATGGCCCCTCCTCTATGCATTGTGTAGAGCACTGTTTTATAGCTGTTTGATAAACCAGCTCTCTGGGGCTAAAGATGCCTTCATTTCTTTTTTGGCATCTAACAGTATTTGGTTCATTTTAAACATACAGGCAATATTTGTTGTTAAAATGCCTTTGGGTGTTTGAAATAATTTTTAATACTTTTAAAGTTCAAAGATATAATTGAATAACGATTAAAGCTTCCAATTACACATTGTTTTAGAATATGCTTGAGAGTAGTCGGTCATTTTGAAGATGCTCTCAGCAGCACAGATCTGCATTATAGTCACAGCACATCATGGCAGCGACGAACATGCAGAGCTGGCCACAGCAAGTCTCAGCACAGGCTGTGTGGGGCTACGTGGGGAATTGGTAATGTCAGCATCCTTGAAAGGTGACTGTATCGAGGCCACCAACTGTAATACTCTTTTCCTCTTAAAAATTTCTCAGGTAAGTAAACTCTGGGGCCTCTTAATTTTTTTGTACCCTGAAAACACATATAAAGACCTCCAGATGAGGTGTACCTGCTGCATAGCGTTGGGAAGTTGTGTGGTTTGTGTATTGTTGCTCTCTCAGGAAGAAGCATTACAGCTGGGCATGCAGAGGGTCTGGCGCTGGGGGACTCCATCAGCCCTTGGTTATTTCTACTGCAGGACCTAGGTTAGGACTTGGGAACCATTTACAGTGGGGCTGCCTTATACTGAGTTTGTTAGAATGCTGGGGAGAAGGAAGTGCTCATGTCTTGATTAACTGGAGTGATCTTGCTGATCAGTGACAGTCCTCTACTGACACACACCACTCTGATATCCGTGTATCTGTGGGTAGTCCAGGTTCCAGGCTGCACTTTGAGCACACTGAGGGTGATAGAAGTGACCCATAGCTCCCACCTGAATATTAGGCACGTAGCATAAGTGTAATAATGATGCTGAGTTCATCCCAGTCACCAGGGTAAGGCAGGTGAGAAGGGCCTTAGGGGACACTCACTGTGGTGAACCTTGAGATACTGGTTTCATGGCTCAGACTCTTGAGACTAAGCCAGTACTCACTGCTGCATAGGTGTTCCTGACACTTTTAGTTGGGGCTCCCAGACTTGCCAGGTGTTTATTACACAGACTCACACCACCTGACAGACTAACCCCTTTTAAAAAAAATTATTTCTGTGTGTTTATGGTGAGGAGGGCACACATGCTACCACATGTGTGTGGCAGTCAGAGGGCAGATTTGGGTAGTTCTGTCTATACACCCTTGACTCAGGTTTGCAGGGATCAAACTTCAGTGGCCAGGCTTGAAATAAGCACCTTTACCCACTGACCCATCGTGCTGTCTCCAGACTTTCTACCTTTTTAGATTAAAAAGTTATATATAATTGAGAAAGATGAAAGTAATTTCTCTCGATTTAGAAAAAATTAAGTTTAAGTTTTTTCTAATTAAAAACTAATAGTGTATATTAATTTTATAAAAGGAGTTAAGTTCTCATACTCACAAAATTAGAAGCTGTTTTAGAAACTGTTCTATTGCCATGAAGACACACCATGACCAAGGCAACCATTATAAAAGAAAGTGTTTAATTTGGGGCTTGCGTATGGCTTCAGAGACTTAGTCCATTGTCCTCATCATGGCAACGAACATGGAACCAGCATTGTACCTGATTTGTAGGCAGAGAGAGAAAGAGAGTGACACTGGGCCTGGCATGGGCTTTTATAAGCCTCAAATCCCACCTCCAGTGACATGTCCTCTAACAAGGCCACACCCTTCTAATCTTTTCAGGTAGCACCATGCCCTGGTGATTAAGCATCAAATACATGAGCCTATGGGGGTTGTTCTCATTCAACTACTTCATGAAGCTTATACCTTCATATTTTCTCTCAGATAAATCAAAAGCAAGTTAAATCTTTCAGCTGTGTTTTTTGACACTTGCTCTGTTTAGATGCTTAGCTGTTCAGAAACAAGACAGTTCCGAAAATACAGAAAATTAAGACTCATCTTTTTTTTTTTTTTTTTTTTTTCCTGTACCAAATACCACGTTTCAAAAATGAGAATTTTGTGAAAGCCATTTCTCCACAGCACAAGACCAGCAAATGAGAGATCTTTGCACACCTGTGAGAGGCAGGTGCTGGGTTCAGGTGGGGACTCTATTTTCATACAGTGTACATAGTTCATTGTTTGCCCAGGTATCTGCTGTCTTCTCGGAGTTGCCAAGTGTGCCTAGGTTCATGTGGCTTCACCTGGTCCCCCACTGATCCCACAGTCTCTCCCGTCCTTTTCCTATGTAGTTCTGGGATCTGAACACTTCATGGAAATGCAGTTGACCAGCTGTTTTCCTTCTTGTGGTTAACATCTTCTTATTTTTCTAGGTTGTGCTGGTGAGATGGAATGAACCATACCAGAAACTGGCCACATGTGACGCAGATGGAGGGATCTTTGTGTGGATCCAGTATGAAGGCAGGTGGTCTGTGGAACTGGTCAATGACCGTGGGGCTCAGGTGAGTGGGCGGCAAACCTCGTCAGCGAAGCACTGTTGCTTAGAGGTCACCATGCTGAGTCCCAGAGCAAATGGAGCAGCCGTGGTCTGCACTTTTTTGTGTGTATGAAGTAAAGGAGCAATAAGTTAGATCTTTCTCTAAAGAAAGCTTTTCCTGAGAAGGGTAAAAAGTAGGTGTTGCCTTTTTGGAAGAATTGTGTCATGGGAAATGGGATTTGAGGTTTCAAAAGCCCACCTAATTTTATCCTAATTTGTAGGCCAAGAGAGAAACCCAGAGCTTGGCAAGGTCCCCCCCCCCCCCCCCCAAATGACAAACTTCCTCTACTAAGGCCACACTTCCTCCTGATCCTTTCAAATGGTGTCACTTCCTGGTGACTAAGCATTGAAATATTTGGATCTCTGGTGGCTTGACTTTGGTTCTCAGTACCCACATGGCGACTCACAACATCTGTGTAACTCCAGTTTTAGGAGCTCCAATAATACCCTTTTCTGGTCTCTGTGAGCACTTGGCATGCATACATACTTTCAGGCAAAAAACTAACGCATTAAAAACAAGAGTCCTCTACTTTAGCTAGATGGATAATTATAGCACCGAAGAGACCCAATAAGCTACTTTAGAAAGGGACCCATCTCTTTCACAGAACTCATAAAGAGTTGCTACCTTCACATCTGACACTTAATTTTGGGGATGCCATATGGCTACTGTTTTGACACTGAGGCTGTCTGTTCTGGGGGCTCTGAGGCAGTAGTTCTGTGAGAATCTGCAGGGCACATGTAGTGACAGCTGCTAAGTGTAAGCAGTGTTTTAGACATTTTTCATTTATGCTTTGATTTAATTCTGAGACAGGGTCATTACTGTCACCTTATAGATGAGAAAACAGGTGCCCAGAGCTACCTTGAATTTAGAAGTCAAGGGCTGAGCTCTGACCTATGCTGTCTGTCTGCAGAGCTCAGCCCCTCCTTGACCTTGCAGTCAAGGGCTGAGCTCTGACCTATGCTGTCTGTCTGCAGAGCTCAGCCCCTCCTTGACCTTGCAGAGCAACATGATTTTGCAGACTGCTGCAATTGTAGTTTTCCTTCAAAAAGGCCGCTTAGCGTCACAGGGCAGGTACCATTCCTTCTTTCCTTACTTTGAGGCATGATGGAAACAGATGTGGTTTTGTCAGGGTCAGGGGATCACATTACGCTTCACCTAGTAAATGAATACACTCTCACACAAAAGAAGAATGTTCAGTTTTCACAAAGGCAGGCTGACATCCTGTGAGACTTTTGGCTAACTAATACTGACACTAATATCTTAATGCCTTGGAATTTTATGTCACCTGGGTGATCTCTATCTTTCAAACATGAGAAGCTCATAACTTACGTGGTAGGTAAGAACAGAGCAGATGACGACCCAGTAAACTACAAGTGTACAGTTAGGGTAATCACAGGAAAATAGTTAAAATCATGCAAGACCCTTCCTCAGCAGCCCTGTGAGAACAAGAAGTACCTCTGATGAGTGTCATTAAACACAAGAGGAGGAGTGCCAGACAGCACAGCCTCACACTGGGTAGGCTGAAGGCAAGCAAGGTCCAGTTCTGTAGCAGGAAGTCCATGGCATATTTTCCTAAGGGGAAAGACATAGTACATCAGAAAGGAGCTGAACATGACAATGGGTGGCCAAACTGAAAACAGAAAAGAGCAATAAAACTCTCCGCTTGGTGAGTGGATTCAGAAAGACAATCATGTCGGGACCAGCACAGGAGTGAAGCACCTCAGAGGGCCTAACTGAACATGGATCTCCTGCTCCAGCACCTGCCTGCATGCGGCCATGCTCCCTGCCATAGCGACCCCATTAGATGCTTCCCTCCATGGCAGTGGCCTTGCAGTGACTGAGACGGGTGCCGTAAGTGCTTTTATTTCATGTGCTTTTCTCTCACATTTCACAGGAACTTTATTCCAAAAATTTGCTGTTCTCAGTTAATAGAAGAGGAAAAAATCCAGGTCAAGATGTTCAATAACTTGCCCAAGGAGGTGGTAAATTGAGAACTCAAATCCCATTTTCCTTCTAAGACATTCTGTCACAGTTTCTACACAAAAGAAAAAAAATGACCCAGAGCAAAAAAACAAAACAAAACCTCCAAACTAACCTATTTCTCTTTGGCAAAAATCCATGTGTTGATATTTTACCCCCACTGCCCAGACTTTGTTATTGTTTGAAAGGCACACCCTACCAGCCAAGCAGCAGCAGCACAGGCTCTCAGCACTACACACCCCAATCCCTGTCACCTCCATCTGGCAGCTGTGTAATTGATACTCCTGTCACATCAGTCCACGTCTTTTTTTTTTTTTTTTTTTTTTTTTTTCTGTAGAGAGTTTAGAACAGATGCACATGTCAGAAACAGGGAAGGTAGAAGGAAGTGAATCCCGGGGACAGGTGGGCTGATATGTACCACAGAACATCTGGTAGCACTCAGAGTTCACAGGGCCTGTGCCTGCAGTTCTATTATAGTAATTACTATAGCTTGTGACACAGTTGCAATATTTCTGTTCTTTTGCTGTTCAAAACTGGTTCTTCTTCAAACCTTAGAACCTATTGAGCAGTTGCTATTATTAAATGCTGACATTTGGGGGAGTCTTGTTTGCTTTTGATAGGGTTGGCATTAAATCTGACTTTAGTTTTAAAAAAAAATCCACACACAGGTAATGCTGATTACTGATTGAGGCAGTGTGTCCTTAGCACCCCGGAAAGGGCCTGGTGGAAAGAGCAGCTCTGTAGCTTGGAGAGGGAGCGTCCTTGAAGCCAGCTCAAAGACAAGCATTGCTGTTTTAGATGGAGCAACAAATGATCCTGGCTTAGAGCACGCTGTTTGTTGTCACAAAGTAATGAAGCTTTTGACAAAAGCTAAGTAATGTCCTAGCAGATTATTTTTCAGGAAACGATCACGAGGCCATTATGTCAAAGTGGGTGTGGACAGTGGGTGCATTCTTTTACAGTGTGAGTCACCATGGATGGCTGTGCCAGGCACATCGTCTGAGAGGGTCTGATGGAAAGCCGCCTCAGGCACTGGGGTGGCCAAAATTCTGCTCAGCTTCAAGTAATCCGAGAGCTCTCCTTAGTAAATAGAGGCCGGCATCTCTTTGCAGTTCTAAAACAGTCCCCCAAAGACAAGTGTCTGCTGTTCTTTCCTAGCGTTTCGTACTTGTTATTCATTTTTGTTTCTCCAGTGTGGGGAGAGGGAGACAGATAGACAGGCACATGTGCACGCGCGCACACACACACTGTAGTGGTGGTAGTGAGTTAGAGTTGCGAGAATTGACTCATTGAGGTACATATACTCTTAGGCCTTGGTTCTTTCAGACAGGGCCTCTCTAAGTAACTCATGATCTTCCTGCTTCTGCTTAGCAGATACCATGCATTCTTACTGCCCTGTGCGAAAGTAGGAAACTCAGTCAATTCATTTGAGCATCTTATATTACCTTTTTTGTGAGATTGCCAGTAGCTTTTGTTTCTTTGGGTGTGGGGATAACATCCCCAAAGCATGGGAAGCAAAAGCAAGCAGGATTGTAGCGAATTAGAAAGCTTTCTATAACAAAGGAAGTGACAGTCTTTTGAATGAGAGTTGTTTGCAAACTATATATCTGACAAGAGGTTAATATTTAGAATCACAAGGAATACAACAACAAAACAAAACCCCATATAAAACTGGACAATAGACCTAAGTAAATATTTCTCAGAAGAAAACATACAGTAGACATCAGGTGTATGAAGAAATGTCCAAAATTAGTAATCATGGAAATGCACACCACAACCACAGTGAGAAGCCATCTCTTGGTGAGGAGTCTACTGTCAAAGAGACAAGTCAGTGCTAGTGCGAACATGTGCACTGTGCTGTCTGAAGTCAGCCTGACAACATGACACAGACTAGAGTTATCTGAAAGGAGGAAACTTCAGTTGAGAAGATGCCTCCGTAAGATCCAGCTGTAGGGCATTTTTTAATTGGTGAACAATAGGAGAGGGTCAAGCCCATTGTGTGTGGTGCCTTTCCTGGGTTGGTGGTCCTGGGTTCTATAAGAGAGCAACTCAGACAGCAGTCTTCACAGCCAAGTACTCCATACTGTATTCAGTACTGTGTTCCTGTGATACGGTGCACGTTGAAGGACAGGAGTAGAAAATAGGAAGAGTCTGGTTTATAATGATTGTTTCTGCAGCAGAAGAAAGCTTTGCCTGTGAAGTATTGTAATATAAAGCCGTCTCAAATGTGAGTGCAGATGCTTCAGGCAGCATGCACTGGTAGCACATAGCACGACTGTGGCTGTGCACAGTTCAAGCGTGTATATTACATGTGCAGAGCCAAGGCTACAGTGAGGTCCCGCCATGCAGCATAGGTAGGCTCTGGCAGGAACACCAGGGGCCTGTTATGTGTCTGATTTTTGGATTAATTTTTGGTCATTGCATACTCAGAAACCTTGTATTCCCACCAGGAAGTTTACAAACCTTATATTCTATTATGTGATCACGAGTCTTTTCAGTACTAAGGAGTAATACATTGTTAAAGGGACAGACAGGGAAGGAGGATTAGAGACAGACTTGTGGAAGGAAGGGTTGCTGCTGTCGCTGAGAAGCTTCTTTTCATTGGCTGTGTGCTTTAGCTTCCTAAGATGCTGCTGCTTCTACTTCTCCTCCTCCTCTTCTTCCTTCTCCTCCTTCTGCCCCTTTTAAAAACTGTTTCATAATACATAGTCAAATTACATGTAAATAATAGTATGATCTTTGGGGAAAATATTACATTTATTGCCCAGTAATATGCTGTCTATGGAAACTTCATGTTCTTAAGAGAAACTGGATCATGGAACTGGATGGACATGGTGTGAAGCCAAAGTCCTGAGTTCTCTACAGAAGCATCGTTCCCTGGTGATCTGTAACAGCTGTTGAGGGCCTGTCCCGCCAGTCAGTGCCACTGTTACTATAGACACTTCCCAGCCAGTGTCTGTCTCAGCCATGCTGAAAACAGAGCTGACAGTACTTTTTCTTTGCTATTTTGTTTCTTGAAATGTGATATATATTTAGCAGTGTCACAAAATTTTTAAAGAATATTTCCAAGTATCTGAAACAGTAAAGATTATGATTAGTGATTTTATGTGTGAAAGAGAAAAGTTAAAAAGAAGCATAGTCGTACAAACTAAAAAGTAAATTAAGGTGGTAGAGACAGCAAATAGAGCAGAGAACAGAATAAATGTTAATGGACTAAGTTCAATTAAAAGATGATTGGACAGATTCTCTATTTAAAATTTTGGATAGGGGTCCAGAGATGCTGTGGTTGGTAAAGTGCTTCACATGAAAGACAAGGACCTGGGTTTTATCTTTGGCACCAATTTTACTAAGTCCCAGTGATCAGGGCATGGTGGTTTGCTCTTATAATGTCAACGCTTAAGGCAACAGGCTGGTCTACATACGCTAGCTCTGTAAGCTCTGTCTCATAAACGAAGTCCCTCAAATCCCTGCATATTAAAAAAAATTAAGTATATGTTAAATAGCTTCCAGGCTATGAATAAATTATTGAACATCTGTCAGACAGTGGTGGCACACAGGCACACATTTAATCTCGGCATGATGGAGGCAGAGGCAGGCAGATCTCTATCTACAGAATGAGTTCTAGCATAGCCAAGACTACACAGAAAAACCCTGTTTCAGAAAAAAGAAAGGAAGGAGGAGAGAGGAAGAAAGGAAGGAGGGAGGGTAAAAGAAAGGAGGGGGGACAGAATCAAATCCCGGGAGCTGGAATGATGGCTCTGTGGTCACCAGATTCAGAAGACCTTTGTTTAGTCCCCAGTGTCCATCCACAACAGGCCCCTCACAACTGCCTCTGACGCCAGACCCAGGGGCAGGTGCTTTCTTCTGGCTTTTATACATGCACCCTCAGGCAGACACACATGTACACATAACTAATAGAAATAAAGAATAGAATAAATATTTTTTAAAATCCTGTATCTGCAGATTGTGAAGACATGGGTAAATGATTAAAGTCATAAGATGAAAGAAACATATTACCTTTCCCCGCCATAGTAGGAATCAAGGCTGCTATTCAGTGCTCTACTACTAAAGTACACTGTGGCCCAGCCTTACTTACACACTAGTCGCCATTACCCCAGGACTGAGAAAAGTGCAGTATTGAAAAACCCATAGATGTAATTCAGCACCCAATAAAAGGCGAGAAGCAGCCTTTGAATACACGGTTCTAAATACTCTTGAGTTGCTCAGCACTGAGTGTAAGCTTTCCCCTAGGCTTCTGTCCTTTGACTCTGATCAGAGGATTATGCTCTAGCATTGCAAGGGGATTAGAAGAGTAGAGCCTTACTAGTCTGTAAATGAGCAACATATGGCGATGGAGAGAACCTGTGACCAACTGTGAGTAGGGGTCTGTGTGGAAAAGGCAAGAGCTATGACTCTCAGCTCTGCCACTCACTCACTGTGTGGCTGAGGCTAAGTTAGTTAGGTCCTCTGTGCCTTAGATTCTCTGTAGACGGAATGAAGATACCTCCTTGGATTGCTGTCCTGGGGCTTGGTGCATTAAAGTACTCAAGAGCCCTATAATAGTGCTGACACACAGTCCATGCTGTGACAGCGCCGACACACAGTCCATGCTGTGACAGTGCTGACACACAGTCCATGGTTTTGTTTTGATGGTGGTTGGTTTTGTTTGTTTGGATTTTAAGACAAGGTCTTATTTTGAAACTAATGTTGATCTGGAACTCACTGTGATAGCCTGCAGCTTGCCGCATGCGCAGGGAAGCACTACAGTCTCTGACTGCTTTAGCTTTCCCTTTTTTATTGTTGACCTTAGCCCATCTTGAGCTTAAACAGAAATTTGAGTTAAGGACTATACCTCGCTTTGATCAAAGTGTTTTCCCTTCATGCTGTAACCAGAGCCTTATTTCTATGTCTTTAAGGTGAGTGATTTCACATGGAGCCATGATGGGACTCAAGCTCTCATTTCATACCGAGATGGCTTTGTCCTGGTTGGTTCTGTCAGTGGACAAAGACACTGGTCATCTGAAATCAACTTGGAGAGCCAGATCACATGTGGTATATGGACTCCCGACGACCAGCAGGTAATGCTTCTGAAACGTCACTGTGCACTGTTACCATCGCAGGTTGAGGAGGAGGCAGGAGGCGACAGATGCAAAAGCCTCTTAAAGGTCACGCAGCACTGAGGACACTGGTCACTGGTAGAAAGGATTGTTGAGTATGCACAAAGCCCTGAAGTAAAAAAAGTAAAATGAGAAAACTGTCAAAGTGAAAATTAAAACAAACATGTAGATAAAATCCTAGTGTGGTAAACATTCAGTTAATGTTTTAATTATATAAAATGTCATATAAATCAATTTTAGAAATCCAAATAAACTGCCAGTTTATTAATAGGTAACAAGTAGAAAGGAAGTTCAACTACTAATCATATTGTGAAAAAGTTTCCTCTGCAGGCAAGTTAAGTTTCCATAGTTCACTTATGAGCAGCAGTAATGAAATAGCCCAGATGCTGCCACGGTTACCAGCAACAGGGCGGACAGAGCCCCCTTCACGTCTGCTCAGGGAAGCAGTTTGCCAGACTCTGTCAGAAACACTGCTGAGAAAGACAAGAGCAGGAAGGATTGGCTGCAGTCATAGGCTTTGTCTGTGACGGCGATAGCAGGGCCTCCCCTGTAGAGTAGGTGCATAAGGTGTGGCTCAGTCACTGCAAGAGCTGAGTAGGTAACAGGCCACAGGTCGTGACTGACAGAGCTCTTAGCGTGCATAAGGAAATCAGGATGTGAAGTGGTGTGGTATGTGTTGTCACTTTAACCCTAAGGAACCCTTGAACATGGTGAGAGAGCTGGAAGGACGTGAGTCAGACAGAGTGCCCACCACAAGAGCTTTCATGGCAGCGAGCCTCTGGCTGCTTTTCTGAAGTATGATTTCAAATGTTTCTTTATTGCTCCTATTTGATTTAATGGCTAAAAAAAAGCATAATGATTCATTAATTATGTATTGATAATTTAAAAATATATGCTTGACTAATTTAAACCTTTGCAAATGTGAAACATGTTTACCAAGTAGTATTGCTTGGAGCTATCTCTTCTGTTCCTGAGCGCCACTGTTTACTAAGCCATTTCTCTAGTGGCCACACGTCATTTCATGTTTCCATCTTCTCAAGTTTAACACGCACTTTTTTTTTTTTCCTTCATGGTCAGAGCTGTTAGATTTGTAAATTCTTAAGTCTCTTCTCTCTCCCAATAGGCTTTTTCTTACTCTCCTTTAGTATTTCTGTGAAGCATTTAGTTTTGAACGAAACTTTAGTCTCCTAGGGTCTTACTCTTCTTATCTTGTGAGGGAAGCCTGCTGGCTGGCCTCCTCCTCTCATCAGTTTCCTCTTCTGTGACAAAGGCTGTGAATTATTTCCTGACTCCTCCCACACTTCTGTAATGATCAAATGTGCGATGCTTGGGCAAGCACTGAAAGTGTACTACATTCAAGTCAGCTTCCACTTCTGAGTGCCCTGCAGGATGGAGCCTGCACAGTATCGATGAAGCTCATCTGATGCCTGGTGTGCTCTGCCAGCCACTGTTCCCAATAGACTACACACATGCACACACTTGCAGTGTGACAAGTATGTGTCACACAGAAGGTGACACAGGAGGGAGAGGTGGTTCCTCCCTTGGGGAACTTGGGAAATGTGAAGAGACAGAACTATGAGCTCACCGATGCTAACCTGGGGAATGGTGTACATGACATATAGCAGATCATAGACGACCACAGCACTGCGTGGGACCTGCACAGCTAGTGCCCACAGCACTGCACGGGACCTGCACAGCTAGTGCCCACAGCACTGCACAGGACCTGCACAGCTAGTGCCCACAGCACTGCATAGGACCTGCACAATTAGTGCCCACAGCACTGCATGGGACTGCACAACTAGTGCCCACAGCACTGCACAGGACCTGCACAGCTAGTGCCCACAGCACTGCACAGGACCTGCACAGCTAGTGCCCACAGCACTGCACAGGACCTGCACAGCGAGTGTCCACAACACTCACTGCACAGGACCTGCACAGCGAGTGCCCACAGCACTGCATGAAACCTCCATGCCAGCTATTGTTACTATTTTGAAACTGTGGAAATGGTCTGAAGGAGCCAATGGGTCACGGCCATGACTATGCAACCCTAAGGCAGTGCCTGTGTGGAAGAAGTTCCCAGCCTACCATCTGTGTCCTCAACACTGCTTTCACTGCCAGGAAGGATCTGCATCCTTCCCTGTTCATCAGATTTTCAAAGCGGTTTACAGGACACTGAAGAATGTGGATATGCAGATGAAATTAACAGGGAGATGAGAATTGAATGCTTCTTTAGACCTATTTTGGAAAAAGAAAATTTCTTCCCTTGGGGGTTGTGATAAGTACCTGAGAGAACACAGGAGAAGGGATTTATTTACAGAGGCTGCAGTTGTATGCTTTAGAGCCTCCACTAAAACAAAACTGCCATGTGGAAGAGCAAGAAGAAACAGCTATTTAACTCATGGCAGCCAAAAACGCCCAGAGAGACAGGAAAGAGAAAGGTTAGTGTGTGTTCCTCAAAAACCTACTCCAGAAGACAACCTTCCTCCAGTCTGTTCTCTGAAATAATTATTGGATGAAACCACTGGTAAGTCAGATCACTTGTTACCTAATAGTCCCTGGAAACTGCCACAGATGTGCTGTATTAATATCCTAGGGTCTCCCATCCAGGCAGGGGCAATCAGAAGGGACTCTCACATCCTGTCTTGCCGTTCTCTGCCATCTCTGACATGATTTTGACTTGAAGTTTGCCTTATGTTTACAGTAGTGACACAGCTGGTTCTGGCATTACGTGTGTGACATGGAGAGCAGGATTCCATGACCCCTGTGGCCTGGGGTGGTCTGACTGCAAACCTCCAAGTATAAGAGGATTGGCTCCTTTGTTTCCTGTTTCCCAGAGAAGTTAACATATGTTCAGAACAGCATTCAACAGGAAACCCTTCCCCTTCACACCTTAGATGGCTCGGACTCTAAGAGGATTTGGGATATTTCCTGTCAACCTCTAAATATCTAAGCAGTGCCTCTTTACAAGTGAGTTAAGTCTAGGGTTTTTTGTTTTTTTCTCCTGTTTGTCACCTACTTTCTTCATTCTAGATTGATGGCTTATGTGCCATTTTGGGTGGGGAGCGTATGTAATGACTGAGTATCTGTTGTTAACTGTATACACATATTTCTCTGTGACTATTTCTCAGTTTGCAGAGTGCATTTCCACCTGTGAATTCTCCTGCTTCACATCATGCTCCAGATGGTGTCAGTGGGATGTAGAATGTTTGCCCCAGTTTGTGGTTATGAATATGTTCAGTATAAAGAAGATTTGTTTAAATTCAACCAATAATATTCTGCGATATTCTTGCTCTCAGTTGTCTTTTGTCTCTCCCTCTTACCCTTCATGCACGTATTTTGTAGTACATTTTTGTGTACTTATGCATGTTGACACATCAGCCTCACCTAACTTACATATCATTCACTTACATTCCCACACCCAGAAATTAGTAGTGATGTCATCCGTTGTCTAGGTCAATTCCCTGAGTGTTAGAGAAACATGAGGTGGTGTTGGTTTTCTGGTTTTGTTTTTAAATGGATGTTTTGCCTGCCTGTGTGTCTGTACACCATGTGCTTACAGTTTCTTTGGAGACCATGAGAGGACATCAGATCCTCTAGCAGTGGGGTTACAGATAGGTCTGAGCTAACATGGGTGCTGGGAATTGAACCCAGATCCTCTGAAAGAGCCGCCAGTACCCTCACTGCTAAGCCATCTCTCCAACCCTAAAAAATGTGTTAACATTGTATACTTTTGCTTTGTTTTTAGAACCACGATCAGTTTGATTTGTGTATGCCAATTGGTGGTCTGTTCCAACTTTTTTCACTTTTGAATGTTAGACTCTAGAGCTGAATGTGAGTGACCATGGCCCAGGAACTCAGACTCAGGTTGCATAAACACTGTTCTTGCATAGTGATGGCTCTCTGTCATTTCCATAGTACAGAGAAAGTCATAAATTAAAACATGTTTCAAACGGATTAAAACACCAGGTTATAGTGAAGTGGGAAGTCTCTGTTGTAGAAATTAGACATTGCCTGAAAACATTCTGCACCGTTGGGTTGGTGGAAACTAGAGCTCTGTTCCCACATTCTAAAACGGAGCTTGTCTGTTTGTTCTGAGAGTGTTAGGTCAAACACAGCAGTGGGCAATGAATGGCTATTAAGGGGCTAAAAATAGCACAAGATAATTTGGTTCTGGACCTGCAACATTCTGCAATAGCATTCCACATTCATGGAGATCCTAATCAGTCAGTGAGCCTAGCTGAAAAGGTAGTTTTTTGTTTTTCTTTGTGTTTGTTTTTGTTGTTTTGGGGTTTTGTTGTTGTTTTTGTTTCTTTTTTTCCTGAGAACTTGAATTCACATTGTTGTTGATCAGTTTAGTGTGGCTCCATAGAGAGCCTTTGTAGAATACCAAGTTATGTTTACAGCTTGTTCTCAGTTCTTACAGCTAAGTGTTTCAGTTGTTGCATTCGTTTCATGCAAGAGGTTTGTGTTGTGATAAGGGAAGGTAATCCTGTCTGGATAGTGGACAGCAGACAAGGACAGTGTGTATCCTCCTAGGACGGCCCTAGCAGGGCATTGCAGACAGTGTGGCCGAGCTGCAGACACTCCTTCCTCACACTGCTGAGGCTGAAGGTTACAACTGAGACATTAACAGTGTGTCTGTGGCTTAGAGGTGGCCACTGCTTGCAGTGTACTCACATGGCTTCCTCTGGACATTTGCATCCCCAGAGTCTGTCTCTCAGGACACCCACACCTGTTGGATTAGACTGTCATTTACATTAGTTCTCATCTCAAAATGGAGTCCCATTCAATAAATTTGCTGGAAAACAAATATTGGGGGCATCTAATTTAGTTTATAACAGACGCTGGGCAGTGGTGGCACACGCCTTTAATCCCAGCACTCGGGAGGCAGAGGCAGGCGGATTTCTGAGTTCGAGGCCAGCCTGGTCTACAGAGTGAGTTCCAGGACAGCCAGGGCTATACAGAGAAACCATGTCTCGAAAAACCAAAAAAAAAAAAAGTTTATAACAGACTAATAAATTATTGGAACAGAGATCACAGAAACAGCAGTGGTGTAAACAGCTTGATAAAGTTGGGATATGTTCATATTAGAGCATTGTAGGGCTTGAAAAAGAAGACAGCACATAGAAAGTAACAGATATGATTGACAGAAAAGCCTGTAGGTCTTCCATGGGTCCGAGGTTCTGAAGCAGTGGGGTATTCTCTGGAGCCCTGACATGCATTTCCTCTATGCTTTCTGGGGAGAAGGACAGACCACTTGAATGTGAAAGTGCTTTGCCACACAAACATTTGAAACTGCCTCCAGGAGGTTTAAGGTTGTGGCCAGCTGTTCTGCCACTTGAGATTCATCTCCCTTCTTCAGAGAGGCAGAGGCGGCACTAGCCCTCCAGCAGCCAGCAGACATGCTTTATCTGTTTCCACTGACAAAAGCCTCAAAACTAAGTTTTGGGAACTTATACACCTGTTGCTAGCCGCTCCAGACTTCAGTTTTCCTGAGTACAGTTCATACATACTTTATAAATCCTAAAACCTTTAAAGGGAAGGATGCTTAAATCTCATATTTTCTTACACACTCTTAAAATGATTTATAAAATGGGAAGGTCTGAGTTATTAAATATTTGGCAGTTACTAAGACTCCTTTTTTTTTTTTTCCAGATTTTAGAATGTGTAGGCATGTTCAGGCCAGGTATTTTTCTCAGCCCTTTCACCTTGAAAGGGTTACTTTGTCTCACTTGCTAAAAGGAGGGTTAGTACAAAACACCATCTGATGTGTGCTGGTGTTATTCCAAGTACCCTGAGTTTATACAGTCATCTTTAGGTGTCGACATTGAGGGAACGCCAGGGAAAGTTCCATGTGAAGTAAAAGTCACACCTATATGCAGATGCTTCGCTCAAAACAGAACTTGTAGGTGAAATGGAGCCAAGTGGAGACTTAAAACGGGATTCTCACTAGGACCTGGCTCTTACCAGATATCAAAATCAGGTCCTCATCTTTGTGTGGCAAGCACTTTATTTACCCAGCTATTTCCTGGGATTTTACAATTTACATATTTTTATTTTATTAAATCTAAAGATATTATAGTTAGTGCATAATTAAACATTTAAGGGCAATCTCAGTATCATGTCAAAATGAGTGGAGCCAAATTTTGTCTTATTTTTTTCACTTTTTATAATTTTCTCTCTCCTCTCTGTGTGCGTGTGTGCTTCAGTGTGTGTGTGTGTGTGTGTGTATGTCTGTGTGTTTTGATGAGTATCAAACCCAGGGCCATGGGTGTGCTAGACAAGTGCTCTCTCATGGCGCTGTCTGTCTCACTTTTGAATCACACTCTCTGTGAGGCCCTCGGCTGTCCAGCAGCCACACTGATATGGAACACAGCAGAGCTGATCACTTTCCTCTGCCTCCTGAGCCACTGTTGAGTAACAGGTTTGCACCGCCGTGTTGTATTTTTAAAGTAATTCTCAGAGTAAGTTTGAGTTCACTCACTCTCAGTGCATCTATGCAGGTCTCTTCAGAATGTGTGTTGCCCTCCTAACCACAGCCCACCAGAATGGCTGCAGCTGTCAGATAGGAAGGGGCTCTCTGGGACACATAGTTCCAGACAAAAGATCACACATTCTTTGCTTTCTCAACTAATGATATCTTTGTAATCAAAAGTACTTTTCTAAGATTTGACACACAGATGTTCTAACACCTGGGAGAGAAACATACCCTCTGATAGAAAAATGTCAAAGTATTAATGACTGTTTATTGTTTGCAGCAGACTTGTATTCACTGTAGGTAACCTTTCCCTGGCTGCTCTGTTAGGACTGGCTGTCGCCTTAGCTTCATTCTCACCTCCCCGGGAGCCTGTAGGCTGTGAGTCCTATGGGAAAGGCTTTGGTGTCCTGGAAAAGACTCAGAAGCCACCATGCTCAGCCCAATAGGAAAAGCAAATGATAGTCTCTCTCCCATCTCCTACACAGACTTTTGGAAGAGGTTCTTTAAAAAGAAAAACAAAAGCCAAGAACTCTGAAGCTTGGTAGATTAAAATGTTGGTGATCCACGCCCTTGTTGAAGACCTTTGCTGGTGACTAAAACGAACATGGTGAAGACCCTGTATGATAGCTGTTGGCTCCTGACAAGAACATCTCCAGCAGGCACCCCGGCCACTGTAGACACGTGCCTCTGGCTTGGCTTCAGGGTAGAGGAAATCGATTTACACTACCTGAGTGTGTTGTGGGGATCCTTCTGGAATAAACACTCCACCACCAGGGGGCATGGAAGAGAGAAGGCACAGGTGGGCTGAAACCAAGGTAGCTCCGGAGAGGCCTGTCTCTGGTCTAGTTTGCATTCTCATTTACTCTAAAGCTGTAAGGTGGGACAGGCAAGCAAGTGAGCAGAAGCACATGTGACAGTCAGCGAATTGTTAAGAGCAGCCATTATTCAAGCTATTTCTCCAGGTGGTGTTCTGTTCCAGGGAACAAGTGAGGTCATCTTAGAGATGAGCAGTGCACGTGGTGCGAAGCACTAAATCAGTAGCTAAGAATTGGTCTTTTCTACCTTGTTCGAATTCGGGTGCACTACCTATTAAAATATACTTCAATGTATTTTGAATGAAGGCAGAAGAAAAACATGCTTCTAAAACACAACCCATGTATGAGACCTTTGAAGAAACCTAAATGCCAAGTTTGCCACTCTCCAAAAGGAGGCCCAAGGTGCATATCTACATTTTGCATTAAATATGAATGATTTCACATGATGCTGGGACCTGCCTAGATTGTTGGGTTCATGTAGACTGTGTAGACTTGTTGGGAAGCACCCTTTCTGTATGAAGGACCCAGGACCAGGGCCAGTTTGTGGCCAGCTAATCTGCTCCTACCTCCCTCTACCAGCCATAAAACCTTTTGGGTCATATTTAAAATGTTACAGAATTTTAAAATATATCCAAGTATGTTCCTAAATATGGCAAAAACAATTTTCTTCCTGCACCTACTAATTAGCTTTTTTCGCGAAAGGGCTGAGAGAAGGGCTGGGCATAGTGCGTCTGAGGAGGCAAGCTGATCTGTACGTGTGAGGCCTGCCTGCAAGTTTGGGAAGTACTCAATCAGGGACTGTCCTGCCCCATAGTACCTGTGATCCATAGTGGCTAGGGCAGTGTCTACAGGACTATCGCTGGTACTGGGACAAACCAATCCCAACACAAGCTAGCCCAGGAAGGACAGGCTTGAGCTGGCAGCGACTACTGAAGCAAAGTGAATGGAGCTGCCCTGCCGTCTATGCAGAATGACTGAGTGTTTTAAAAGAAGAGTGAGAAAGAGAAGGGTACACAGATACTGCTGCGCAGGAAGGAAGACAAGCTGGAATGTGCCTGTCCAGGGAGTTAGGGTTCTGGACCTACGTACCTGACCTCCACCAAAAGCAGGAGATGGGGCCCTGTCTGGGGTTGTGGGCTAGAACAACCAGTTCTCTTAGAGACATTGAGTTTTCACAAACGGGACCTTGAGGGAAGCCAGTGTCATTCTAGGGACATAGCCTTGACTTTTTAGAAACAATACCAATGTTCGCTCAAGGCCAGCAGAGGCAGAAGGGGAGTGAATGAAACTCTTTGTGGTGAAATTCTGCATTCTTAGATCATGGTTAAGTGACTAGAGTGATTGGGTTAGTTTTGTTCTGGAACAGCATGTGTCTCATCTGATAAGACACACATGTTCTCAGGGCCACAGGCTGACTGCTAAATTGTGCTGCTGTGGGCAAGCATGAAAAGACAGTCATAAGTTCACAGGAATACTGCGGGACATGTACAGTTGACTGTGGAGGTCAGCCAGTCAGCCAGCCGCTGGCACTCACGTAAGGATGTGGTATTAGAAAATCCGTATGAAGAACATCTAACCAAAGATTGACTTTAGCCTGTGTAAACTACAGTTTTCCTCTTATCTGTCATTTTTACTTTGTTCAGTGTAAATCTCATGAGAGATTTCTATTTCATATATCTTATAATTTATCTTAGGAGTCCGTGGTTAGCTGAACCCAGAGAGAGCCACAACCAACTAGAATTCTAATGTGTGTTGGAGCACAGCACCCAGGCTGGTCTCAAATTGGTGGTTCTCCTACCTCAGCCTCCTGGGAACAGATTATAGATGTGCACCACTGTGCCCAGTTTGGGGTGTTAGTTGCTACCCTCCATAACCAAAACAACAACAACAAAATGAAACACGTACAAATATAGTAGCTGCATTTGTTTGAGTTAAAGAACTGAATTTCCTTCCACAAAGTGCTCAAAAATTTCAGAATACATGGAAAACAAAACAAAATGCTCCAAACAAGAAACAGAGTAGTGCAATGGTTGGATGAGCATAGCCAGAAAGGAGGGAGTCGGCCTCCCCCTGTCCTCTCCTCAGGGAGGGAGTTGGCCTCCCCTGTCCTCTCCTCAGGAAGGGAGTCGGCCTCCCCCTGTCCTCTCCTCAGGGAGGGAGTCAGCCTCCCCCTGTCCTCTCCTCAGGGAGGGAGTCAGCCTCCCCCTGTCCTCTTCTCAGGAGGGAGTCGGCCTCCCCCTGTCCTCTCCTCAGGGAGGGAGTCGGCCTCCCCTGTCCTCTCCTCAGGGAGGGAGTCGGCCTCCCCTGTCCTCTCCTCAGGGAGGGAGTCGGCCTCCCCTGTCCTCTTCTCAGGAGGGAGTCGGCCTCCCCTGTCCTCTCCTCAGGAGGGAGTCGGCCTCCCCTGTCCTCTCCTCAGGGAGGGAGTCGGCCTCCCCCTGTCCTCTCCTCAGGAGGGAGTCGGCCTCCCCTGTCCTCTTCTCAGGAGGGAGTCGGCCTCCTCTGTCCTCTTCTCAGGGAGGGAGTCGGCCTCCCCCTGTCCTCTCCTCAGGAGGGAGTCGGCCTCCCCCGTCCTCTCCTCAGGAGGGAGTCGGCCTCCCCCTGTCCTCTCCTCAGGAGAGAGTCGGCCTCTTCTGTTGTGAGGATTCATGGTCTCCTTGCCTGCTTGGGAAAGGAGTTTTCCCATATATGATTAGTTAAGCGCTTAAAACAAAAATGGGATCCCCTTTTGCAGTGCAGCACTCCTACAAAGTCATTTCTGGATCTGGGAGGAAGAAGAGAACGCTCATTTCTGGGCAGGAGAGGCTACTGTCTCTAGGTTAGTTTAGAAGGAGTCTTCGGAATCACAGGTAAGAAGTGATGCTCCAGTCAGTTGTGAAGCTACGTTTCATACCTTTTAAGAATAAAACTTTTCTATCAGGTGCAGGTACACAGTTCTTTTTATTTAGAGCTGTCTCATTTTAGTTACAAAATATCCAGGCCTAGCCTTGAAGTTCTCTCGAAGGCATTCCAAAATGAGAGGGGGAAGTTTGGTATGAATTGCACATCAGAACAGAGGCTCCCTCTGAAAAAAAAAAGAGGTGTCTTTTCATCTGTCCTCGGCAGGCCATTCAGTTCTGCTGCTGCCCATGATGCCAGTGTTTGTTTCCCCTGGCTCTGAGCCATAAAGCTTACAGAAAAAGTCATCGATTCCCTCAGGAACTAATTCTAGTGCTAATAGTTACACTACATTACAAAAAGCTGTTTGTGGAAGCGTGCTTGTTGATAGACAATCCCTCGGTCCAGTCTTACTGAAGCGTGTCGATGAGTTGTGTGTCTAAAGGTTGCTGTACTGGTGAGACGCCGCTGCTTCCAAAGCAAGAGCCTGCGAATGGTGCTACATCTTCACCCTCTTCCACTCAGGGGTGGGGCTTGGTTTACAGCTCACTATAAACCACTGGCAACAATTGTGTGTATGTAAAGCCAGTTCTGTACGGAAATGAAGAGATGACATGTTTTCTGGGTTAGGGTGTCTACTGCTGCGATGAAGCAGCATAAACAAAAAGCACATTGGGGAGAAAAGAGTATTCACCTCACACTTTCCCATCACATAGTCTGTCACTAAAGTAAGTCGAGTCAGGAGCTCAGACAGGGCAGGAACCTGGAGGAGCTGATGTAGACGCTGTGAGGGGTGCTGTGTACTGGCTTGCTCAGCCTGCTTTCTTATAGAACCCAGGGCTATCAGCCCAAGGATGGTACCACCCGTAATGGCCTGGGCCCTCCCTCAGCAATTACTAGTTAAGAAAATGCCCTAGAAGATTGCCTCTAGCCAGATCTTATGGAGACATTTTCTTAATTGGGTTTCCCTCCTCTCAGATGACTTTAGCACACATGTGGATTACTAAAATCACATTATTGCTAAAGGATCAACAACAACAAAAACCAAAACCCCTCACCAGAAGCATCTTACAGAGGCCTGTGTCTTCTCACCAGAAGCATCTTAGAGAGGCCTGTGCCCACTCTCACCAGAAGCATGGGAGCCCCCAGAAGAAATAGTAGGAAAAAAACTTGGGGGAAGGCAATCTTAGGGGAAGAAACAAATATTGGGTTTTAATTTAAGGAAGAAAAGGAAAAAGTCAAAGTTTGGTTGAAAAACTAGGCCAAAAGCCAATGGCTTTTTTTTTTTTGTTTTTGTTTTTGTTTTGTTTTGCTTTGCAGAAATTTATAATAGTTACTAGTCATTCTTCACAGAACCATGTGACATCTTGGGGTGCAGACTTGTCCTCAAGAGGTCTGATAGAGACTGACCCAAAACCAGAGTGGAGTTCAGAGTACTGCGAGTGAAGGCTGTGGTTAGCATAAGGCCGACTGTGTGGGGAGCTCCTGAGTCCCGTGTATGAACCCAAGTACCTGTTCTGTCCACACAGACGCTGGGCATTGGAGCCTAGCAAAGTCAGTCTTAACTGGCAAGGGATGGCTATCCTAGGTCTGTGAGGCAGTTGGTATGATTGTAGTCGCTGAGAGAAAAGAGAGTTATAGGCCTAACCTCGAACAGCAAGACAAGCAGGAGCTTGGAAGGGGTCGTCATGCCACAGCACCAGTGTGCCTTGGCTCTGCAGCTTACTTGGCTAGGGCTGTGGGCAGAGATTGATGTCTTCCTGCATGCGGTCTCATTATTCTCCCTCTGTCTTGTTCTCCTGAAGTCCTTTGCTCACATAAGCTTTGTCTCATTTGAAGCGATTAGTCATGCAAAGAACTTGTAATGGAAATTTTTTTTCCAAATCTTATTTCATGTTATCTTACTGTTCTTCAGTTATCTGTGACATACTTGTCCAAAACAGTTGCTTTCTCAGTCCTTGCTGATAACTAGACTTCAAGCTTCTTCCTTTCAGTTGTTCTTGGTAATTGACTGTCTTCTGTAGGACCTGTAGTTGGAATGAATTCATAATGGACTCTTGGACCTGGTATTTTGTTCTCTTTTGCTTTCATGTGGATCTTGAATAGCAGTCACTCATTAAATTGCCAGTCTTTTTCCCACCCCCCCTTTTATTTGTAAGGACTTGTATGCCTGTTCTCCTGGCTGTTCTCTGTTCATTCTCTAAATAGAAACTGAGTGTCACTAAGTGCAGAGGCGTGTTCTGCCCTTTGCAGATACTTTGCTGAGCTTCATGCACAATAACAGGTCACAGGGAGACAAATGCTGTTACACAGAGCTCCCATCCTTCAGATTTCAGCTTAGGCTGCCAGAACAAAGTACAGTACGGTAAACGGATCGGCTCAAACACACATCAATTTCTCATATTTCTGGAGGCTGATAAGGTCGAGATAAAGGGCTCAGCCAGTTTGATTCCTGGCGAGGTCTCCTTTCAGTGTACAGAAGGCTGGCCCCAGGTACTCACATTGCCTTTCTTTGGTGCTTGCAGGTAGAGAGGGAAAAACACAACTTGTATTTCTTTTCCTCCTAGAAGGCGCACATCCCACCCTGAAGGCCTCATCCTTGTGACGTTACCTAGACCTAACCCTCCTGTAGGCCTCCGCAAAGTGCCATCAGGGTATGGACTTTTACAGACATGTAAACATTCAGTCTGTTGACATTGTGTCCTCAGAAGGGGGCCAGACAGTCACATGGCAAAGACAGGAGAAAGCTGATGTAGGTAGAATACTAGGGTCACAGGAGACCCCACAACAGTCAGGGCACTTAAAATTCTTCAGGATTGACATATGTAAGTCCTGAGTACTTTTGAAGAGTTGCTGTCATCTACTACTGAGTTATTTTCATTAATAAAGTTTTATGTGCCAAAATGTCCCTTCCCTTGCATGACGGTACATGAGAATATGGGAGGGAAACAGAAGTGTGCGACCCAGACACCTGTTTTCTTTGGAAACGTGCATCTGCTGGAAGCATAAGAAAGCATGTTCTGTGCCTGTTGCTGCAGACTGCTCATTAAGTACGTTAAATACCTACCTGCTTCAGGGTAGAACTCAGTAGGTCTGTACTCTGTTCTTTTTTTTTTAAAGTAAAGGTTTGTTTTATTTATATGAATACACTGTTGCTGTCTTAAGACACACCAGAAGTGTGCATCAGATCCTGTTACAGAAGGTTGTGAGCCACCATGTGGTTATTAGGAATTGAACTCAGGACCTCTGGAAGAGCAGTCAGTGCTCTTAACCACTATATCATCTCTCCAGCCCCATGTACTCTGTTCTTGCTGTCCATCTTCGTGCCTGTGTTGCTTGAATGCCCTGTAGACATGCATCAGATGTTGGGTTTTTCTGTTGGCAGCCAAGATGAATTTCCTCTGTTCCTAATGGTTCTGTCTCTATTTACCTTTAATCTATATGTATTGATAAATTCGTTTCCATTGGGGAAAATTTTTCTGTCAAACTATAGGTGATGTTTTTTATTTTCTTAAAAAAAAAAAAAAAACCTAAAAATGTTCTGAGTGTGAATTCCAACCCTTGCAGTCAGATAGCCCTGGTTTGACTATTTTCTGGCTTCCTAAGCGCGCGCTCTCGCTCTCTCGCTCTCTCTCTCTCTCTCTCTCTCTCTCTCTCTCTCTCTCTCTGTAATACAGATGATGATTGGTGTGCTTGTCACACTGAGAAGCGGATGTTAGGCACAGATTCCCCAATCCCATTAGGGATTTCAGAGTTTATAACAGTGTCAGATGTAAGATCTCCAGATACAAAGCAGGTGGTAAACGCTCATCATGCTTCCTGGGACCCAAGGCTTCTCTTGTGATTTTCTGGTGGTGACATACTTATGTCCAGAGTGGTTTCTAACAACTGTGGCATGCTCACTGCTACTCACAGTGAGGCGCTGACAGCCCAAGAATCTTCCCTCAGAATTTGCTAGCTCTGGGGGGGGTCTGCTACATCCATTGTCTCCCACACCCAGTTTGTCTGGGTGCTCTCAGAGCTGTGGGATCAAGGGGAGACCCTCAGGAGTAGTTAAGGGTTAATACTGAGCTGTTGGCTCCTCTGAGTCCATTCTAGCACGGACCGGCAGTTCCTGTTCATGGTGATGACGGACTTGGCAGCGTGCTTTGCACCAAAGTAAACATTCAGTGAGTATGTTAATGCCATCCTCACAGCACTGCATTGATTATTAACTCATTAATGTCACTGTCATCTGTGAAAAATACTCTAAAAATGGAAGTTCAAACCTTTTCCAGGAAAACATATTATTTATGCACAAGAATATATTAGTGAAACCCATTATTTTATAAGCCATCTAAACTTTAATTAAAAAGTCACTTTCGGAGTATCTTGCTTTTCAAATATGATTAGATAATATGCTTACATGACCAAATATATTTTCTCTTTGTTTGGACATAAACATTTTCTGTAAATTAGAGAGAATTATAATAATGAATTTCTGGTGCATCTTTCCTTTCCAGAAAATGAATGTTTTCTTAGCCCCTCTTTTAGATAGAAGACAAGAAACAAAAACAGTACAGCAGCTCTTCTCTGCTTTTGAAAGTGTATGAACAGCACAGTGTCTTCATTATGCTGCTGGTCACGGTTCAGTGTGGGAGGGATTGTTCTGGTTACATTGATTGAGGTAGGAAGATCCATTCACTGTGAATTGCACCACTCCTGACCGTAACCCTGGCCTGTAGACTGTGGGAAATGAGCTGACCATGCACGTGTGCATCTAATTATGGAGATGATGTGGCTAGCTCCTCAGGCTCCTGACACTGTGACTTCCCCATTATGGGTACTGTCACCTGGAACTGAGCTAAAATAGACCATGTGAAGTTGCTTTTGTGGGGTATTTATCACAGCAACAGAAAAGAAACAAGCCAGTTGTCCTGCCGCCTTGTTTTCATTGAGCTGTCTTTTTAGTTGTGCATGTATTGTGTCCTCCTGATACACATTGAGATTGAAATCAACTCCACTTGTTGAAGGGCCCCGCTCTTTGGTTGCAGGTGTTGTTTGGCACAGCAGACGGGCAGGTGATCGTCATGGACTGCCACGGCAGGATGCTAGCCCATGTCCTCCTGCATGAATCCGATGGCATCCTCAGCATGTCCTGGAATTACCCCATCTTCCTGGTGGAGGACAGCAGTGAGAGTGACACAGACTCAGATGATTATTCTCCTCCCCAAGGTAACCAGCTTGCTGCCCTCACTTTTATTGTATTTGGCAAAGAGAACATCAGGAAGGAGAGTGACATCACCCAGAGAAGAAGGTTCACCTTACACACACCTCTCTGACTAACTGGAGAGAGCTTTTAATGCTGAAATGCAGCACACCCGGCCCCCCCTCTGATTTGGGCCTTCCCATTACCCCTTTTCTCAAGATCACTGATTGAGTTGATTACATTCCAGAGACAAGGTTTTCCTAGACATAAAATGAGACATATGTCTTCTCCTATCCCTAGGGTTTTGTGGAACTTAGCTGCTTTGCAGGAATAAATTTTCATTGCAGATGAAAATTTGCGAACTATTAATATAACTTAATATGTGGTATGACCAAATCCCTAGCGGTTTTAAAGCTGGTGGCTTAGCTTTATGTAAGAGAAAGATTCGTTCTGCTGTTCTGAGAGCAGCAACTGGAGCTGGTGCTCTCTGTCCCTTTTGCTCTGTTCCTTCTCAATCACAAAGAGGCAGTACCCCTTTGGAAGTCTTATTTGGGCCACTTGGTGTTAGATACATGAGACTCATGCCTCCTCCTCCTCCTTTGGTGGTAGTATATTTTATTTGTCAGATGTGAGGAAGACCAAAGGAAGCCTTTGATAGCTGGCAGGCCTCTGCCAGCATCAGGATTGGCTAGTCACCAATATCTCATTCCTGCACTTTTTTTTCCTTGAAGAAAGATGCATTATAAAATGCTAGAAAGGAGTGGCTCCTTGCGTAGATGGCCGTCGTACAGCTGCAGGCCCCTGTACACAGCTGGTTCCGGTGTCCCCTTGAGTTGAAGCCATGCATTTCATGGTTTCTTACCCATCCTGCCACAATGATGCATGCTGCCATGCAAAGGGCTCCACCAGTGCCATCAGTGTCTGGACGGCACGCGTCTCCTCCCTCCTGTCACAGAGACGTAGGTGATTCATCAGGACCTTTTCCATGTATCAGCAGGGTTTGGGGTCTGTGGGTCTTAGGAGGAGATTGTTCAGCACCCACAAATTCATTGAGGAGGTAACTACCCTTCTGATGGACACAGCTGTGATAAAGTGTTGGTCAAATTTCTGCAGCCACAGAGTAATAAAGTCAGTTTCTATGAAATGAAGATAGCTTGTCTTCAAATGGAAACTCTGTCAAGTAAGTAGGATGCAGATTTGCTCATCTTTATTTTTTTAGAGGGGGAAATAGTGTGCAGAGACTAAGGTTACAGAACAAGTCTCGTGTTGACCTGAGGCAGCAGTGCATACCTGACACTGCTCTTAACCAGGGCACACTTCTCAGAAGCAGTGGGGTGCTCTCAGGGTGGCTCACATTTGCATATTAGATGTAGCAGGGTTTGAGTGCAGAGGTAGAATGATGCCCTGGCTTAGAGTGAAGGAAAGGTTGCTGTCTTGAGTTACATGTCTGCCTGCTGGACATGACTTCAGTGCCACTACAATACCTACAGAAGCTTCTGAAGAGTTCTGGCCATCCAGGTATTCAGAGAGATTTTAACTTTAAAAATTGTAATTCAATTATTTTATATGTATGGTGTTTTTCCCGAATCTGCATCTGTACACCTCATGCATGCAGCACCTGCAGAACCAAAAGAGAACATCAGATCCCTGGTACTGCAGTTACAAGAATGGTTGTGAGCCACCATGTAGGTGCTGGGAATCAAACCCAGGTCCTCTGGAAGAGCAGTGGCTGCTCTTAACTGCTGAGCCTGACTTTTTCTTTCTCAAGTAATGTATGGGTGAGCCAGTTCATGGCCTGTTACACAAGAGTACTCCTAGAACTTCCAAGCAGGGTTTCCTAATGCTGGCCGTGTACCCCACACACGGTGAAGTGCTTTATGAGTCACATCTAGGCTCTACCCTCTCTGTAAATTTGGTGACTCCTGTGGTAAAAATTTAAGGATCTAATACTGGCTGCTATGGCTGCTTATTGTCTCTAACTTTGAGGGAAGCTTTTTGCTCTGTGCATTGGACCACAATTAAGAAAACACTTTTATACCTTTCCTACCATTCTTAATGTTACACAACGTTTAAATAATTTACACTTAGTATCAGAAGAAACACATAATACATTAACATAAGTGTTAATAAACTCACACACATTATCGCCCTCAGTTACCTCTGGGGATGCCTATCCTATATCCTATTTCTCATTTCGGCTCCTCACACTAGTGCTCTACCTTGTGACCCTGAGTGCTGCAGTGCTTGCTCCACTTGGTCCATCCCGGCCAGAGTGTGAGCTGTATTATTAGACAACTTTTAGGGTACTGTGGTGCTTTGAATGAGCATGGCCCTCATAGGCACATGTTTGAGTACTGACTGGGTCCCCAGTTGATGGAACTGTTTGGGAAGGATTAAGAGGTGTGGCCTTGGAGAAGGTGTGTCACTGGGTATGGAATTTGATGTTTTGAAAAGCCCACTCCATTCCCAGTTATCTCTCTCTTCGACTCTTAACTTACACACAAGGATCCAAGCTCTCGGCTGCTGCTTCAATACTATGCCTGCCTGCTAACTCTTACCCTCCGCACCTGTGAGCCCCACATTAATGTTTTCCTTTTGTAAGTTGCCTGAGTCATGGTGTTCTGTTGTAGCAATAGAAAGGTGCTAAGTGAGGTGTCATAAATAATACAGCCTTAGACCTGGGGTCAGATTGTGCTCATTGCCAGCTAGCTATTCACTGGGCCCTTGTGTTTCCACAGATGGGCCTGCGGCATACCCCATTCCTGTGCAGAACATCAAGCCTCTGCTCACCGTCAGCTTCACCTCGGGAGACATCAGCTTAATGAACAACTATGATGACTTGTCTCCCACTGTCATCCGTTCAGGGCTGAAAGGTACAAAATGTGCTATTCCCTAACCCCACAGGTGGCACCTGTGCACACCTGCCTTCTAAGCTGGTGCCTTCCCATATAGCTGCCTGGTTCTCTCCTGTGTTTTAGGGCTTAGTGGAGTCTGATGACAAAGGGCACTCTGCTAAGCTCCTCTGCTCATCTTAACAGGTCTATAGCTGCTCTCATGTAGAGTAGGGATCCCTGATACCCAGTCTGAGTCATAACTCTCTCCTTTCTCCACTCCGGCAAGGATGGCCTGCTGTTGACTATATTTACATCTGATTGTCACTTTATTCAAATGGCAGCAGATGGCACCATGCTGTCCTTTACCCAGAAGCCCTTAGAGTTTTGGCAAGCTTATAAGGAGTTGATCATCGTGCGGCAGAGTTCCTTGAAAGACCTGTGGAGGTTCCAGACTGACATACCCATGCAGGGCAATGATAAGTACTGCTACATTTCTGTGAGGAAATGTTTTCACTAGAGAAAAATTACTGGACAGAGATACTGGGACTGTTCTGGTTGTATACTTCAGGATTACCGAAGGCAGAGTGACCTTGGTAAATCTTTTGCAAAACAACAATCTTGCCTCTTCAGGATTCACTTGGGGCAGAGTAGAAAAAAATTAAATTCTAAGTCGGGGCTGGTTCTGGTCCTTGATTTTACTGGGCTTACTGTCATCTGCATGGGGAGATAGACAAGACCACTGTGCACTAGTTACTGTCTTAGCTGGCCATCGTGCAGAGTCACTGCCATGGCGGCAGCAGCTGCTGCTCTAGGCTCTCTGGACCCACGGGGGTATGACGAGCCGTGTCTGCACACCATACTTGGCAGCAGTATATGGCACCTATCTGCACTGCCCACACACTCACCAAGTCTGTTTTCAAATGAAGGCATATTTTTAAGCAAATTGTACTCATTTGGCTGTTTTAGAACTGCACTTGTAAGGAATTATTTAGTCTATATGCTCCCCAGGACAGAAACTGCAAAGTCTTTATCCGTGCCACAGATGGCCCCTTTAGGAGAGTATCTTTCCTTGCTGGCAGACTTGCATTCTGTGCTGCTCTGTTGGCTATTTTCTGAATGTTCTGTCTTCCATTGAGTTAAAAATAGGACTGGCCCTTATAAATTCTTCCATATATCTCCTAAAGTTCTAGTTTTCTTCAAAAACTCTGGTTTTAAACTTTTAACCATAGTTGCTAATTTCTTGAGATCTGCCTCTAGTTATGGAATCCTGAATTTTGTTCTCTATCACATATCTGGTTACAGCTCAAGATAATATAATAACTATTCCGTTCCTGGTTATTCTTTACAGATTGTTTTTTATTTTCTTTTACCTCCTTGCTTATGGAAGCTCTTATCTTTTTATTTATCCCTATGTTGTCTACTTGTTTATCTCTCCAACAGCTCCTTAAATATATTATTTGTGTGTCTATTAACACCTCTAATGCGTTCTCACCAAGTGTGTATTATGGGAATAGGAAAACCTGTATTAGTCCTTTTAAATGTGCTGTGTTTTTAACTCGTGTGTGTGTGTGTGTGTGTGTGTGTGTGTGTGTGATTATAGTCACTACATATGAGAATTATAAATCTAATTATGACTCTCCCTGTCCCCCACCCACCCGAGATTGTTGTTCATGACACTGGGTCCACCTTCAGGGAGACAGATGAACTTTACCCAGGGTGAATCAAGGAGTTTGGGGGAAGGGGTTAGGAATATTCAGAGTGGACAAAGGTCATTGGCTGAAGGCTAAGGTCCTGAGATGTCTCATTAGCATGGGGAGACACGCCAGGAATCTCAGGAGCTTGCTGATCTGGTTCTTATCTGAAGAAAGGAAGCCGAACCTGTAGTCTAACCAAAGCTACATGACATTCCACAGGTGGGGGAGGGGGGTCCCAGCTCCCTAGACAAGGTCAGAAAAGGAGAAGCCCTGCTTATAAAGGGAGCCTACCATTTTTTGAAGAGCTCAGAAATCTGTCCAGACAATGGCAGACTTTGACCTTAATTAGCAGGGCAGCATCTAATCTGCAATGCTTTCAGCTCTTTATGGTGGTGGAGCTGGGGTAGTGGTACACCTGTGCTGTCTCTTCATGTTCAGACAGTTAGAGTCACCTGAGCTAGTGTCATCCACTAGTTACCTATATAAGTAATTTTCCTATCTTGGTGTCAGAATATGTGTTTCTGATCTGACATCAACGTGGTTTAGACTCAGTCTTCCATGTGGTATGAACAGCAGCAGTAGTTCTCGTTTATAACTTTTATTTTTAATCTATTATCTTACTGTCTGTATTAATACATGCTGGAAGGAAACAAGCACCAAGAGGCTAGAGATGCCATAGTTGTTACTTTATCACAGTACTGGGAGAACTGGTGTACAGAGACACTGAGATTGTTCAGATTTTGCAGTTTACTAAAGGTGCTGTGACCTTGGTTCTTTGGAAAACAGTTGTCACTTTAAGGTCTGAGGAAAGCTGAAGAGTCTCTGATCTCCTTGGTCTTTCCATACTGTCTCAGAGAACTTTTCCCCGGGGAGAAAGTTAACTCCTGATGCCCCTTGTCACCAGCACTGTAACTCATGTAACACATGTGCAGATATTCCACGCCACCTCTGTCCTCCATGACCCATCCTCTTCTGCGTCACCTCTCATGGTGGTTTTTATGCTGCAGATTCTGGAGGGGACAGAGGTGGGTGTCTGCTCTCACTGTGTAGCTGTTGCTGAGGGAATTCACCTTAAGATGAAGTCGGCTAAGTAATTTACCTCAAACTTCTGCTTAGAGCTCAAGGAGCAGGAGGTGGGGTTTTGGTGTGATATCTGCCCCTCCCTCCTTTTTTCTTTTACTTAAAAAAATATGCCTGAGTCATGAGCTTGGGTGTTCTCTGATGCAAGCAGTGGCAGCACATTTCTAGGTGGTACAAGTGGGTTCCAAAGACCCTCACATTGCATCCCATATGTATCAGGAAAGAAAAGGTGTGCTTCCCTCCTCCCCACCCCCCCCATCATGCTCAGACTCACAGACACACACACACACACACACACACACACACACACACACACACACACACACACACACACACACAGCACTTTTAATGAGTGAGCTGTCTTTCCAGGCTCAGAACTGCACCTTTCTTCATTTCAGTGAGGTCTGTGGATATCGTGCAGGTTTTGAATGGGTGTGTAGCTCTGTTGCCACCTTCCTCCTGTAGTGCGCCTCGGCCTTTCAGTCCTGACTCTGTCCTGTGAGCATGTGTGGAGACCAGAGAATAACCTCAGGCGTCATCCTCTGCAATAGTGTCTGCTTTCTTTGAGGCAGGGTTGTCCGTTGCCTGAGTGCTCCCCAGTTAGATGAGGCTGCTGGGCCAGTGAGCTGGGAATTCACCTGCCTCTGCCCTCTCTCTAGCAGTCGATCACCCGTATGCACCACCACATCTAGCAATTACTTGAGTTCTGGGGACTCAACTCAGGTCCTGATGTTTACAGTACAGCACTTGACTGTGTGGACCATCTCCCCAGCCTTTAAAAAGGAAAAGAAAACCAAACAACAAAAACTTTCTTTAAAAAAAAAAAAAAAAAAAAGATTTACCTATGATTTACCATCATGCAATCACTAAGTTGTGTATTTTCCCCCTTTCTATTACTTTACATCCACATGTATATATACACACATGTATTTGTATACACATGTACACACAGACGTACACATATCTTATGGTTAATAAAAAAGCAACTGTTCACCATAGAAAACTAAGGGGCAGAGGACTGTGTTTACCTCAAACTCCCAATGGTGCTACAGTGTATATGGTACTATCCCCTTCCTGCTGAGTCTTAGCTACCTCTTTTTAAAGGTCCATGAGATTGGTTTGCAGAATATTCTAGTTTCCTTTCTGTCGATGTGTTAAACATTTACCAAAAGCACTTAGGAGGTAAGAGTTGTTTGCATTGCATTTCCATGGCATAGTCCATCACAGGGAGGTCAGCGCAGGCACTCGAGCAGGCACTGGAAGCAGGAAACTTGGAGGAATGCTTTTGCTGTCTTGCAAGCAGGCTTACACTTAGCAAGCCTTCAGGAAAGCCCAGGACCACCTGCTCAGGGAAGAGTACCTTCCACAGCAGGCTGGACCTTTCCACATTAAGTATTAGTCAAGATGACCCCCATAGACATTCCAGTAGGCTCGCCCTCAGGTGATTCCTTGGCCAGATGACTCTAAGCTTTGTCAAGTGGACACTTAAAGATAACCAGGACAAGGAGAATAGTATAAATCTGCTGTTTTTCTCTGCATGAAATGCTTAAAGAGCTCCAATGTGCAGAGGCCTGAAATCACTGGGGAAAGTAGGTGAAGCGTGGGAGCAGACCACCGAGAGGCCTTGCAGCTGCCAGGCCCCTGTGTGTCAAGAGCTGCAGCAAGAGCGGAAAGGGGACTTGTGCACACGGCATTCACTGGCTGTCTCTGCACTATATTCTAAAGAGTATCTTCCGAGATTTAAGAACATTAGTACTAAGAATCTTGGAAAGAAACATTGGAAATCATTTTTTAAAGTGATTCAAGCATAATTTATTTTTTAAAAAATCCCCAAAAGAAATCTGTCCCAATCACACCCAGGCTTCTAGCAACCAAATGAATACTTGCTTTTATTCTTGTTTCCCCATCAGTTTCTGACTGTTTGAAATTTCAGTCCCAGGAACTCTGTCCCTGTAGAGAACTTAGTACCTCGATTATAGTGGAAAATTCCAGGTGGTTTTTTTTTTTTTTTTTTAATTGTCAGGGCTCATGAGGTAATCGTGCAGTGTGTTCAGCACAGCTGAGCCCTGTTGACCTCAGAGAAGCCAGTGCTTCCCGCTGTAACCCTCAATGCTACAAGTTCTGTGCTTGCCAGAACAAGGAGCACCGTGTGCATAAGGAGTCTATCCTTTTGAAGAAGCACCTTATCGTGGCAGATGACAGCTCTTAGTATGGCTCTGCACGTGCATGAATGACATCCCTGGGACTTTGCTCATAAAGACTTAGACTCATTGTCACCTCTAGCACAGAGACCCCTCGAGTCCTCGGCATCTGCCTGCCTTGGCTCTGAGAATTCTGAAGGCATTGGGCATCCAGGCCAGTGCTACAGAAGCAACAGCTTGCCTTCTAGTCTTTAAATCTATATTGTGTCAAAATTTTCAGAATTTTAAAAGAACAAAAGAAAGAAGTGTGGTACAGTCACTCACCCACTAAGCAGGGTGGGTTAGATGAGGACCGTGGGAACATTGCCATCTCTCTCCTTGTCCCAGGAATGCTGGCCAGGCCATCTTTTCACTGCTTCCCTCTGACTTTCTCTAGTTTCTTTGTGTGCAGAATGCTATCGCCCAGAGCAGGTCATTTCAGTCTCACGATTATGACCAGTCTTTTCTCTAGACATGATCTGGCATCAAATGTGTAGAGCACACTATACATATGTCCTCTAGTTCCCTCTCCTGTTGTATTGAAAATTATTTATTTGATTTTTTAAAATTACTTTTTGTTTTTGTAGTTTGATTTTAATTCATATGAGAAATACTGTTTATTGATGGGTGTGTGATTTCAGATGCTTACAACCTTTTCTGTTGTGTTTGGAGCTGCTGCTGTTTCCTGGTTTCTGCTCTGTTCTGACTTAATGGGAAAGGTCCAGGAGCCTGCATCGCCTCAGGGCGTGCTCTCTAGCTTCTCCAGCAGAGTGCTCTGGCTTCAGCATCAGTCTTTCCCGTCACATGGAGTTTGATTACCTGTGACCCGGTATAGGTTGGGCACTGAATTCTAGCCCTGGGTTCTGATCTATGTGACTGTCATGAGAACACCTTCAGTGATTTAGTCCAACCTCTCTACAAAATGGATCTGTATTTCAGAGGGCTGTTTAACCAGATGGTAGTTTGAAGGCATTGAGAGAAGAGAAAGGCCGGGCAGTGGTGGTGCACACCTTTAATCCCAGCACTCGGGAGGCAGAGGCAGGTGGATTTCTGAGTTCGAGGCCAGCCTGGTCTACAGAGTGAGTTCCAGGACAGCCAGGGCTACACAGAGAAACCCTGTCTCGAAAAACCAAAAAAAAAAAGAGAGAGAAGAGAAAGAATTTGTGCATCTTATTAGTACTAATAGGTGTCTGTCTGTCTATCATCTATCTTATCTATCCATTTTATCATCAAGAGAAAAGTAGTTGCTTATATTAGAATAAGACACAGCATTCACTAGCTATTTGTAGGTAGACATCTCATTTCTAGTGTGAAGATTTCTCCACTCATGCTACCTGGCACTCAGCAGGAGTGCCATTGTTCTTTCTCTAGCCCATATCATAATGTCCAGCAAAAAGTCAGAGCTCTCCTGTGCACACGTGCATCCAGGGCCTGAACTTTATACCCAATGGGCCCTAAATATTAACTACTAATTGGGGTTTACCTCAGTTTATTTTTTAGTCACCTGTGGGCATGAAGGAAGATACAGTAGGAAAGCCCTGGCAGAACATGACTCAGCCACAGGTCTTACCTTACTTAGGAGTAGTTCACAATTGTATCGTGGGAATGATAATGCTGGAGGTACAGATTCAGCATTCCAGCATTTGTTTATTATTACCCTATATATTTATATGTATATATCTCTATATATGCTTTAATAATTAGATCTTGCTACATAACCCAGACTGGCCTTAACTGTGACCCTTTGCCTTTGCCTTCACCTTCACCTTCCAAGTAGCTAGGATTTACAGGCACGTTCTGCCATACCTGGCTTTAACTTGTAGGTTTTCTTAGAAATGGTTTTCACCCTTAATTAGTTATGTTCCAAAGGAGCAGCAACCTCCATCCAAATAAAAACCTGTTTTTATAAGAGTGTTATTATTTTGTACAAAGTATACCCTACATGAAAGAAAGGCCAAGGAGCCTCTGTTGGCTGTGTTTGGGAGTTGTGTTTTAAACTGCTGAAGACACAGTGATGTGGCTCTTGAGGAGGGCTGTGTCCTCACGCTCATTGACCCTTTTGTGTGGTTGCAGAGGTGGTGACCCAGTGGTGTACACAGGGAGACTTACTGGCAGTGGCCGGGATGGAGCAGCAGGCCCAGCTCAGCGAGTTGCCCAATGGTCCTCTTCTGAAGAGTGCCCTGGTCAAGTTCTACAATGTCAGAGGGGAGCACATTTTCACTCTGGACACACTTGTGCAGGTAAGGACGCTTGGAAGTGCACTGGCTTGCTATGCTCGGATTTTGGTAAATAATCATGAACTAGTTATTCTTACTGTAATTAGCTTTGGCAAGCTTTATTTTAATCTTTTTTTTTTTTTTCCTCAACTTATTCTTGAACTATAAACCAGGGAATTAGGGAAGAAAGCAGCCTTTACCTTTTAACCATTTTGAAGTCCATTTCAAAATTCCATTTTGAAATCAAATGAGTAGAGTTAATAGAGAGATCTTCTTTAGGAAAGACCCAGAGATGAGTAGCACTCTAGAGTAGATCTCAAAGGGCAGTATTTGACTGCACCCTAAAACACAGAGCAAGAGGGAAAGGCTTGTCAGAAACAAACAGTGTAAGCCAAGGCTGTGGTTTAGCTACAGAGCCTTTTCCACAAGAGTCTCTGGCAGTTATCTTCCTTGTCCTAGTGGAGGAGACAAATGGAAGTCTCAGGTGTGTGCAGCAGTGTCCTCTGTTTCTGTGAGTCACACTCTGTGCCCTGGGAAATGGAATCTGAGAGCCTGTGGCTTGTTTGACCGAGCACGGTACCCATCACAGAGGTCATTTGTGTTGCAGTCCCAAGGGTGAGTTTGCCTGCCTTTTTATGACCAATTAGATATCCTCATGTGAACATAATGTGCTTTGTTTGCCTGCTTATGCACCATGGACACTTGAGTTCCTTCTGTCTTTGGCTGTTGCTTTGTTTTATTTGAGACAGGGTTTCTCTTTGTAGCTTAGCTTAGCCTAAGACTTGATATGTATGTACACTAGGCTGTTCTTGAAATCACAGAGATCGCTCATCTCTGTTTCCCAAGTGCTTGTATTAAAGGCATATACCTCCATACCTAGCTGACTATTATAAATAATGCTGCTATGAACATGATGTACAGATATCTGCACCCTTTAAGTTCTTTTAGATATGTACCTACTTCTTGGTCGTGTGATGGTTTTTAATTTTTCTGCTGACCTACCATTTTCCATTGCTGCTGCTTGCTTATACTCTCCCTCCCACCTCTCCAAATCACACTTTCTCTATGTCTTAACAAGGTTGTCTTCTGGATGCTGTGCTTTTATGACTTTGCCATCAGTAGTAGCTGTCCTGGAGGGTGTGGTGCTCCTTCATTGTGGCTATGGTCTCGGTTGACTGACACTGTACTGAGCATCTCACTCTGGTGATTTGTGTGTTGTTAGAGATGGCTTTTCAAGTACTTTGCTCATTTGTAATCAAGCTGTTTTGTTTTATTTGTAGGGTTTAAAAGTATCATTTGATAATATTATATCTTTGTGAGCAAATAAGTATGTACATATCTGATCCCGTATTAATCCGAGCAGAGCTGATACTTTGAGAGGTGACTGTGTGGCTGGCATAAGCCTTTAAGGACCATTATGTAAGAAGTAAACAAACAAGGAGACAATATTAGTGCTCCCACCAAAACCTGGGAAGCCAGTTAAAGGAAAATACATAATTATAGCTATACGCTCTAGATTTTGAGTTAGAATTGGCTTCTAGGTGCTGTGGTAACATGGATAAAAGGAGTACTTGCTTTTTATGGGAATTTTTCTATGTCTGGCAGTCCCCTCTCTTAACCTCATTCAGAATTTTTTTGTGCAGACTAAGACACCCTTACACTTTTCATGACTGTAAAGATCCAGAGCATCGGAGAGATGTGAATGGACCAGTGCTTCTGCAGGGCACACTTCCTTCCTTTAGTGCTACACGCTAACATGCAACCACCTGAGGGCTGAGCCTCTCTGAATGTCAGGGCTGCACCCGGGAATCAAGTCAACCTCCCCTCTAATCTCAGTGGATATTTTACTGACTTTGGGCTAGAAGTCCAGCTGTGCGTGCGTGCGTGCGTAGGTAATTAGGCAGTGGGACTAGAATCAGACAGAGTAGGTTAGAGGTAGGGGTTCCTTGTCACCTGCACAGAGACTGTAGTTGGAGTAGAGTTGGACTGTGTGAAGGCAGTGAGAGGTGGGAAAGGAAGAAAGAAGAGCCTGTGCTTAGAGTGCAGGGGGCGGGCGCTAGGTCGGCAGCTGCAGGGCAGGGGGGATAGAGTGCCGTAAAGAACCGTCTAAGGGAACTCTGCTAGCCAGCAGGAGAGCAGGTGAATGTAGACATGGCACAGCTGGGTTAGGGAGGGTTTAGGTTGAGTGGTCTCACATAACAGTGGAAGCTGTACTGTAGAGCTGTCCAGTCTCCCAGGGTTTCTGGAGTCCTCTGTGTGGGAGGCGTTGTTCTAAGACAGCAGCGGTTCTCAACCTCCCTGTCGCAGGCGCCCTTTACCTCAGTTCCTCGTGCTGACCCCAGCCGTAACATTATTTCACTGCTACTTCATGACTGTAATTTTGCTACTGTTATGAATTGTAATGTAAATACCTGATATGCAGGATATCTGATGTATGACCCCAAAGGGGTCACAACCCACAGGTTGAGAGCCACTGCCGTAGCTGCTAGAGATGTTGCTCCCACAAACAAAATAGTGAGCAACAAGATATTTTCTGAAGTAGGTAAAATATCTGAACTTTAGCTGTTTGATCTGACAAGATGTACAACAAAATAAGGAGCAGGGAGTAGCATGAAACACAGAAGTAAATGTTTATAAACACCTAAGACCTGGGGGTGGAGCAGGGAGGGAGAGGAAGAGGAGAAGGAAGAAAGAAGAGGAAAAGAGGAGGAGGAAGAGGAAGAAGGAGGAGGAGGAGAAGAAATGATAAACACACTGAACAAGAACAAGGTGGACAGTGGGCTTGATGACAGCACAGTTAGCCTAGAGGACATGCGCAGGAAGGAGATTACAGCAGGAGCTATGGGCATCTTAAAGGAAGGACAACTTCAGCATGAGTCCCTGATAACCTGGGAAGCTGAGTAGGCTGCAGTAGCACCACTCCTCTCAGGGTGGTGAGCTGGGAGGAGTCCACGTGGAAGCTGGAGCAGGACATTAAAGCAGATGGAGGGGTGCGGTCTCCCCACCTCCCAGAGTCAGGAGCAGTACTGGTACCTGGGATGAGGACTTAGGAATGTCAGTGCAGCTTCTGGCGAAGGCCATCTTATCATCATCACAGCAAACAGAGGGCAGCACATACAAGGTAGAGCAAGCATGCCAGCCGGGGTCCCTTCCCTCATATAAAACCACTTGTGCCTTCAAGGAGCCTCACTCATGACCCAGTCAAATTCCAGTTACCTCTCAAAGGTCTTATGTTCAGATAACAATCACATTGTAAAACTTTGAGGGTTAATTTTTCGACATCTGGGGACACACTCAGATGTGTCCATGACCGGCAGATAGGAGAGGACGGGCAGCATTTCTTTCTAACTTCATAAGGCTTTGGTGTTTGATTGGATATTTGTGACTCCAGGACTGAGACAAACCTCACGGTTCTGTCTTAGAGTGCGTGTCCCACTGGCATTCCATTTCCTGGCTATAGAGTGTCTTGCTCTGCTTTCTCAGTTCAAAGAAACTTCTCCCTAACACCAGCATGATAACATGCAGTTTTAAATCTGTCTAAAGATTATGACCTCCTTCTCTCTAACCACTTGTAGTTTATAATGTCTTTAGTGTGCATTACTTTAGTGTCTTATTTTCTTCAAGCCAAAGGCCACGTTTTCTTTGATGTTCTGACTCCCCCTGCTGCCCAGCTTGGACTGCGGGGGTGCTGCACTCTGCTTCTCCTGCCGGCCGTCTGCTCAGACTTCCTGGTGGTACATCCTTGTTTGTTCCCACCCAAACCGTGGACTCTTCCCTGCCATTCCTCGGCCAGTACTGTCTGTGAAGCCTGGTTGTCCTGCCTGTCCTTTTAGCTTTTTCTATAAACATGGTTGTTGTTGTTGTTGTTGTTGTTGTTGTTGTTACTGTTCAGTAAAATAACCTTTACTCAAATGGACTAGGGAAAGAATGGGGTTCATTACTTACTGAATGACACATAGTTGATTTTCTGAATGAGACAGTACACATTCTTAATGCTGTTTGTTGTTGTATCAGAACACTAGTACTCTTGGCTTGGGCCGAGAGTTGTAGTTGTCCCTGTCTATTTGCTGGGCCTAAGTCCCCTACCCCTCTTGACTGCACTCTCCCCAGTAGTTAACTGGAAGAGGAGTGCCTGTGTGACAGTAGAGAGGGTACTTACTGTGACAGCAGAGTGGAACTGGATAGGAAGCTGTGCTTATTTTGTTAAATGGGTGCCTATGGAAGCTTTGTGTTTAGTTGAAAGTCTGGATTACTGGTGTAAATTCTTGATATGAATAACACATGCTTAGGAGAACGCTAGAGCTGGTGTGTGATTAGCTGTTACACAGGATTCGCTCCATGGAAAGCAGAGCTAGATGGAAGGGCAGAGTATGCCTTCTGCAGCCCAGCCCTGCGCCACAGCCCTCACTGCTGGCCCGGTAGGTCTAGCCATCAATCAAAAAGGAATAGAACATTTCAGGAAAGAGGTCCCTTCTGCAGCCAGCTCCAGTGTGTCAGGTTGTACACGCTGAGGACTTGAGCACTAAGTTAGGAGTGTACGTGGGGGACAGAATGCAAAGGTAAAAGATAAACTGGTGACTCCCATACACACTCACACATACACATGTGCACACATGTACACACGTACAGTGTTGTTCTGCTGTGTTATTAGCAATGGTGATGGCTTGCTGTGAGTCAACAGGTCGCTCTTTCAGTGGTCTGCCCTTTGTGGGATCATCTCATTGTGGAAGCCCAGCTTGAAATGTCCTAGGATCCCTCAGACCTGAGTTCCTGGATCCAGAACTAATAAATAAATGATCTTTGGTGGGGGAGCTGTGGCCCAGCCTCATGGATAAAAATACAAGATAAAGTATCTGCAGCCTTCCGTTTTCCTTTTTGAAGTTGAAGCCAGGATTAGCTGATCCTAGAGGCTATGTGAAGGAATTGTCTTTATGTGTTCCTTTTATCTTGATGTTTGTCACTAAAGTGTTGTGAAAATTCTGTTTCTGTCATTCATGTGAAAGATCTGACATCTCCCCTTGTGATCTCTGAAGCCCCGGAGACCTCATTAAATTAGCATTGTGTCTGGGTCAGCGTGACAGAGCTCAGTCTCTCCGTCTCAGCCTTTATCTCTTCCCACCTTGCCCGGCTTCTGTAGTACTCTCTCTTAGATAATACTTTTGAGTTGGAGATTTATTTCAGTAAAAGAAGTTTCTAACATATGCACATTTGGATTGCAGCTTGTGTTTTCAAAGATTCTCAATCCTAGACTCTTCCTTAGGAGCCCTGCTTCCCCAGCTCTCCCTTTTCCAAAGAGAAGCCTACTTGCCATTCCTGGCCCTCGGTTTTGAGGGTAGTTGAGAACAGTGGTGACTTCATCCCTGGGGTCCCAGAAGCACCATGGTACTTCCTTCTCCTGTAATCCTCATAACATTCCTTTTTTTTTTTTTTTTTTTTTTTTTTTTTTTTTTGGTTTTTCGAGACAGGGTTTCTCTGTGTAGCCCTGGCTGTCCTGGAACTCCCTCTGTAGACCAGGCTGGCCTCGAACTCAGAGATCCACCTGCCTCTGCCTCCCAAGTGCTGGGACTAAAGGCGTGCACCACCATGGAGCCCCACATCCAGTGTTAATTTGACCCTGAAGTGCTGTCTCATGGAAGAAAGGAAAAAGGTTGTGTGATCTACCTCTTTATCACCTTCTAATTCATAGGCACCACCACTGGATAATTTGGGGATCCAGATGGCCAGCCCTACAGTAAGAAGAATCTATGAGTGTACCCTTAGGCAATTGTTGTGCTTTTAGGAACCATTTCAGACAGAGCCAGAATTCTCTGCTATGCTTTGAAATACCAATGTTGTCAAAACTGGCAAATGACTTTATTTTGCTGAGACAATTTTAACTGTGTGCCCCACCCCCTATATGCCTTCTTTCTTTGGTAGCGCCCCATCATCTCCATCTGTTGGGGCCATCGGGACTCCCGGCTGCTTATGGCCTCAGGACCAGCCCTGTATGTGGTTCGAGTAGAGCACCGAGTGTCCAGTCTCCAGCTGTTGTGCCAGCAGGCCATTGCCAGCACCCTTCGAGAAGACAAGGATGTTAACAAGCTGATCTTGCCCCCTCGTCTCTGTTCCTACCTCTCCACTGCCTTCATTCCCACTATTAAGGTAGTCTTCCCCTTCTGTTCTTCCTGTGTTCCCTTCCGAGCCTTCTACCACAAGAAACAGGAGAGATGGGGGGAGGGTACCAGAGGTAATGAAGAGACTTCCCGTTTCTCCATCAGAGTGCCTGAAGATGGCTGCATGGACTTGCAGAAACCTGTATGTTCTTGTGTATCTGCAGCCCACCTGTTAGTGTCTGTCCCTGTGAGGTTTGCTCTATGTGAGGAGCTTCCTTTCTCATGGCCAGCTTGATTATTGTGTCAACTTGATGGTCAAAGGGAAACCATTTATTTAGTACTGACAGTACACCAAGTACTTTATGAGGACATTTTGTTTAGTCTTGACTTCCTGCAGACTCTAACATTGTTTCCTCTTGATAAAACAGAAAAGAAGTTTATGTGAGGGGAGTAACTTGTTCTCGAGCTAGTTAGGAGACTAGTCAGGAGTCAGACCAGACCAGTTCTCAGGCTTCCTCTCCTCTTCGCTGTACTGAGCATGACTCCCACATAGTGCAGTTCCCAGCCATCTTTTATACAGACTGTCACCCAGAAAATGCCTGCAAAGTGGCACCATGTGAGACAGACCAGCCAGTCACTACTCACACGAGGCTTCTATTAACCTTAGGCCCTGGACATTTAGGACCTTTTCTCTACTATGTCTCTAGATTGACTTCTTGATCACTTTTCTCCTAATACATTAGAGGGTTAGAGTCTAATGATGCCTTTTTTCTAAGCTGCCATACAATATTGATAATATACTAAGAGTTTTCAACTCCTTAATCACTGTTTAAAAGCCTCCACTGTTTTGAGTAATCTTCTATAGCATATAGTTGGCCTCTGCCTAGCCTATACTCTCCAGAGCATCTGTGACAGAAGCCAGTCTGCTCTGTGCCTGCTCTTTTTCTTTCTTGACCCCAGATCTGCTTTTCCCACCTGTGTCCTGCCTCTAGCCCCCAATTCCAGACCCCAACAACATGCGAGACTTTGTCAGCTACCCCTCAGCGGGCAACGAACGGCTGCACTGCACCATGAAGCGTACAGAGGATGACCCAGAGGTCGGTGGGCCCTGCTACACACTCTACTTGGAGTATCTTGGAGGACTCGTGCCCATTCTCAAGGGCAGGCGCATCAGCAAACTGCGGCCAGAGTTCGTCATTATGGACCCTCGGACAGACAGCAAATCAGGTAGGCCCTTTGCTGCAGGGACTGAGACCCCATTTTTGTGTGGTTGTGAAGTATCACCTTTAAAGTCATGCAAGGAGAATCCCAGTTTCTGAGACTGTTTGATGCTGGTTAGTGTGGCACACTGTTGACGTTCCTCCCTTCCCTGGCTCCCACCTAAGTGAGCAGTTTTCTAAAGGCCCTTGCTGGGAGGTTTTCACAGCACTGCATGCGTATCAGGTTGAGGAAACGTGAGCTCCCATCCCAGGGAAAGCCCTGAGTACAGCCCTCTCACAGTCACTGAGTAAGTACTCATTGAGTTACCTGGATATAGTACTGAGATAATGAGAAAATAGTCCCTGCCTTCCCAGGAGGGTGACAGCGCTCAGATTTTCAAGCCTACAGCCCACTTTCAGCCTTGTACTTTTGCCTCTGCCCTGCTAATCCACTATTTGGTTTTCCAGTTCATTCTAGTGAAAGGTTCCTATAGACCCATTATCGTTCCGACATGAAGCATCATTCTGTTCTTGTGGGCATCAGTGTTCAGACATCTTAAGGTGCCTCTCTACAGGATCCTGAGGCCCCTACAGGAAGGGACTGGGAGGTTTTTTGTGCCAGTTAGTTGCCAGCTGAATGTACATGGACGTGCTTGTACCTGCAACCTTCATGTGACTCCTGTTCCAGAAGGCACATTGGCCTTGGTGTCTATCACCTATCACAGTGTCCTGCCTGGCACACTACAGTCGTCACTCTCAGGAGCCTGTTGCCCTGGAGGGAGGAACTGGTCATCTTTGTAGCACTAGACCTTGAGACAACATTGTTCATATTGAGTTTGTTTCATTAGTTAATACTCTCAACTTCCTAGTGTCAGTTCACCCTTCGGACTGGTCTTTGTCCTTTATTGTGTCCCTGAACCTGTCATAGTATGTGTGACCAAGGTCTTCTTAGTTCTTAAAGCAGTGGCCATGTTTACCCTCAGCCTCACTTGCTGATGCCACTATTTTACATGTCTGCACCACGTCCTAAGCGTTACCACAGCAACTGTGGCAGTGTTCTCCACCACCACATGTTCCCATATAAAGTGAAAAGCAATAAGCCTCAGCTTTAAACTGTGAGTGTTTGTCATCTTTCTTGATTTTTGATTCATATGATCAGCTAGTTCCAAGGGTAGAGGGAACAAGCACTAGAATTGAGGGCGTCAGTCAGGAAAGGAAGGACAGTGGAAACTTGCAGGAGTGGCCAGGTCCCCCAGAGACTGCACACTCCTCCCTGTGTAGCTTGCTCTCCAGAGACCTTCTCCAGGCACAGCCCTGAAAACCCGGGCTGAGACTGGATGTTAAGATCTCTTGGGTGAAGGAAGGGCTTGTTTATTTCCCCCATGTGCCTGACTTCCCTCTGCAGAGGGGCTGTAGCCTCCCAAGGCCAGACTTCTCTGCCTGGCATGCCTAGTTTTCCTAAATGGTCAGACTTGCCAGTTCATACCAAATACAGACTACTTGGTTGCTAACACATCTTTGGGAAATGAGGTATTGTATCTTAAATTTTTTATAACTAAAAGTTAAAAAGTAAAGTAAATCTGAAAACACCAAGTCAGTGTCACTCTATGTGGTATATGAGCTCCTTGTGAACCTGCTGGAGCACAGGACAATTTAAGCATTTGAAAAATTCATCAAATTTAAACACCTTCATGACAGAAATAGAAGCTGTGTCACAAGGCACAGTGTGACTAATTGGCAACTCAACGGTATATACAAAGTAACTCAGAGGATGGAGGTGACATGTAACCTTGAAAAGACAGGACTGTCACATTATGAGAAGCTGATTAACCCTTGCTAGACTCCACAACATTCTCAACATATGACCCTTGGAGCAGCAGGGTGAAAAGCACCTGAGAGATGTAGTTAACTCTTGAGTTTCTGGGCTCACTCTTTTCATTAACTAATGAGGTCAGTTGTGGGACCTGGGTTCATTGGGAGATTTTTATGTACTTAATTTTGTGATTTACTGCTGGGAATGTTTGACAAGTGTCTTGACAAATAGAATTATCACTGTGGGGAGATGCAGCTTTGTCTATACAATGTCTGTTCAGCATACATAAAACCCTGAGTTCAGTACTCCCATAAACTAGGCATGGTGTGACATGGCTATATCCTTACCTGTCGGAATTAAAAGTAGGAAGAGTTGAAGAGTAGAGTCACCCTCAGCTGTGTAGCAAGTTCAAGACCATCCTGGGATAAGCACAAGGCGGGACTATGGGGATTGGGTGACAGAAAGAACAGGTATGAGAGTGTGGAGTGGTTGAAGCAGCGAGACACTTCTGGTAGTACGGTGTCTGCTTGCAGGTCTATGCTTGGTCCACTGTACTTTTATAACCCTCTGTTTTGGGCTTCTAATCTTTCTTCTGATGGCCAACCAGCAAACTTATTAGGAATGGTGTCCTTATGAAGTACGCACAGAGCAATCCAAATCTACCACTGAACATTCTCACTGCCCAGAGTCTCCCTTTCAGTGCTCGGCAGGGGTCACCTGTACCAGGTGGGATTGTTAGGCCCTAGACTGCCTGTGGCAAACCTAGAATTGTCATTCCAGACAGAACTGGCCTGGTTGGGTCTTCCAAAGCCAAAGCAGGATCCGAGGAGACTGTGGGTGAACCCTCAGGCTAGCTTTCCAGTCTTCTTGAAAGTTCACACAAGACTAGGTAGTCGCTTGAGTGTTTTACTCAATAGTAAAATTTTTGTTTTCAATTTTGACATAATGAACAATTTTGTATATTTTCAAGGCAGTAAAATATCAGCCGTTTTAATAACAGTAGTAGAAATTGCCTTCTTCTGTTCAGAAAAGAACATAAAAATGTAAACGGAAAAGAACTGCTGCTTTGTGTTTTAACCTCTAACCTAACGAAGAAGCCCATAGAGTCAGGCTGGACAGCTGTTAACAGTTGCTTGCACCTTACCATTGGTTTCTTACAGATGAGATCTATGGGAACAGCTTAATTTCTACCGTGATTGACAGCTGCAACTGCTCAGACTCCAGTGATATAGAACTGAGTGATGATTGGGCTGCCAAGAAGTCTCCCAAAATTTCCAGAGCTAGCAAATCACCCAAACTCCCAAGGTAACAATAGGCTTCCCTTTATTGTGCCTCTCTACATGACAGAACATTGTTCTAGATAAGAGTTCAATGCAAGCTGACTGTAATGAGGATTCTGAACTTCTTAGGTCCAGATTGCTGCTTAGTTCTAGAACCATTTCTACCCAAATAAACTTGGCTACATTGAAAAAAGAGGAAATAAAGGAAGGTCACACTTTGACAGCAACAAGAGCAACTCTCCTTTTGTTTTCTCACCACTTTTCATTCTGGAAGATTCTTTCTGGAATAAATACAGCCTGCCTGCCTGCCTGCCTTTCTCCTCCAGGGTAGAATGGAAATGAAGGCCTCAAGGCCTCACGAGGGTCAGCAGTGAAGGCGTGTGGAGCCACCACTGCTTCCAGCTTCCTTGTTTTCCCTTCCAGTTTAAGAACAGAAAACAAGGTTTTACAGCAGATGTGTCACGTTGATGAGAATGCCCAGTTCCGTGCCTGTGACGCCGTCTGAAGAAGCCAGAGGGCTGCTGTCACCACCTGGGAGAGCACTGTCTCCTCCTCTTGCTGTCATGGCTATATGACTAGATAAGACTTTTCTGTGGGCAGTAATGGACAGACAGAACCTCATCAAGACCCTTACTTGTTGACAGTTGTGTGATAGCATACAAAATCAAGGTGTGATTTGCATACCACCCTAGACATGCCCAGATGGCCATCTTTCAAATATCTGGTTCATTGGGCAGCAGATTGACTCACGTGTCACCATTTCAGGATGAAGGACATGCCCTTCATTCGTGAAGGTCTCGTGTGCTTCTTGCATTCAGTATGACTTCTGTTCCTATAAATTATTTTTTTTACTGTTGAATTTCATATGAATATGGGTACTCTTGATTTAGCTTTTTTTTTTTTTCCTCAACACAGTATCATAGATATCAGTAGTTTGCCTTTTTATTTTAAAACACTTTATGGGATTATTTCATTATAACAAGCATGTCACTATGTGTTATGTGCTTTCCCAGTCAATAGATATTAGGTAGTCTCTAGTTTGGGACTGTGATGAATAAATCCATTATAAATTTTTTGTGCAAATCTTTTGGGAAATATTGCACTCATTTCTCTTGCATATATTCTTATGAAAGGAGTTACATGGTCATGAATTAAATACATTTTAAACTTTAGTAGAAACTACCAAGTAGCATTACAAGGTGATTATACTAAATTAAATTTCTACAACAATATATATAAGGTTTCCATTCTCATTTCCAGCTTTGTGGTGACTTTAAGAGTTTTACTCATTCTAGATAAATGTGTGGCTGTGTAGTGACAATGACACTGGAGTGTGACTCTGGAATCTCCAGGGATTAGTGATGTCGAGCTGAGCACTTGTCCTGTTTATATCAGCATCTGATTGTTGCCTTTGGTGAAGTGTCTTGTTTGAATTTTCCCTTCATTTTTTTTTAATTGGGTTGTTTTAATCCTTGTAACAGAGGACTCTGTCAAATACACATTTTGCTAGATAGTCCAATGTGAGAGGTCCATTTATACTCCATTCCTCTTGCATTGCACTTAGGAGCTCTCTGTTCTAAGGCCGTGAGCGTCCTTCCTGAAGCTTTAAAACTGTAGTTTTCACATTAACTCTCGGATCTGCTTTATAGCCAAACCAGTGTTTGTGTATGGCATGAAGGGTAAACAGTGAGTTTTACTACCCAGCCGTTCCAGGAATGTTTCGTTTTCATCTAAAGTTTGTTTCAACTGCTCATAAAATTAGGAACTTCTATCATTCTGTAGTGTTTCCCACTACCTAAGCAGATCATTCGCCACACATTTTGTCTATAAATACCCTCTGAAGGTTCTGCCATTCTTGTAAATGGTGCTCCCTTCCTCACTCTCTCTGCCTGGGACACTGACAGCAGCTAAGCCAACTGCACACAGCTCAGCCCTCCGTCTTCCCCTTTCCCTGGAGCCCTGACTTTCTTACCAATATATATCTGCTGCTTCATGCACTTTTCTTAGGACATCATGACCCCTACTGTAGCTGTTTTCATAGCACCGTCTTTTGACGGTGGATAGACTTACATTGTAAATAAAGGAGTAGAGAGAGAACAAGGAATCAGAGGCAACAGGAGAGCTTCAGATTCAGTGGTTTGACTTAAATATTACAGGTGGTGGTGGTAAATAATCTGCTAAAATCCAAACTGACATAGAAGAAGTTTTGTAAATCACAGTGTCCTTAGGATGAGAAACAGTCTTACCTCCTGCCATCTCCCTAGGGCTGATTCTGCAAACCTGTGGCAGAAGGCATATGCGCTTTTCTAAATGTACTGTGGGTCAGTAGGTGGTGAGTGTTCATTCTCTGCCTCTTACAGGTGGATCACCAGGGGTCATTTCCATATGTTTTAATTCTGCATGTATTACTTAGTATTTAGTTGACATCCTTTCCCTTGTTTTTAAATCAAAAGCAAGAGAGAACTTTGTGAAATTAGTGCCCTGACCATTGAGAGCCAGCATTCTACAGCTTCATGTCAGAGGGAGAGGGGTTCTGAATCATGCATCCTTCTGTGACTGTCTGACCCTCCCACCTTGTCTCCACAGGATCAGCATTGAGGCCCGAAAGTCACCCAAGCTTCCTCGAGCTGCTCAAGAGATTTCTCGGTCTCCTCGATTGCCCATGCGCAAGCCCTCCATGGGCTCACCCAGCCTGACCCGGAGAGAGTTTCCTTTTGAAGACATCACTCAGGTAGACTCACATAGCTGACAACGGAGCTGCACACAATCCAGCCAGCAGGCTACCTGGAAGTACCGCCATCCTTCCCAACTCGCCCGTCTTGCTGATTACCATACCTGCATGCGTGCACACCGTGTGGCTGTGCTCCACACCTCTCTGTTGCTGGAGTCTTCCTCCAGGAGAGCTCTGAGTGAGGTGTATTCCCTTCTTCACCTCCTGCCTCCTGCCTCCTGGTCCTGCAGTGACTCCTCAGTTCTAGGAAGGGGACACTGGCCATAGCCCCACAGTCTGGCCTTGCCTGCCTTCTCTGTGCCTATGTTCTATCTCAGTCACCTGTCTAGCTCCTCCCTGGTTTTGCCCTCACTTCCAGCCCTAACTGTTCCAGTATGTTCCTTCTCTGTGAAGGCTTCCTGCTCTGGCCCAGCCAATACATGTCTAACCCCCTGCTAGTGTTCATCAGACACCTCTTTGTATACAAACCAACAAAAGCTTTATTATCCATCATTAGGTCCGAAGTTCCTCCAGGAGCTATGTTTTACTCACACCCACCTTGGGCATAGCACTGACTTTTTTAAATGTTTTTCATTGACATGATGAAGCAATAGGATAATTGGGAGGTTCAAGGTCATAATGGATTCAGGTCAGCTGAAATCTGCAGAATTTATCCATGAGAAAAAATGAACAAAATTGTGTCCCAATCACTTTGGTGGCCTTTTCTTTTCTTTTCTTTTCTTTTTTTTTTTTTTTTTTTTTTTTTTTTTGTTGTTGTTGTTGTTTGTTTAAGTTTTGTCTTTATTTCACATAATGTTATTACTTTATTATTTTATTAATTGGTTAAGTAATTAGTTTAAGATACTGCTGGTAGTCCAGACTGGTCTGGACCTTAGTATACCCCTGCCTCAGCTTCCCGGTTGCTGAGAGCACAGCCTGCCACACCTGCTTCATGTTTTCCTGGTTGTTATAGTGAGGCCATGCTCCTTCCCAGGCTCAAGTGCTTCTTCATTCTCCTCACCAGCTGAAGCTACAGACATACACTACTACTATGAGCTTTGATGGCCTTTTAAATTTTATTTTAGAGACAGGGTCTTCTCTACTCTGGGTGGCCTCAAACTTGCTGTGTAGCCAAGGATGACTCTGAATTTCTGATCCTCCAACTTAACCTCCAGAGTCTAGGATTCCAGACTTGTATCACCAGGTCGGGTTTGTGCAATGGTAGCGATCAACCCAAGGGCTTCATGCATGCTGGGTGGGCATTCTGCAAACTGAGCCACATTCCAGAGCCCTTTAATAACCTTTGAAAAGGCCTTTTAATTTATGCATGTATGTGTGTCTGTGTGTACCAGGTGCATACATGTACCCACTGAGGCCAGACCCCCTGGAATTGGAGTTGGAGACAGTTGTGAGCCCCTGACGTGGGCGCTGGGAATGGAACTCCTGTCCTCTGCAAGGGCAGCACATGCTCTTAGCTGCTAATGCCCTTCTAAAACTGGATGCGTGTGGACATGCTGGCAAAGAGCACTCCCAGCTCAGTGGCCACCACTGGGAAATAGAAGCCCATCATGTTCTGGCTAACTTGGATCTGTAACATGGCATCAGGTGGAGACTGAACATTGCTAGCACTGTCTACTTAAGCATTTTACATGTTAGTACTCATTCTAAGTAGACAATTGTATGAAATAGTCTGAGATTCTTTTTATTTTTCTTTCCCTCTCCCCCCACAGCACAACTATCTTGCTCAGGTCACATCCAATATCTGGGGAACCAAGTTTAAGATTGTGGGTTTGGCTGCATTCCTACCAACCAACCTCGGTGCAGGTAAAGACTCACTCTATTTTCTCACTGTCCCATTGGAAATCGATAGAAGTTCCCGGTTTAGCCTGTGGCAGTGTAACTAGAAAATGAGCTCTTAAGACAGTACAGGATTCCTGTCTGTGGCCCTAACGACAACCACTCAATGTTAGAGAAACAGATCTGTCGCTCACTGGTGTTTGTTCCTGGTGCTTTCCTTTGTTTTTCTTTGATAAGCTCTGTGTTAGTAGCCAAAATCTCTAGTAGAAGATTTGAACGACGTCTAGATATTTGGCTGTGGTGAGCAGATCTAGGTTCCAGTGCCCAGGTTCTTGCATTACAAGAAGCATCTAAAGAGAAGTTAAAGGCCAAGAAGGTAGCTATCTCCTTTTCTTAAGAATTCAGTTCTTGTTTTTCCTTATCTGTAAGCATCTACCTGTGACAGGTTTGAGATACAGAGAAAACTTATGTGAGGAGAATGGAGGCTGAACCCACACCAGGCTTTGTTTTTCATTTGCATCCCTATCCGAGTGAGTAGTAAGTACTCACTACCTTACCTCAGGCAGGGAAGAAGTGGACTTAGCTGAAGAGCCTTTCCAGAGCAGCCTCCCTCTGCTTGCTGGCTCTTCCATGCACAGCTGTGCTGCGCTCCCTGCCCGCCCGCGCTGTGTTTTATAAAACAGCCATATAATGTGGTGGGAGGGGGCACCTCAGTGCTCCCCTGAGGAATCCCCACCATGCTACAGGCCTACAAAAGGAAGTTTACTGAGGGAAGGGAAGGGGACCTGGAAAAGGAGTAGAGGGAGGGGGAAGGGATAGAGGGAAAGGGAGAGAGAGGAGGGGGGGGGAGAGAGAGCGAGCGCAGGAGAGCACTAGAGCTGGCTGGCACTGGGCTGACAGAGATGCAAGCTGTTGCTAGGTAGCCATTGGGCGAAGCCTAGAGGAATAGCCAACTCCCATCTCTCTGTTTTGCCTCCTTGCTGATCTTCTCTCTGTGAGGCCAGGTAGGCCTTGGCCCTTGATCCACCGTTGTGCTCTCTGCAGTTGAATTTAAATCATTCTTCAAGAATTCTGTCTATACAAGTTGCAGGCTTATAAAATAAATTATTCTTGCAAACCAAATGCTAAAATGCATTGAGGATGGGGTGCAGCATGGCCAAACAGGGCCTAGCAGGGCTGAGCAGGACCTAGCATGGCCGAGCAGGGCCGAGCAGGACTGAGCATGGCTGAGCACTTTGTGTGCACCTGTGAGGATGCACTTAAAACAGCACCAGGTTTAGAACTTTCATTGTGAAGTTTTCAGTTCAAATAAAAGTAAAGCCAAAATAGAACATAAAATTTAATTAGATTTAGTCCTTGGCCTCACAAAAACATGATAAGGCTTGCTGTGTATAATGAGATAAAGAATGTCGTGACAGGGCCAGTGTGGGGTTTTATGCCGTAACTGTGGTTTTACTGCGTGAACAATGGACCCTTGCTGTTTCTTCCTCACTTTCTCCCACAGCACAGCTCCCTTGTCTCCAGAGGGAATTTCTTAGGATATGTCAGTGCTCTGGAAGCTGTCTGATGACCACAAAATGGTCAGTTACTCACCTGTGCCCTGCTAACTTGTTTAAATGTCACTGTGACCTGCACCTTAGTAAGCCTCTGAGAACTTAGCCTTCCTAAAACAAAGATTGCGAGAAAGGATTGAGGTGAAGATCTACTTAATGTATCTTTTCAAAATTCTGTCCTTCTCTTCGTGTGAGTAGATCCACAGTTAAGCCAGTAGGGATACTAAAATGGGGGCTGTGGCTGTCCCCAGGGGCCTCTGCTATTGTGGTGAGTCAGCAGTCTGTCAAGACAAAGGCTTCCTGAGACACAGCACTGGGACACTGTTCTCCTAACCAATGACTTTATTAAAAGAACTGTTGGACCATATAGCTCCCGTGACCAAGCGTAAAGAATTCCTCCTTGATTATATTAGACAAAGGAAGTTTGGGCTAGGAAGTATGCTATTCATGTTACCTTAGTAATCTTCCAAATGCAGTGTATGATGCTCTAATGGACTTGGGAAGTGAGTATTCCTTATATTTAATCATTTGTTTCCTTCAGTTAGAACAGACTAGCCTGTGGGTGTGGGGGGATGGGGGGGAGGATGGTAAGTTCAGTATAAAGACTTGTGAGGGAGAGGGCAGCAAGCCAGTCTGGCTTCATCTCTGGCAGTCTCTCTCCTCCTCCTCTTGGCACTGCCCCCTTCACCGTCCTCCCCCTCCTCTTCTGAGACAAGTTCTCACTGTGTAGTCTTCCTACCCTCAGTTTAACTCATCTCCATGCTTTACTGATCCTCCAAGGTGTGTGACATGTGACATCCCACATGAACTTGATCTATTTGCTAATGGTCCCAGAAACTCACTTGCTGTGTCAGGGCATGCTCATGTATTTGGTCGCCTGTAGTCCTTTCTAAGACCTGTGGCTATGGGGTACACAGAGCCATGGTGGCTGTGACTGATCCAGGAAATTTCTTTTAATTTTTTACATAACCTAAGTATTATGTCATAGACTCAAAATTCAGACTTGTTAAAAGATGGTTCACAGTGGGGGGGGGGAATGGAAAGAAGAGGGAGTGGGGGGGAGAAAGACAGGAAGAGAAGAAGAGAGAAGAAAGAAATGGAGAGACAGGGCAGAGAAAGAGAGACAGGAAAAGAGAGAGAAAATGAGAGAGGGTGGAGGGGAAAGAGAGAAAGAGCTCGCATTCATCTTACTACTGTCAACCTGGTTTGGCCTCCCCCCCCCCCCAAGAGGCAAATGATACTTGTAATCAGTCCTCAATGTAAAAAAAAAATGTTCTTTATTGCTCTGGACAATAAAGATAGCACTTTTGTACTAACTCCAAACAACATAGAACTTTTCCACCAAAATTCATATTGTGTTTTGTGGCTAAGTGTGATGAGACTCTGGGTGGGAAGGACACCTTGAGCACCAGCTTCAGACTGAGGCCCCAGCACAGCCACGGCCTGTAGAGCATACTGGTTTGTCAGGCCCAGAGCCAGTGGTAGACATAGGATGTGGCTTCTCTTACTGAAAATGCTGTTAAAGTGCCTCTGTGTGTGGTTTCACAAAAAAGAGTATTAAACATGAAAGATGGGTCACTGAGGTTACACAAAGGCCAGGCAACCTAAGTTTAATCTCCTATAACTTCGACACATGTATCATGGCACGCACATGTCTTACACACACGTGCGATTAAGTTAATAATAATAATTAATAAACATTTAAACATAAAAGAGAGTTGATAGAAACCTAATCTTGCTTTAACATGCTCGTGAAACTTACATTCATAATTTTAAAATTAATTTTATCTTTTCTAACTATTTTATTTCCAACTTAGACTTCCTCTTAACTGTGTTAATCAAGTTCATCTTAAGGTTTAAGCAGACTATAGGAGTACTATAAATCCCTCGGCAGACCGCTGTAGGTGAGACTCAGTAAGATAAGCCTTCACCCTCAACAGCAGCCGCTCCCCATCCTCCGTGGTCCAGCCCCACCGATGTCAAATAGCTCCTGAGTGTGGCACTCCCAGCACCGCTGTTTGAACTAAATTACCTTTCTGGTTACAAATGAAGCTTTTAAAGACTTTGTTTCCCTGTGTCTGCTCATTGTAAGGAAGGATAAGTCCAGGGCATGGTTTTGGCATTTAAAATGTGTGGTTCTGTAGACAAAGAACTTTCCAGTCTATACTGTATTCATGAGAAGACACTAAAGCACTACTCCAGCTCCTGGTCCAGCCTGCAGGTGGGCTGCCAACAGCAGGATCCAGGGCCCTCTGTCTCGCTCCATCACACTGCTACTCTGGCTCTCCTCTGGCGTGCCTCCACTAACTGTGTCCTCCTTCCTCTCACCAGTAATCTATAAAACCAGCCTGCTGCATCTCCAGCCTCGGCAGATGACCATTTATCTCCCAGAAGTTAGGAAGATTTCCATGGACTATATTAATCTGCCTGTCTTCAACCCAAACGTTTTCAGTGAAGATGAAGATGACTTACCAGGTGTGTCACACACTTAGACTTGTCTGTCACAATCTCTCTCTTAGTGGGTCATGCAAGGGACAAGAGTGCTCAGTCACTGAGTACAGTTGCTGATGAGGTTTGAAAAAGGCCCACCTCACTTGGTAAGCTTAAGAGGCATGGTGTACCCTAGGAGGAGAACCACCATGGGTGCTTTTTGGCAGGAAGGAAGCTCCCAGAGCACGGGTGGTTTAAATGGCAGTGACAAGTGACAGTTCACAGAGCATTTCTCACATCACATGTTACCTTTCTTTGCTTTCCATTGCTTACTTAAACAGTGTGACCAAAAGCAACATGGGGAGGAAAGGGTCTACTTCACCTCACAGCTTACATTCTGTCAGGAAGGGAAGTCAGGGCAGGGGCTCAAATCAGGAACCTAGAAACAAGAACCTAATCTAGAAGGGCTGTGTAAAATCAGAACTAAATCCCGTCCCATCTAGCACCTGTCCTTTCTATCCCTGCTTCTAACCACCTCTCTAGAGGCCTGTAGTGCTCACAGATCCCAGCCTCTCAGTCCTACCCATCTCCAGGACTCAGAGCCTTTGCATTTGAACACCTTCCACCATACAGATCAAGTCTCTGCACAGAGGCCTGGCTTGACTTATAGATGCTGTTTAGCACACATCTTTTACATTTTATTTTACAGACTGTCAGACATCTGTTGGCCTCGAGATTTCTTCGCTATAGTAAGGAATTCTTAAACAGTCTTGTTCTGTTCCCAAGTCAGTGTTTTCCAGTGGCTGCCCATGAGTAGTAACGATTCTCAGTTACCCAAGGGCACTTGGAAAACATTCTTGCTTTTTAAGTACAAGTTTTGTAGACCCAGACTCTACTTCCACACCAGCACCTGCCTGCCCTTTGGTGAATGAACTTGGTGCGTAGCTTGACACATGTTCTGCTATTTCAGTCTCTGGTTGGACGTGACTCATACTTTCCCTTGATAATCTCTCTGCTGTCCCAGATGCAGTGATTAGAGTTTTCTCCACAGTTGAGTTGCTACAGTGACTGGCTGTCAGTGTGTGTGTGTGTGTGTGTGTGTGTGTGTAGTTCTCTGTAGAGAGGATGGAGTACACTCTCTTGGGGCTCACAGTCAGGGATTGTGAATCCACAGAGGCTCTCCATTGGTGAGGGAGAGATACCTGAAGTCATTGCTTCCTGGACACCAAAGAGTATCTCAAAGAGAGATCAGCATACCAATGATAGGAAGCCTGAAGTAGGACCAGACTCCTACAGCCAGAGGATGAACTGTCTCAGGGGAGGTCCCAGCAAAGAGTGGTTAACAGATCCCAAGGCCAGGCTTAACTTGTTGGCTGCATTTTGCTGTTTGGGTGAAGTCAGCCAACCTATATAATAAGTCAGATCCTGTTTGCTGCTCAATTATTTGTTGCTGTGCAGCCTTTAACACCAAGTTTCAGGCCTCTGGGTCTGTGACAGTGTGCTCTGAGGAAGAGACACAGCCACTTAGTAGGCTAAGGGGAGCAAAGCTAAAGTCAGCAGCACTGCCAACGGGCACAGACTATGTCTCTGAGCACCTTCCTGCAAGTCATGGCTGACATTTGTGGACCATGAAGTACCACTGGATTGTACTAGAATATCCACATGCCTTCCTTGGTTGGCTGTGCCTTAAATGCTGTTTGAAATGCTAAGAAGCAGTAAATACGCAAGGGCATTTGGCTAATACGCCCATTCTAGGGGATTCTTTTCTTTGGTGTTTCCACTTTATTTTACATAGGCATGTTATGAGCAAAACCACTAAAGAGTTCTTTAGACATTTATGTATACTGGTATCATACAAGCATGTGGTACCAAAGTCAGAAGGTTCAAACATGTTGATTGAGGTGTTTTGACAATACCTTAGCCTATGTTCAACAGGCAGGCCATGCTGCACACTCCTCAGTTGGCTGTGTCCTTCCAGAAACGTAGGGAAGCTTTGTGAGCAGCCTCGTCTCCAAGCAAGCACAGCTCGGTCTTAGTGGTTACAATTTGCTAGGAAAAGATGAGATATATTTAAGTATGCATCTTATTCTGACCTAGTTCTATGACACTGTTTTGCAACCGATTCCTGTTTGTTTGTTTGTTTGTTTGTTTGCAGTCACAGGAGCGTCAGGTGTCCCTGAGAACAACCCACCCTGCACGGTGAACATCCCTATTGCACCCATCCACAGCTCTGCTCAGGCTCTGTCTCCCACACAGAGCATAGGGCTGGTGCAATCCCTGCTGGCCAACCAAAATGTGCAGTTGGATGTCTTGACCAATCAGACAACAGCTGTAGGGTCAGTGGAGCATGCAGGTGATGCTGCTACCCAGTACCCAGTCTCCAGTCGGTACTCCAGTCCTGGACAGGTGATTTTTGGAGGTGTAGAAATGGGCCGCATCATTCAGAATCCTCCTCAGTTGCCTTTGCCACCACCGCCGCCGCCGCCACCACCACAGGCGCCTATGCAGCTGTCTGCGGTGGACCATGGAGATCGGGACCATGAGCACCTGCAGAAGTCAGTCAAGGCCCTGCGGCCAGTGCCTCAGCTGGCTGCCGAGGGAGATGCGGTGGTTTTCGGTGCCCCGCAGGAGGTCCAGGTGGCAAAGATGAATCCCCCACCCCCATACCCAGGAACTATCCCTGCTGCCCCCACCACGGCTGCACCCCCACCCCCTCTGCCACCACCACAGCCCCCAGTGGATGTGTGCTTGAAGAAGGGTGACTTCTCACTGTACCCTACAGCAGCACATTACCAGCCTCCACTAGGCTACGAGAGGATTACCACCTTTGACAGCAGTGGCAATGTGGAAGAGGTGTGCCGGCCTCGCACTCGGATGCTCTGTTCCCCAAACACCTACACTCTTCCTGGCCCAGGCAGTTCTGCCACCCTGAGACTCACAGCCACTGAGAAGAAGGTCTCCCAACCCTGCACCAGTGCCACTCTGAACCGACTAACTGTCCCTCGATACTCCATCCCCACAGGAGACCCACCTCCATACCCTGAAATTGCTAGCCAGCTGGCCCAGGGGCGGAATGCTACTCACAGGCTGGACAACAGTCTCATCCATGCCACCCTACGAAGGAACAACCGAGAGGTTGCACTTAAGATGGCCCAGCTGGCCGACAGCTCCCGTGCCTCACTGCAGCCCCCAGCCAAGCCTAAGGGGGGCGCTGGTGGGGCAGTGGCACAGCTCCCATCAAGGCCTCCACCTGCCCTGTACACCTGCAGCCAGTGCAGTGGAGCAGGGCCCAGCTCACAGTCAGGTGCGGCCCTGGCCCATGCGACCAGCACCTCCCCACTGGCCTCCCAGTCCTCCTACAATCTTCTAAGCCCTCCTGACACCTCCCGTGATCGTACTGACTATGTCAACTCAGCCTTCACAGAGGACGAGGCCCTGTCTCAGCACTGTCAGCTCGAGAAGCCTCTGAGGCATCCCCCACTTCCTGAAGCTGCTGTCACCATGAAGCGGCCTCCCCCTTACCAGTGGGACCCCATGCTGGGTGAGGACGTTTGGGTTCCCCAGGAAAGGACAGCACAACCTACAGTGCCCAACCCCTTAAAACTGTCCCCCCTCATGCTAGGGCAAGGCCAGCATCTGGATGTGGCTCGAGTGTCCTTCGTGTCTCCCAAGTCTCCGTCCAGCCCTACTGCCACCTTCCAAACAGGCTATGGGATGGGAGTGCCATATCCAGGCAGCTATAACAACCCCTCTTTGCCTGGAGTCCAAGCTCCATGCTCCCCTAAGGATGCCCTGCCCCCACCACAGTTTGCACAACAGGAGTCTGCTGTCGTACTTCAGCCAGCATACCCACCCAGCCTTTCCTATTGCACCCTGCCCCCCACATATCCAGGAAGCAGCACATGCTCCGGTTTACAGCTGCCGCCCATCGCCTTGCACCCTTGGAATTCCTACAGCACCTGCCCACCCATGCAGAATGCCCAGGGCACTCTCCCCTCCAAGCCCCACTTAGTGGTAGAGAAGCCTCTTGTGTCCCCTCCACCTGCCGAGCTCCAAAGCCACATGGGCACAGAGGTGATGGTAGAGACTGCAGACAATTTCCAAGAAGTCCTCTCTCTGACAGAAAGCCCTGTACCCCAGAGGACAGAAAAATTTGGAAAGAAGAACCGGAAGCGCCTGGATAGCCGAGCAGAGGAAGGAAGTGTTCAGGCCATCACTGAGGGCAAAGTAAAAAAGGATGCTAGGACTTTGAGTGACTTTAATTCTCTCATCTCCAGCCCCCGCCTAGGGAGAGAAAAGAAGAAAGTGAAAAGTCAGAAAGACCAACTGAAGTCAAAGAAGCTGAACAAGACAAACGAGTTCCAGGACAGTTCAGAGAGTGAGCCCGAGCTGTTCATCAGTGGGGATGAGCTGATGAACCAAAGCCAGGGCAGCAAGAAGGGGTGGAAAAGCAAGAGGAACCTGCGGACAGCCAGTGAGCTGGAGGAATTCAAGTGCCGTAAAGCCAGTGAGAAGGAAGACGGGCGGCTGGGCAGCCAGGGCTTTGTGTACGTGATGGCCAACAAGCAGCCTCTGTGGAATGAAGCCACACAGGTGTACCAGCTGGACTTTGGAGGAAGGGTGACCCAGGAGTCTGCCAAGAACTTCCAGATCGAGTTGGAAGGACGACAGGTAAGGAGCAAGTGGCGATAGTGCCTTGAACTCTGGGAGCAAGCATTTAAAAGGCCCCCTCATGTGCTTTAAATCCAAGTGATGCATGAACCATCAGGGAGCTGCTTAGAAAGGGAAAAAGCAGTCCCCATGCATTCCCTCGCCACCTGCATTTTAGTTGCAGGTGCCTCCTAGAGTTTGGTGTTTTCTGGTATCTGTCTTTTTTTTTTTTTTTTTTTTTTTTTTTTTTTTTTTTGCAAAAAACATAGATTTTTATTTATTGGTACTTCTAATTTAGCCATCATGTGTTGCCTACCTCCTGAGTAACTCTAGTGAACTGTGCTGTCTGCTTCCCTCAGGAGTTGGCAGACTTAGTTACCTCTTTCCTACCTTTTCATCTCATGGCTTTGCTTCCTTCCACCTTGACCCCAAGACAATGCAATTTGGACAGACTAATGATAATATATACAGTACTCCTTCCTAGCTGCTCATTACCAGCTATGGGAGAATGTTATGGTTGTCAACCCCGCCTCCCTAGCTCATTAGTACACATGAGAGCTACCCCTACTTTCCCAGGTTAAGCACTAGGTATTGACTTCATTATGTCACTGAGTGTCTTAGTTAGGGTGTTACTGCTGTGAAGAGACACCATAACTGTTGCAACTCTTACAAAAGGAAAACATTTCACTGGAGCTGGCTTACAGGTTCAGGGGTCTAGCCCGTTATCACAGCAGAAAGCGTGGCATTGCACAGCAGACATGGTGCTGGAGAAGGAGACGTCCACGTCTTCATCTGCAGGCAGAAGGAGACTGTGCACACGCTGGGCTTGGCTTGAGCATAGGAGACCATAAAGCCTGCCCCCACAGTGGCACACTTCCTCCAGTAAGGCCACATCTCCTAACAGTAACACTCCTTGTGGCCAAGCATTCAAACATGAGTCTATGGGAAGGGGAGGCCTCCACACTGAGTGATTCACAGCTGTACCTTTTATGAGGTTTTCCTCAATATTTTCATTATCTAGTTATTGTTTGCTTATTTATCTGTATTTATTGCTAAGTCATCCTCCAGTTCTCTAATAGAAAGCAAGACTATTTGGTACAGATGAAGGCCACAGATGACAAGACAGTGCTTGTCACAGCATGGTGGCCTCTGTAACCTGCCACCTCACTTCACCTCCTGGCCACCCTAGGAGGCCCATCCATTTTAAATTTCATTTTTACTTAGTTAACTCATGAAATATTTTTGCTGCCTGCTGTGTGCCTGGCAGTTACTAAGTCACGAATTGGCAAACTGGCCAGTACATCCATGTAGCCCCTTTCCTGTTGTAAATAGAAGTATTACTGATAGACAGTTCTGCCTAATAAATTCTGCAAGTACTTCCATCTGACATGAGCGAAATTGAGTGGTTCTGCAGAGCATGTGAATTACAGGCCCTAAAATGTTTAACAGCACTTACAGAAAGTTTGCCAACTCTTACTCTAAGTGAAGTCGTGACTTCTGAGAAATATGGAAGTAACTGCCATCATGTGTCTTTCAGAAAAGGGAGAAAGACCACAAGGAGTGGGTGTGTATCCTATGCTGTGGTGCAGCAGTCTCAGATTTTGAGGCCACAGCAAGTGGCAAAGCCACAGGTTGAGCAGGACAAGGAGGAACATAGAGGAAAGAGGGTTGTGATACTCTAGAAAGTCACCAAGGCTGCTCTGAGGCAGAGACCTGTGACAAAGGTGGCACATCTCCGAAGTCTCAGCGTGGTGTGGACTCTTCTCTTTTCCTCGGAGAACCCACTTTATCTTACCTGTAGCGCTCCATGTGAGCTCCTTGTCCCCCTTCGTTATCAGCCATGGTCCTCTGTCCTGTTTCCCGTAAACCTGTAGTTAGATCCAGAAGCCTATCAGATTCAGTTACTTGAGTTTCTAGAACTCTGTCCTGGACTGCACTCTCTGCTTCCCTCAGAGCGAGCACAGAGCGAGCTGGCTGCTGTCTCACTTTCTTTTCCTGTCATTGTTTGCTTCCTGCATCCCCCCCCCCCCCCCAGGTGATGCAGTTTGGACGGATCGATGGTAACGCATACATCCTAGACTTCCAGTACCCCTTCTCAGCTGTGCAGGCTTTTGCTGTTGCCCTGGCCAATGTGACTCAGCGCCTGAAATGAAGAGACGGATGCAGGAGGAGACATGGCAGGAGCCTTTGGAGGCAGAGCTCATGCTGTTACTACCTGAGAAGACCAGAGACAACGGTGGTAAAGAAAGCCAGCAGGCCAGGAAGGTGCTGATCTGTAGGCACAGTCGCTAGTTCAGTTAGCCTTTATTGTCTCTTTTCTTTTGATAGAGTGGTGTTTGGAAGCCAAAAATTTGAGTTATCTTGTGTTCTCGAAGGCAGTGTAGCTTAGCTACAGAATGTTGCACTGAATTTACTTCTGATGACTAGGATTAGGGCCTCTGCAAAGAAGATGGTCTTCTCTTAGACATCAGGAATGTTAGTGTTCACTCCTCGTGTCATCTGGCCTCTGTTACCCTTCCAACAGTGTCACGCGTGAAAAAAGAATTTTTTTAAACACAACCAAAACTCTGGAAGATTCAGCTTGTATTGGTTTGGGGAGGTCAACAGCATTTCATTCACAGATGTGTGCTGCTCACTAAAAGATACCTGGATGAGGGAGGGACACATACGCAAATGCCTTGTGCTCTGCTCACGTAAGCCATGGTGGATGGGTGTTGTCGCCAGTGGCAGTGTGATTTGATGGACAGTGTGTGAGGGAAGAGACTGCCCGTGGAGACAGGCTCACAGGCAGACAACTGAATGAGTTGGGAGTGTGGCTTATGCAAGGGTTATTTCCCAAGGATACTAGTTGGAAACCCCATTGGTTTCTTGTGTCAGAATTAATCCCATCTGACTTTGGAAGAAGGTAAGAGACTTCAGTCAGTGGGCAGGTCCAGGCTAGGGTAGAGCTGGCTTACGTCACAGTCGTTAGACTGCTCAGTCACCAGGTACCTCCCTCCACTTGTCCAGAGACAGCCTTTGTGCTCCTTTCTCCTTGTTTTATTCTGGAACACTTTACTGTAGACATCTTTCTCTTTAGATCCTATTGCTTCCCTTGTCCACATTAAAATTTATTTGATTTGAATGCTTTCTAACAATTATAAGTGTAATCAAAAATATGTGTGCATTTCCCAGGATATTAAAAGATAGGGTCATGGTCAAGTGTTTGGGGAAACTCCACAGTATGCTATAAGGGGATGAGAGCTGTTGTTGGGTGTGTAGGCTGTACTAAAGATGCGCCACCGGAAAGCCTTGTTAGTCTGCCTGTGCTTTATTCATTCTGCCTGGAGCATCTTTGCGAAATTTCTTCTTGTGGGAACACACGCAGGCAAATACCCAGACCTGGTAGTAAGACCCAGTTCTTGCTGCTGCTGCTGCTACCTGTGATGCTTACTCACAGAGCACAAGAGCTTTGACTTTTGAGTTGGGTTTTATTTGAAAGCTGACAAGTGGAAGATGCTAAGGAAATTCTTCTCAGCTTAAACATTGTTTTGGTTTCTTCCTCCTCCTCTTCCTCCTCTTTTTCCTCTTCTTCCTTCTCCTCCTTCTTGTGTTTGGTTTAAGAATTAGAAAAGAAACTGTCTGATTGCTTTAGCTGAGCAAAATTAAATTATTCATCATTTTTTTCTAAATTCCAAAGAAATATGGACAAGAACATCTCCCAGCTGATAGTGGAGTTTTCCATCTTATAATTTAAAATATGGGAGTTGATTCTTAGGAGGGTCAGCTGTCCCAGAATGAGTTGAACAGTGTATTCAGAGTTCCTGTGTTTACGTAAGTCCCTGTAGCTTGATAAGACATCTCAGTGCTTATCACTAGCTGTGCAATACTGCTGGAGCCTCTCTGTTTATGGAATAATTTAAATGCAAGTTTCTTTGTTTTGTTGTCTAAGAGATAGTTATTTATCTTACTCTTTATAGTATTCTTGGGAACTATTTTGTTACTATGTATTGGTGACTTATGCCCATTTTATTATTTATTTAGAAAAATAGTACCTTTGTAATGACTTGTTTGGTAGCAATATATTTTGCTGCAAAAAAAATAAAGAGAATATGACAAAAGGCTTTTTTGGGGGGAGGGGCTGGGTGCTTTGTAACTTTCTTGAGAATTGGGAGAAAATTTTATTAATCCCCTAAAAAAATAAATTCACTCTTTATCTCAGTATTGATTGTATGCAAAATAGGCTATTTCTTTGAGATAGCATACCCTAAGATAGTATTTCTTATTTTGAAAATGTTAGTTAAAAATAAAATGTGATAGGACACAAGGAAGAGCAAGACGTCAGAGATAAGAGTCAAAAGAGGCCATTAGTAAATAATCTTCAAGTTTTAGGTTTGGTTTTGTTTGTTTTTTAGTTAAAACTGGCCTTTCAAAAATGCAAAAGTTATACTTAGAACTTCGCTAAATGAGAACAAGTATGGCGGGAATCCCTAAAAGATACTTTCTGTCCATGGAGGTGGCGGCTTCTGGTCTCGAACAGTGCTGACCTGGGAGCTGCAGGAACACCTGCTTCTCACTAGACTCCTCCACCCAGGCAGAAGGGTGAGTCTCAGGTTCCTCGTGGGCAGTAGGCTGCTGGCTGCAGCAGTTGTGACATAGTATCATTTAAGGTAATGGCTTCTTCCAGTCAACATCACTTGATTAAATTCTCCTCAAATTAAGACTTTAAGTAACAAAATTCTAGGTATTTTATGGTTATTAATAGCAATTTGTAAATGTCCCAGTGTCTCATTGAATGCCTAAATTAAAACAGTCAACTACATAGAGACCTGTAGGAAAAGAGTATACTAACCAACATGAAAACTAGTGTTAGATTTATTTGGCTCTAGTATCATCAAAACAAAAGTTGTGGGTAAATATACACTACCCATTCCAATGTATAGCCTGAGAAAAACTGGGACCACCACAGCTAGAAATACGCAGCTGTAAGGGACATAAAGCAAAAGCTTTTGCATGTTGGTACTTTTCATCCACAGACCTGCACTCTGTGTAATGTTCATTCTGTAATCAAAGGTCAGGGGCTCAAGGTCGAATTGTCCTGCCACGGGATAGAGAGTGACTTTGGGCGAGCCCTGGGGTGTCTGACCTCCTTTTGTCTGTCTCTTAAATGAAAAGGTCTAGACAAGCTAAAACACTACATCCTTGCTCCAGGAGCCAGCGAGCTCAAAGTTCAGCAGCTCGCCCTCCCTTTCACAAGGGTGAGAGGATGTTTTAAAACGAGTATGTAAGCTGTCTACTGTCTCCTGAACAGAAACCAGCAGGTTTACCCCAAAATGTGTTTAGAATGCTTATTCTACTAAAAATTAATAGAAGCATCAAATCCGAGTACCATGGAAGTCCCCTATAAGTGTATTCTACTCGGTGGACATCCTCAGGTAAAATAAAGCACGGTGTGGGTGTAAAACTGGATGTGGGTTCAGAAAGAAGAGAGCTGGTAAAGGCTTGCCTCCTTTGCTGTGCTCACGTGTGACAGACAATGCTACACTAAAGGGAACCCACGCTGCCTGTAGGCTACGGACAGGTTGACTGTATTGGCTTTAAACTGGCATTTGAGTTCCTGGGAGTTGATGGTAGCATACAGTTCAGAAGTCTACACCACTGTGTATCTCCTTAGCTCTGGCTGATAAACTCTGGAGGAGTGTGACTTACTCTGTTTCCATTTTCTTCAGCTTTGTGCAGTTTTCTTGTGACTTTATATCTATATTTTCTGTTTACAAGACAATTTTTTTAGGTTTTTCGAGACAGGGTTTCTCTGTATAGCCCTGGCTGTCCTGGAACTCACTCTGTAGACCAGGCTGGCCTCGAACTCAGAAATCCACCTGCCTCTGCCTCCCAAGTGCTGGGATTAAAGGCGTGCACCACCACTGCCCGGCTTTACAAGACAATTTTAAGGGGAAGGGTAGGATTTTAAGATCTTGTTTATTGTAGATAATTTTTTTTCTCGTGTTGTAGAAAAGCATGGGTTATAGATTTGAGTGAAAAGGCACTGTATTATTTACCAAAGGTGTATTGTTTGCATTTGTTTATAAATGCATTATTTTAGTACTGTAAATTTGGGCATAATTTCCGAGTTTACTACTATTGCTACTGCTGGCATCTGTCTTTCTCCTTCTCTGTCATCTTTTTATCCCCATAAATGTGCAATATGGGGTGCATAGGTCACAGACCAAACAAGACCACCAGCATGTTCTTGTCCACACTTTGGGAACAGCGTGCACTGTTTTGTACACATCGGTCCCTCCAGTGTTGGTTTTTTAATTTTTTTTTTATTTCATTTTAAAATTCAGCATTTTGCTTTAACCTTCCAGACAAGATCTGTTGAGAGTCACCATTGCATCTCAATGAGCTCTCCCTTATTTGCCTATCTTTGTATGTATTTTGTATACTAGATTGTCCAGGAAGTATTCTAGAAGGAATTAATGGTTTGCATTCAAAATGATGTAGTTTGTCCAAATTATTTTGCCTTTAAAATTGAAATGGGTCAATTTCATTTTTTTTCTTGATGATTTGAAATTGTAAGATTTGTCCAGCTATTGCTTAATAAAATTTTGCAGATCAAAAAAGATCAATTACATGTGTGCCAAGTTTGAATTATGGGTCTTGGGTCCTTTGAGAAGAAATCACCTCCCTTTAGTGACATGAACTTCTGACCGTCCAGTTACTTCCAGGGTCCCCTGAGAAACACCATCATGACTGGGGACACTCCAAATGTCCCTGTCATCTCCTTGCCCACTTGGTGAATTGTTTTGACTTTTTTTGGATTTTCATCTTTTTGAAAATCCAATTAATAATGCATGTCACCTGGGATGACACCAACTTTTCCAGATTGCATGACCTGATTTTATGCTCTTATTAATTTTTTCTAATAAATGTTTAGTTATATCATGAAAGAAAAAAATGAACATACCTATATAGTACCTAAAAGATCAAAGGAGCTAAGTATGTTGGTACCTTAGTTTGTGGGAAACATAATTAAGCCCAGTTTTAAGCCATTTTGCTAAAAATGGCCCCAGTGTGGCTGTTGACCGGTACTACTAAGTGCTTGCAAGCATCTCCGTTCCTTAGCCATGGATGTGGGAAATGAACACTGGGAGCATATGTCCAAGTGTCTGCTTACAGAACGACTGTGGCGCCCATTCAGGCTTGAGGAGCCAGAAGAAGGCAACCATGTACCAACTCTAGCACAACCTAAAGTCATTATGGGACTATACACCTGTGCTTTACATAATCAAAAGATGGCCAGCTGCCTTGTATAGAATCAAGTCTATCCTGTCTTCTTATGAGTGTTAGTGAACTTTAGAGAATTTTCATGAGGTTTTCACTTAACCCAGGTAGTGAGGGCCACTAGCCAGAATCAGGCCTGTTTCTCCCCCATGCCCCGCCTCCGGTCCCAGCACTCCTAACACTCGGATCCTGCCTGTGTCTGTTGGAAGGAGCTATGTCCAGAATTTCTGTTACCACCACTTGTTGTCTTTGGGACAGTTCAGTAAACTCAGGTTTTCCCAGAATGATTTGTTCTTTTTGAAGATGTAATTTACTTTATACGTAGGAGTATTTTGCCTGCATGTATGTATGTATACCAGGTGGGTGCCTGGTGCCTGCAGAGGTCAGAGTGGATGTTTGATGCCCCGTAACTGGAGGTGATGGACAGTCGTAACCCACATGTGAGTGCTGGGAATCAACCCCGTTTCCTCTGCAAGAGCAAAAAGTGTTCTGACCACTGAGCCAACTCTTCAGATCTCCTGGTTTATTTTTAACTTCTTAGAAAACTTGGAAACTTTCTATAAACTCATCTTATAATGAATGTGTTCTGTTTATTAGTTTCGGTTCTCTTTTCCTAGAAAAAAAGGAGATAAAATTCATCTCTTAGTCCCCAAAACTCAGTATGGAAGAGGAATGCCTGCCTCTTGGAGATTGCCTTCCAATTTCCCAAGGATGTAGAGACACTAACCAGAGCAAGATGCCCTCACTCCATTATGAAGGGGGCACCCTTTACACACACACACACACACACACACACACACACACGCACCACTTTGCTTTTGCTTTTTTTTTTTTCCTTTTTTTTGTTTTTTTTGTTTTTGTTTTTGTTTTTGTTTTTTGAAACAGGGTTTCTCTGTGTAGCCCTGGCTGTTCTGGAACTCACTCTGTAGGCGGGCCTCAAACTCACAGAGATCCACCTGCCTGTGCCTCCCAAGTGATGGGATTAAAGGCGTGCACCATCACCTCCCTTTTTATAGTGACAAAGTTGGAACCTTGAAGAGGTTGAAATAATTGCTGGACTCTATAGACAGAAAACCAACCCTGACACAGAATGGAGGATTTCTGGATCACAGTAGTGAATAGACCTCATTTACTCCTGCATATTCATACTCTTCTTTGTTTTATTTAAGACAAGGTCTCTCCATACAGCTCCAGCTGGCCTAGAACTAGCTACGTAGATCAGGCTGCCTCACTCATAAAGATCCATCTGCCTCTCCTTCCCAAATGCTGGGATTAAAGGTATGTACCATGCTGGGCTTCCAGCTCCCCAGTCTTGTTTAGTAATGACCTATTTGTAATCAGTCACCTATGAGGTGACACACGGGCCATTCTTAACATTTCCTAATGAGCTTTCCCACTCCTGGGATGTTCTCATGTCAGTACTTTCAAATCTGAGTTTCCAAAGTCTGAAAGTTTGTCTCACAGGCTGCATTGCTCAGCCAGATATCACAGGGGCACAGATTAATATACATTTATTTATCAGTCAGTTTGTTGAAACATGTGTGCCCTGTGCTGAAAATATGAAACTATCCATATTCCTCGAAGCCTCAATCCTGGCGTCCAAGGTTCTGCTGAACCGATGATCTCAAGTGAAGAAGGTAGTTTCATCGTGGAGCAGAGTCCAGCAAGAACCAGTACTGGGTGTGAACCATGGTGCGTGGGCCCTTCTGTTTCCTTCTCTGGGTTTCCTGCCCTCTGCTTCTCTCCACAGGGAAGCATGTTTCTACACTATGAAGGATATGAGAGCCAAGACAGTTCCAGAGTGGGGGTACGAACCTCCAGTGAAGTGTCAAAACTTTAAGCCTGGAGACAAGGTAAGAGCTCTTGGGAAATTACAGAACCATAAAAGTGAAATGACTATTTGTAATAACAAGAAATAAAGTGTGAAGCATTTATTCAGCTGTAGCTTTTTCCTCTTCAGCATGAGCAGATTGCACCTTCTCCCCACTTGGCGTTTTAGAACCTCAGGAACACCATCTGCCCCTTAGCTCATTCTCCTCTGCAGGTCCCTCCTGCACCTGCTGCTTTTGCTGCCTTTCTCAGATGTATAGGCATGGCTCCCATGCTCCACTCCACCAGACCCCTAAAAGATGGAAGAAGCTAGGGCTGGATCCATAGCCCTCAACCATTAACCCACTTGCTCTCTCTTGGCAGGATCAGCCAGCCCTACCCAATGAACTCTCAGGGTAGAGAGTGCCTTGTGCTTCTTCTCTTGACTTCCCAAACAGAAAGCCTGGGTCATTCTGGCACTGTTCCCATTCTTCAGTGGGAACTGAGGCTAACATGGCCTCTCAGTTCTCTCCTGAGCTCATGAAGGTTCTTGTGATTCCCACTTTGACATGAAGCATCCCAAGATGCTGCTTCAAGGATCTTCCATGGACCTCTCTATTAGGATCTTGCACCTTGGTCTAGTAGTGGGTGCAGTTCTTTTTCACAGGCCATGGAAACATGAACCTGACCAGTGTTCTGCTTAGCTTTTTGTTTGGCTTTGTCTTGTCTGTATTTTTCACTCTCCAGGTGAACAAGCAAATAGCCCAAACACTAGAGTATATACCCCACAGGCATAACTCGGCTGCCAAAGGACTGCTCTCAAGTAATATATTTCTTTCTGTGCTTTACTGGGATCCTGACTTCCGTTTCCTCCCTTCCTCAAGTTCCTACTGCTGACTGCAGGAGGCCTGGAGTGTGGTTTCTTACCTGTGGTAGAGGTTTCAGCTCCTTTTTTGTAAGCTGTGTAAAACTATTCCTCTGGTCCTCACTCATCCATTAGAACTGCCAGCCCCTGCTTGAGCCTCATCTCTAGCAGTTACAGGAATTTCTCTGCAAGCCCAAGCATTGTCTTTGTTGGCCATAGATCCAGCCATGTAGGCTGGGAAGGGTACGTTGGTCTAAAAGCTACAGGATATATAGTTAATTGAGCTCTTAGACTCTCTGGTCCATCCCAGGCCCCTAGGAGTTAACCTCAGCTTCTCCCTGCCCGTCAGTTCCCAAATGCTGCACCCATAAGTGAGGGTCTCCCCCACTTTGCTTACAGAGCTTCCATCTCATGAGTGAGCTGGTAAACATTCATCTTGGTTTTACCCATACCTCCTAGCAGGTGCTAAACTGCAAAGCTAACTTTAGCTCTAGGGAAGCTGGCAGAAAGGTGGGTGCCACAGTCTTTGTTGGAGAACTGAGCTGCAGTTCTCCACATAGAACTCTCAGGAAGACCTAATGGGTCAGACTAAACCAAAGAGCTTTTGGAAATATAAGTCACACACAGACCTGTTCAGTCCCCGGCAAGGAATTCTGCCTGCCAGTCAGCTACAGCAGTGCCGGCCCAGCTCCTCCATGTTGGGATAGATCTCTGCAGCAGCTTTGTCACAGGCACCTAGGCAGGGCTTCTGTAAGCTAACAGCCTCAGCCTCAGCCTCAGCAGTCCATATCCAGGCCACCTCATTTGTTAATGTATCGTTCATGACATTGCAGGGAAATTCAGATTGCTTCTGATTCAGTAAGGAACTAGCTGAAGCTGCTATCGCTAGATAAACATTAGATAATCCGGAGGGAAGAGATCCTAATGAGCACTGAAGCCACTCAGTACGAAACTCAAAAGTCAGGGAAAGTGAGCGTTACAACTACAGACCCAGTTCTTTGGGAGGCTGAGGCAGGGGATTATTTGAGTCCAAGAATTTAAGCCAGCCTGATAACATAGTGATAGAATGTCTTTAAGTGCTGAAAAGATGGTTAAGCAATCAAAAATACTTTTGCAAAGGACTTGAGTTTAGTTCCCAGTGCCCACAGGGCAACTCATAGAGAATCTTTAATTGAGTTCCAGGGGATCTCATACATTCTCTGGCGTCTGTGGGTACCAGGCACATGTGTACAGATAGTATATGTAGATGAAGCATCCATATACACAAAATAAAAATAAATCACTATTCAAACAAACAAGAAACAGGACATAGTGATACATAACTGTAAGGCAGAGACAGGAAGACTCCAAGTCTAAAGTCAGCCTAGCTTTACAGTAAATTCAGAGTAAGCCTGGTACATAGTGTGTGTGCTTATCTTGAAAATGACAGGGGGAAGGCAGGAGGGAAGAAAGACCAGTCAAGTGATTGAGTCTTAAGTAATGGGGAGTGGATTGGGGCCCCAGGTAACTTTAAAGGGGGAATAAATGGGGTGTTTGTTTGCTTTTTAAATGTGAATGGGCTCTAAAAGCAGAGAAACTTGCTACAGACTTTCCTGAGCTGTGTGCGGATTATTTGGTTTTTTCCATTTCTTCTCAGTAGCAAATTCTTCCTGACTGAGGTTGCATAGTACTGCCTTCCTTCCAGGAAGGATGAACTTTAGAAGAAGCCTCTCCACGTGGGGCTGGGGAGGGGCGGGATCAGAGAGGATGAGTGAACCCTTGCCAGCTTGACACACAGATGTATCAGCGTTAGGACCGTAACCTTTCCTTTTCTGCTTATCCCCAAGATCACATATGAGTATCAGTATTACAATATAAACATTCCACAGTATTTTAAAATGTAAACACTTAAAAATTTATTCTCTTTAAAAATAGTCTTCTTTAATGTCCAAATGTCTGTTAAAAGTTTAAAGTCTCACGAGACAGTGAGATGCCTTTAATGCTAGCACTTGAGGGACAGAAGCAGGTGGATCTCTATGAATTCGAGGCTAGCCTGGTCTACAGAGCAAGTTCTAGGGCAGCCAGGACTAGGACTACAGAGAGAGAGAGAGAGAGAGAGAGAGAGAGAGAGAGAGAGAGAGAGAGAGAGAGAGAGAGAAACCCTGTCTTGAAAAACAGGAAAAAAAAAGTTTAAAGTCTCTCATTTGTGGGTTCCTGTTAAATCAAAACTAAGTTAAATACTTTCTTCCTTCAAGAGGAAAGAACCGGGTTATAGTCACAGTCTGAATGAAGGAAAACCAAACTCCAAAAGTGTAAATAATTCAATATTCAGTATCTGGGATTCACTCTTGATCTTCTGGGCTCCTCCAAGGGGATTGGGTCGCTTCTGCCACTCTGCCATCTCCTTTGTTGATCTTGATAATGGTTTTTTGATATAAAGTTTTCTCCGTGTTTTGTGATATACCTGATGGGATGGCTGCAAATACAGCATAGTCTTCATTGAACTCCCTGACGCTTGTTCATTCCCCATGAAAACAGGAACCAGCCTGAGCCTGGTGGTTGACCCACCAACCCAGCTACCATAGAGGGCTGACCTGCCTGGGCAATCTAGTGAAACATTGCCTCAAATAAGGGTTGGGATTATAACTCAGTAATAGAGCATTTAGCTAATATTTGAAAACTCTGGACTCATACTTAAGTCTGGTGCCTACCCCAAAACCATAAGTGTAAAGCAGCCTGAGATGCAAATGCTCCTACAAGAGTCCACTTCCAGCAGCACACAAGAAACTGGCATCACAACAGCAAACTCATCGGCCAGGGTCCAGACTGATGTGTGGTTGAGTTTCCGTTTGCGTTGACTGAGCTACCTGAAGACCGACCATACTGTGTCCTGGTCTAACATGCTTAAGGGCACGGTTCCTGGCTCAGTCCTTCCCACACTGTCCTTTGTTTCAAACTAAAGGAAACAAAAGTGAGTTTCTGTATTGATTTGGGGTTCGGGTTGGTTGTGCCTGGGGCTTCTGAGAATGGAGCCTCCCAGGAGGAATGACTAGAGGAGCCTTAGCTTACCAAAGCTAGATGCCTCTTAACCCAAAAGGGCAGTACAACTTTGAAAGTTCAAATGCCTACTCCCACAACTATTTCCAGCTCTTAGAAAGTGCCAGGCCCATACATATCTGCTATAACGTGTCAAGAACTTGTTGTATAAGTGCAATGGAAAGAGACTTATTTCTGCTAGCCTTAGTGATACGTGTCTTTAGTTCCAGATGCAGGTGGATCTCTGTGAGTTCAAGGCCAGCCTGGTCTACATAACGAATTCCAGGACAGCGAGAACTATGTAGAATGACCATGTTTCAAAGAATAAAACCCAAGAAATTTATTTCTTATTGATTCTTTCTTATTTTTTTTTCTTTTCTTTTTTTTTTTTTTTTTTTTTTTTTTTTTGGTTTTTCGAGACACAGTTTCTCTGTGTAACTCTGGCTGTCCTGGAACTCACTCTGTAGACCAAGCTGGCCTCGAACTCAGAAGTCTGCCTGCCTCTGCTTCCCAAGTGCTGGAATTAAAGGCGTGCGCCACCACTGCCCGGCTCTTATTGATTCTTTCTTGGAGAATTTTACTCAAATAAAGTTTGTATTTTTGTAAAATACTTAAGATACACATTTCTAGGGAGAGGCAAGTAGATACATCTTATAGTAGGGTACCATGATAAATTAATAGCTAAATAAAAACCTAAGAGAGGCGGTTATTAAGGGACAAAGCTTTCTAAAAATAACTTAGAAATAAATCTTCTATTGCATCAGAAACAAATCAACAACAACAACAACAAAAAAAAAAAAAAAACCCACAGGACAGTGTCTTAGTCAGGGTTTCTATTCCTGCACAAACATCATGACCAAGAAGCAAGTTGGGGAGGAAAGGGTTTATTCAACTTACACTTCCAAATTGCTGTTCATCACCAAAGGAAGTCAGGACTGGAACCCAGGCAGGTCAGGAAACAGGAGCTGATGCAGAGGCCATGGAGGGATGTTACATTCTGGCTTGCTTCCCCTGGCTTGCTCAGCTTGCTCTCTTGTAGAGCCTAAGACTACCAGCCCAGGGATGGCACCACCCACAATCGGTCCCTGGATCACTAATTGAGAAAATGCCTTACCGCTGGATCTCATGGAGGCATTTCCTGAAGCTCCTTTCTCCATGATAGCTCCAGCTTGTGTCAAGTTGACACACAAAACCAGCCAGTACAGACAGTAAAGATTTTTTTTCCTGAGGATACCATGAATATCAGTAGTGTTCAGTGTCCAGTAATGTCTAATTATATGCTCTACACCAGTGACCACTGTTCAGGTGACCAAGTGGAACTTCATGGATGAGACTTTCAAGTATGGAGGAGGCCCTGCGTCTGGAATTAAGATACAGCAGGAAAAGCACAGGGTCGGAGCTGGGAGTGAAGCTCAAAGCCTCGTGCTGCCAGGCGCTGAGCTATGCTCCTGGCCCCTACACACCACCACTTGGAATGATGGGCTAACTCTCCATCCTGATCAACACAAAGTGAGTGGGAGACCTAGGATGTGGATGACTGAGAAAAGAATCTTTTATGAATTCTGTTTCCTGTGTTGAAATCATTGCCATCTCACAAATGAATGGGGGACCATGGGGAACAAAGTTTATCAGAACCAATTCTATGGGAACGTGCCCATTTAACACGGCACAAGAACCATCGCGTTCGAAGGCTGAAATGGCTATTGCCAATTCCAGATGGTGAAGCAGAATGGTTCTGTGGTATACTGATGGGGTCTTCATGGCACGCCCGACTGAAATGCAGCATTTAGCTGCCTCACCGTGCAGAGCTCAGAGACCTGCTGGTAACTGACAAGAGCCAAGCTGTTACTCAGGTGTGGTAGCTCATGCCCATTATCTTATCACTCAGGAGGCCAGCCTGGGCTACTTAGTGAATTATAGGCCAGCCCCAGGACACTGTCAGACCCTGTTTCAATGAAAACAAAATGGCATCAAGTAGAAGAGAAGCAGTGTAGGGGTATAGTGCAGTAAAAGGGTGCTCACTTGTCTGATATGAGGCCCTCAGTTTTGTCCATACCACAGGAAGATATAAAAATAACAAACCTAGCCGGGCAGTGGTGGTGCACGCCTTTAATCCCAGCACTTGGGAGGCAGAGGCAGGCGGATTTCTGAGTTCGAGGCCAGCCTGGTCTACAGAGTGAGTTCCAGGACAGCTAGGGCTACACAGAGAAACCCTGTCTCAAAAAAAAAAAAAAAAAAAAAAAAAACCTAAGCTGAGGATATAGGTCAGTGGTAGAACACCTGCATAGCATTCATGATGCCCTGGGTTCCATCCTCAGAGTGGTAGGGCAGGGGCTCTATCAGAAAGGGGACCAGAAAAGGCAGGGTAGACTAAGATGAGGCAGCAGAGCCCAGGACAGCAAGTGTTGACTTCGTTAAGACCTGAAGCAGAACCAGAAGGCCAACTTCAACCACTTGGGGGGCTGGAGCAAGTGACTGATGTGTGCCATTAGAATCCTGGTGCCACCGATCGTCCCCCAGCTGGATCCTGGTATTCGGTAAATGGACAGGCTCTCTACAGTCTCTACTTGCCTCTTAAGTCTAGGGACACATTTGTGCTCCACATAACAGGCAGCCAAAGCCATGATCCATAGGGATGAGAGCTGGACTCATCTGAAGTCGGTGAGACCCGGGTTCCACACATTGTTCAGGTAGGAGCCAGATGTACTGCCAATCCTAATAGAGAAACAGACAGCTCTTCAGACATTTGGCACCTCTGAATCACAGTGGTCTGGCTCAGTCATCTCATGTCTCCAAGAGAGAGGGTATTCCATGACATCCTACCTGGTGGAATCTCAATGGAAGAAGGTTCAAGGAGACCTGGAATCCTTGGACTGTCTAAAACCACCATTCCCAGGATAGCCTCTGCTCTATGAGGTCATGTCCGTTTTTGTAAAGTCCACTGCTGATGTCTTACACACCACCCCTACCTTCCCCTCTGCTCTGTGCTTGCTCCGGCCACCAGTGCTGCCTCCCTGGGCCACAGTGGCAGCTTCCTAGTTCTCCTTGCCTCTGTTCTTTGCTGCTCCCATTAGTCCAGACACTCGGTGCAGAGCACTCACAAGGGTACCACATCACTCAGGACATAGGCGGAGCAGGGCTGTGCCCTAGACCCTGATGTCTGCCCAGTTGACTACAGAGCCAAGGCCGCACTCCTACTGGGTGTCTGAGCCATTCTCATGGGTCATGCATGCAGTCTCCTCTGCTGCTACTTCTCTGGCCTGCTCCACTCTGAGCACATTCTGCTTTGTGTCTCAGCCCTGCCTCTGTGAAGCCTCCCAGATGCAGACCTTGGCCTTAACGTCTACTATGGATTTAACCACAGGACTTGATCCTGTTCAGAAACAGAAGACCCTTTACCGAGTGAAGGGCGAGGTCGGCCCCTGCTCTTTTTCCTAAGTTGTGGCCTTGTATTAGTGGGCTTCCATTTCCCTTCACAATGAAAAGCATCCTGCATCCTGGCTCTGCTTCATAAGCTCCTCAGATGCTCACTCACAGATCAGGGAAAGTGCCCTCCCTCCCTGTGCCTGGCACTGCTTTGGCTTTCTAGCGCCCTTCTCTTTGGACTAAAGCCAGGGGCCACCAGGGGCATGCATAACTTACTGCGCTTTCTTAAAGCAGCCCCAGGAGGCTGCAGAAGAGACGGCATTTGCTTCTCTTCAAGTCAGTTTGACTTTCTACCATCAAACAGAAAAGCTCATAGGTAGTACAAACCCTAAGTGGGAGTGCAGGGCATTCTCTTGCCTACTTTCCTGGATCCCAGCTCCTTCCTCTGTCTAGTTCTGTATGAAAACAGCAGGAAGGCTGAATGTTAACAACACAGAAGTAAATGCATGAACTCCTAACACCTGTGCGCGAGCATCATTGATTCTATTGCCGCAGGCTCTAAGTTCAGTCTCCTGTGTCCTTAGAATGCAGGGTTAATGAGTTGTGTGAAGTTCCATGAGATTAGGGAATCAGAGTTGTCTGGGCGCTAGGGAGAAGAGGGTCTCATGAAGCCTGGGCTGGCCTCAGCCTCAGTGTGTGCCAAAGGATCACCTTGAACTCATCCTCCTGCCTCTGCCTCCTAAGTGCTGGGCTTGAAAGCATGGGCCACCGTGCCCAAATGAGACCCTCGAATTTTATGCACACAACTGTCGCTCTACTTAGCTACATCCCCAGCCTGAAGTTGTTTCTCCCCCCCAATGTAGCCCTGGTTGTACTGGAACTCACTCTGCAGACTCAGAGCTATCTGCCTGCTTCTGCCTCCTGGGTGCTGGGATTAAAGGCATGCACCACTGTCTCCCAGGCAGTTATTACTTAATGAAGCTACAAGTCCTCAATTTTTAAACAGTTAATCCTTGGTAGCTGTGTAGGCATTGTACTGTATAATGGATCAAAGTGGATGTGGGGTTGGTGAGAAAGTTCAGTGGGTCAAGGGCTTGCTGGCAAGCCAGACAGCCTTGAGTTTGGATGCTCAACACCCAGGTAATATCCAAGTGTATCAGATGTGTCTGTAAACTCCAACACTCTGTGGCATCTAAGATAGGTGGATCCAAAGGTTTGCTGGCTGGGTAGGGTAGCCAAACTAGAAAGTTCCAGGTTCGATGAGATAATCTGTCTCCAAAAATAAGATGGAGGGGCTGAAGAGGCGGCTGAGCATTTATCAGCATGATTGCTCTTCCAGAGGACCTGGGTTCAATTCCCAGCACCTACATGACAGCTCACAACTGTAACTCAAGTCCCAGGAGATCCAACACACTCTTCTGGCCTCTGTGGACATCAGGAGTACACGTGGTACACAGACATACATTCGAGCAAAACACCTGTGTGTGTGTGTGTGTCTGTGTGTGTGTGTGTGTGTGTGTGTGTGTGTGTGTGACAGAGACAGAGACATGGGTGCGTGTGTGTGTGTGTGTGTGTGTGTGTGTGTGTGTGTGTGTGTGTGTGACAGAGACAGAGACATGGGTGCATATGATTTTTTTACATAAAAAAAACCCAAAAGGATGGAGAGCAATAGAAGACACCCAAAGTCAACTTCTGACCTCCACAAGGGCACACTTGGGTGAATGCACCTGTATACAGTCCATACACCCATCCCAAACACCCTTAAATACAAAGTCAAGTTTGTTGAAGTTAGACATATCTAGATTCAAATATCGCACACATTCCTTGCTGTGCAGATACTCATTAAAAATGATACAATCTGGGGCTGGAGAGATGGCTCAGCGGTTAAGAGCACTGACTGCTCTTCCGGAGGACCTGAGTTCAATTCCCAGCAACCACATGGTGGCTCACAACCATCTGTAATGGGATCTGATGCCCTCTTCTGGTGTGTCTGAAGACATCGACGGTGTACTCATGTGCATAAAATAAATACATCTTTAAAAAAAAAAAAAAGACTTAAAGACACTTTAAAAAAAAAAAAAAAAGGTACAATTTGGGCTGGAGAGATGGCTCAGAGATTAAGAGCACTGACTGCTTTTCCAGAGGTCCTGAGTTCAATTCCCAGCAACCACACAGTGGCTCACAACCAGCTATAATGGGATCTAATGCCCTCTTCTGGCATGCGTGTGTACATGCAGAGAGAGTACTCCTATATATAAATATTTTTTAAACATCTGAGAAACTGGTGTGCAAATTTTCTGAAAGCCTTATCTGTCTCAAAATATGCATAATAGTCATACCTGTCTCAAAAATGGCAGAGTGCCGAGTAAGACGGTGCTGGCAGTGCTTAGACAAACATCGGGTGCACAGTACATGCTCAGAAAAACAGCTCCCTTATTATAGCTGGTGGTGAAAAATGCATTCAGGGCTTGTCTCAGCCAAGAGCCACAGAAACAGGAGCCTTGCTTGGCCTCTTCGGTATTCATTACCCCTCCTAACTCAGTCTCCAGGCAGGTTTTCTTAATGACCTTTATTTGATTCATCTCAGAGAATGAAAATGATCTGAGTTGTCATTTCCATTTGATGGTTCTTTTTAAGTCCCGTGTGTTCTCAAGAGGAACAGTGGCCTTTGGAATGTGATCAACAAACCAGCCAGGAAGCAGAGGATGGCTGTGTAGATGGGACATTCTACTCTTCCCCCTGAGACTTCTGTTCAAGAAGACAGGCAAAGACAGGCAAAGGATTCATTTCAAAGGGAATATTGCTGTCACCTTTTTTTCTGAGACAAGGTCTCCTATGTCCCAGGCTAGCTTAAGTTCTCTCCAGCTGCACATACCCTTAAACTTCTACTCCTCTGCCCACCTGCCCCAACTTCCATGTGCTGAGATTTCGGTATGTGCCACAGTGCCTGGTTAAAGTAGTATGTATTCTTCTTGCTGCCAGTGCCTTTTCAAGATGCATCAAAATATGTACTTGAACCATGTCTATTGGCTAATTTTCACTTAGATGAGCAGTATACTTAGATAATGTATAAGGACTTACTAGCTTCAGTAGTTTTCAAACCCTCATTAGCATTAATTTTAATTTCATTTCTGTCTGTATGTATGAGTGGTATATATAAGTGTTTGCATGTGTGAATGCACACTTCTATAGGAGTGAATGTGCATAGGCATGCATGCATGTTGAGACCGGAAGTTGGTGTCGGGTTTCTTTCTTGATTGCTACCCACATTAAATATTGAGGCAGCTCTCTCACTGTTTCCAGAACTCTCCATTTTGGCTAATATGGCTAGCCAGCTTCCTCCAGGAATTCCCTGTGCCTCTGCTTCCTCTGAGCTGACATTACAGACTGACCATTTACAAAAGTGCTGGAGATTTGAACTCAGGTCCTCATACTTGCATGGCAGGCACTTTCTTTACCCACTGAACATTATCTCCAGCCTGTTTAGCTTTAAGATCATCTGGCTGTGTTGCTGAGGTTAGCATAGAAATCTCAGCCTCAAGTGATTCTCCTGCCCTAAGCAGATGGATGGGTGGAACTGTAGGTAGATGACACCATGCCTGGCTCCTCTATTTTTTTATTGAACCTTGGGGCAGAAGTGGGGAACTTTTAATGTCACTTTAGTCTCAATAAACATGAAATCACTTTTTTAAAGTGATAGATGTCACCAATGTTGGCAAATTATCGTTAATGTCACTGATCACATATGTGGCTATGGAGCCTTTGATGTTAGTGTCTTCTTTCCTGAATTTGGTTAAGCCTATTGTACCTTCTGGGGAAAAACCTCACCATTCTGAGAGGGGAGCCTACTGGCTGGCTGACCTGTGTGAACACAACTTGAAAAACTCCTCCAAGGCATAAACTGATCCTCGCTCGGAGTTGACCTTTTAGTGCTTCAGATATTCTGGGGCAAGATTTGATGGTGGTTGGTGTGGTTTGTGATGGGCACCCCACGTTCCGGCCCCACAGCCTCTCAATCTTCAAGTTTCTCTCCACATGATAACTCCAGTGTGGCGGTCTGGAGTTCCTTCCACAGAGGTGGCACAGAGAGGATTTCATACCTATACCAGTAGTGTCCACACAAGTTTCAAAGTCCCATCCCTGGATAGGAGGAGTGACAGTCATACTACAGGTGTGTGACGTGACATCACACCATATGTGGCAGATCAGGGGCTGGCCAGCCCTTCTTAACCTGTATAAGGTGGTTTGTCTGTTTCTGAAGAAGACCTGAAGTATGTCTACTCCTCAAGCCTCCCCATTCTTCATCATCGATAGACATTTCTGCAAACATTACCTAAAGCCACAACTTTCAACACAGTATCAGGCAAGGTAGTATAAAAATGGCATGATGGAACCTATAATGAAATTAACAGTGGGGCTTTTGAGCCTATCCGCTTCACCAGAGACACGTGGACATTTTTCATAGGAGTGGACTTTGTCTCATAGATGGTATCGCTGGTATGGACCCCAGTGGGCAAGGAGATAAGCAGAGGTATGTGTTGAGGTGCATGTGTGGTCCTGAGATGGCCATTCGCCAAAAGCACAGGGGGCACTTGGTACTTACCCACTTTAAGCACAACAAGGTCTGTCTTCCAATGTACACAGAGTTCCCAAGTGTTTGTGTGCTCCATTCATAAGTAGGGTCATTTAGCTACATCTCTAGATATCTAAAGAAAATATCTACAAAAGACAAGCAGTAAGTACCTCGAAGCTACGAATGGTGCTACACACGAGTAAACCAGGACTTGCCAAGTAGAGGCAGGAGGATGAATTCAATCAAGGTCAGCCTAAGCTATCTGAGAATTTATCACACATGCATGTACACATGCACACACAAGTGCCCATGTGTGTTGTGGGCTGTCTTAGGGTTTTCTTGCTGTGAAGAGACACCATGGCCAAGACAACTCTTATAAAGGACAACATTTAATTGAGGCTGGCTTACAGGTTCAGAGGTTTAGTCCATTATAGTCATGGTGGGAAGCATGGCAGTGTGCAGGCAGACTTGGTACTGGAGAAGGAGCTGCATCTTGATCTGAAGGCAGCCAGGAGGAGACTGGATTTGTTTCACAGTAGGCAGAGCTTGAGCATTTAAGACCTCAAAGCCCTTCTTCCACGGTGACACACTTCCTCTAACAAGGCCATACCTCCTCTAATAAGGCCACACCTCCTAATAGTGCCATTCCATATGGGCCAAACATTCAAACACATGAGGCTATAGGGGTCAAACCTATTCAAACCAGCACAGAGGCAGACTTGAAAGCCATTGCATCAGTCAAGTAGGAACAGGGCTCTCTATAAGAAGGAACATTATTTTTTGGGTTTTTTTGTTTGTTTGTTTTTTGTTTTGTTTTTTGAGTCAGGGTTTCTCTGTGTAGCCCTGGCTGTCCTGGAACTCTGTAGACTAGGCTGGCCTCAAACTCAGAATTTCAGCCTCCCAAGTGCTGGGATTAAAGGCATGTGCCACCACTGCCCGGCTACGAAGGAACATTCTTAACAGGTATTGCTAAGCTACAGGAAGATGTACAAGGCCTAAGAGGAGAGCTTGGCTAGCCAACAAAGAGTTAAGATTTACGATGGAAGAAATAAAAAGCAATGATAAAAATGAGGAAGAATGGGTAGAGTCGGGGCATCTATGGGAACTCTGGGACTATGTAACGTGAGTGATGGCTCTATTCACCTGGGGATCTAAGTAAACCAGGTTCCAGGGCCACAGTGATGGTTAGCTTTGTCACCTTGACACAATCTAGAATCACCTGAGAACAGAGTGCCATGCTGGATCCTCTAAGTTGGCCTGTGAAGTTGCTTTTGTACAGAAACAAAACCAAGACGGACTCATATTCTAAAATTTAAACTCAGTTGTGGACACAGACAAAACATACAGACAGACACACACACACACATACACAGAGAGGGGTGGGGGGAGGGAGGGAGAGAGAGGGAGGGAGGGAGAGAGAGAGAAGCTATTTTTAACTGGTTACCCAAGATTGATCTTTCATGGGAACCTGCCCTGGATCCCAGTGGAATAAGTGTTTCTGCACTTACAAGAGATCACACCACGCTCTTGGTACATAATCTCACATGTGAGTTTTTATTGTGCACGCTACTAGGCTTGTGGGGTGAGAGACTTCTTTCCACAGACAGTATTTTGGGGGAAGGAGAGTAGGAAGTAACATCTTTCTTGGACACAATCCATTCATCATACTTAAAAATAATATTGTGACATAATCAAATATATATACATATATGGATACACATACATACTTGTTTTACCTTTTTTGTGTATGAGTTCCCTGTATCTATGTGAATCATATGAGTGCCCGAGGCTGTCAAAAGGGAGTTGAATCACTAGGACCTGTGACCCACCATGTGGGTGCTGGGAACCGAACACAGGTCCTTTGCAAGAGCAACAAGTGCTCTTAACTGCTGAGCCATCTCTTCAGCCCCAGGGATTTAATTTTAAAAGCTTTTTGCGCCCAGAATGGTAAGTGGGACGTGGGATCTGTCCGCGGTGCTGAACGCGGTTGCACGCTTCCAGCCTTGGCCATTGGCCCCTGGGCCGGACCTCAAGCCGGTTTCCCTCGCTCCTCTTCCAGTTTCTCTCCTCGGTACAGAGCCCAGCGAGGATGGCACTGGGCGGTTGGCGATCTAGTGCTAGGCCTCTCTCTCCCGGGTGGGTTCTCTGGCAGGCGGACCGCAGCCCGGGCCTGGGGTGGCGGGGTGGAGCCGGCGCCTCTGCGAGCGCCCCCTCCCCAGCTCCCAGCCTCTACTCCTCCCCCTGCCCGGTCCCGCCCAAGCGCGCCGGAGGCTCGGGTGCCGGGAGCTGGCGGCGGAGAGGGGGCGAGGACGGCGATTGCGAGGGCGGAGCGCGGCGCGGCGCGGGCATGGACGCGGAGTACCCTGCGTTCGAGCCGCCGCTCTGCAGCGGCCTCAAGCAGCTGTGCCGGCGGCTGCAGGAAGCGTACCGCGAGCTCAAGGAGGACCTCGCGCCGTTCAAGGATGATCGCTACTACAGGTAGGCGCGGGGGGGGGGGGGGGGGGGGCGCCCAGCCCTGTGCTCCCACCGCCGCGCCCCAGCCCCGGAACACTGAGCCCCAGGCAGGGCGAGGGATGCTGGCTGAGGCACGCGCGACTCGAGGTCCAAGGCGGCTCCAGGCAGTCAGGTCCTGGGCCCGTCTCCATCCCAGAACCCTGAGCAGAGAGCCTAGCCTTATGAGAACCGGGCTTTGCTTCCTGCTTGACTCCTCCCTCGTGCTCCCCTTTCTCCCAGGCCGGCTGCCTAGCTGTTGCCCCAGGGGCCTGACCAAATCCTGCTTTGAGGAGCCGTTCCCCTTCCCTTCCTCCTCCCTTCCCCACACAAACCAAAGCTTATGGGGGTGGGGGGGGACTTCGCCTCTCTGCTGGGGTGCTCGGACCTGGGTACATGGACTAAGCCCCAGCTCCTGCTCTTTCCAGTGAAGATGCTTTTAGCCGTCACGTAGGATAGCTGTGGGTGTGGGTTTATTTGAGCTCTCTTGTCCCCTTCACCTGCAGTGGAGGGGCGGAGGTGGAGCCCGCGGGTGCTTGGGATGCTTGCTGAAGGGCACCTTTCCCTTCCTTCCTGCGCTGTGCTTTCTGATAGGGAAGCGTTTCTGCAGTCAAAGGCCTTGAATACCTAGTGCCTGAAGCTGCTGGGTCCAGAGGCGCAGGCCTTGGGTGATTATGTTACTGACCAGCTGCATGAGCTGGGAAAGTTTCCTCAGCTGTATCTCAAGCTTCCTCATCCGTGAAATGGACAGCATGAACCAGATTTCTGCAGGTGTGGAGCCTGATACATAAGCAGCTTACACAGTTGGTGGTAAAGGGTGGCAAGCTATCTGCTGGGCTCATGGTTACATTGTTCACCAAAAGCTGGGTCACAGGTAAATCTTCTCAAAGGCCCAGCAGCTTCTTGGGGCTGTATCATGGCCACGAAAGTTGTTTCTGAATGGAAGGGCCAATTAAAAACAACAACAACAAAAAAAACGATGTAGTGTGGGCAGGCGAGGTGACTGAGTGGGGAAAATCCCTTGCTATGTGAGCATGGTGGCCTGAGTTGGCCTCGAACCCATATAAGGTGGAAGGAGAGAATCAACTCCAAAAGTTATCCTCTGACCTCTACAAACATGCTGTGGCATACATGTGCCTGGGCTTCACACATCACACACACACACGTGCACACACATGTAATAATGAATTTTTAAAGTATCTTGTAATGTAGTGATAAGTTGCCAAGACCCTGTGAACCCCATAATCCCTCTAGTGAAGCCTCCTGGGAGACCTGGCAGGTAAAGGAGCTCACAGATGTTTCAAATTGCATTGTTGAAATAAGATGATCTCTGGGCTGGAGAGATGGCTCAGTGGTTAAGAGTGCCGACTGCTCTTCCAAAGGTCGTGAGTTCAAATCCCAGCAACCACATGGTGGCTCACGACCATCCGTAATGAGATCTGATGCCCTCTTCTGGGGTGTCTGAAGACAGCTACAGTGTACTTACATATAATAAATAAATAAATTTAAAACAAAACAAAACAAAAAAAACGCACGACTTGTTAAAAAAAAAAAAGATGATCTCCCATCTCTTTTCCTCGGTGCTCCCTGCCACTCTGTTCTGGGTCTACTGGGAACATTGCTTTGGTAAAAGATCCAGCAAGGGCGAGGTCCCCATACAGAAAAGAGAATAAGTCACACGTGTGGTTAATCTGCAATTGGGTCATTCTAGCCACACATTCAGCTGTCACCGAGTATTTCCTGTGCCCGTTTACATGTGGGGGATTTGTCAGTGAGCAAGAAAGACTCATGGCTAAATCAAGGAAGCCAGGGATTTCATGTTGTCATGAAAGCAAGCAAGACTAACCAGGAGACACTTTAAGAAGAATGAGACCCTCACTCGATGGGGCAGCATGGAGATTACAAAAGAGGAAGGAGGAGGACAAAGTGCCTGAAGCCATAAAATCACGATCTGTTCAAGGCACAGACAGAAGACATGATGTATAGGACACCTTAGTCGGGGTCAGTTTCATTAGAGCCTTGATCTATAAAACCAAGACCAGCTGTGACAATAAAAACACCCTGCCAAAAGTAGCTGAAGTGAGAAGGGTTTGTCCTGGCTCACAGTTCAGGGGTATAGTTCATGATTGCTGGGAAGTCCTAGTGCCAAGAACTTAAAGTAGCTGTTCATATAGACTAGGGAATGGTGCTACCCACAGTGGACAGAGGTCCCTACCTCAAACAACACAACCAAAACATACCTCCCCCACAGGCATGTCCAGAGGCCCATCTTCCAGGTGATTCTAAATTCTATCAAGCTGACAGTTACCACTACCCATCACACCAGTGAATACAGACTGCATTAGAACAGAAATGCGAAGTGACTAGGGTCACTGGGGGAAATTTAACAGGCAGTTTGGTCACCTGTCCTTCAGCAAGCATGTGACTCTTTCTCGGTTGAGTTAGATTCTGAAGACAAATTCACCATAGTCAGAAAGGGGCAGAGATTAAAGCTGCGCCCTGCCATGAGAACAAGTGGACAGCAGGGTGCTTTATACTGTCTCCGTGTGGCAAAGCACTTCGCTGAGAACCACAGAGACTTCTATAGCAGGGAAGTGTTTTATCAGGTCACGGAACTATCCTCAGGTACTCCACTGAGCCTGTACATCAGTGGGTCATCCCTTCCCGCCTCAGCTGGAACGTTCTGGTTACAGTTACAGCTGCTGGGTCTGCCTCATCGGAAGGCGGACTTGCTACTACACTTTTGGCAGCTTCTCCTCTCACCATCTTTGTTTCCTCACATGTGATTAATAACTAAAGCACACCGGTCTTTTTTATTCCCCCTGGAGGACCAGGGACTAACCTCACATGGTTGACAGTTTTCTCTAACAGGGTAAGGCAAGGAACATAACTGTTAATGACTTGTCTCCCAAAGAAGGCCGGCCCCTCCATCAGCTGGTATGGCTGTGTGCCTATCAATTACAAGATCTACCCTTAGTGAAAGCTGCAGCCATGTGATCAGA